>KB667633.1:714939-817914 GCA_000349065.1 Anopheles quadriannulatus
ACTATTAACTCTATACTGTATTATTCGAGAACAACCTGCATTAATTAAGCAATACCTCAGGAAAAATATCACCTATATCTCCTGTCCAATTAAAGGTATGGCTAGCGCGAGCGGACGAATCACCGCTCGCTCGTGATTCGCAGTAAGCAAAAGAGCCAGCTCGCTCGAATCGTCGCAAAGAATCATTTTGCCCATGTCTATTACCGAGCTCTAGCACTGGAGCGGCAAGTGTGTGATGTTTGATGTGCAAAAAAATGGTTTATGCTTTTTTGTTTCCTCTATTTTGCTTATAATGAAGCGTTTTTGAACTTGTCATGGTTTGCGATACATTTTCCCACTCGAACATGGATTGTGTAGCAGCCAGGCACAGGTGTGATGCAAGTATGATGATCAAATGAATCATGGTAAACATAAAATTGTTGTATTTCGATGCAGAAAGTGTAAACATTTGTTGGTAAAAAGTAGCTTGAAATGGGGAATTTTCCCTCTGTATTTTGCTTTAAAATTGATTGTAATCGATCAGTCTATTTTTAGCATACCGATTTCTAATAATTTCAAATCAAAGAAAAAATATGAAAATTAGAACAGTTAAAACAAATAGACGAACGGTGAGCAAATGGGATTTGAATTGTTGGAATGTCTAACGCGTTGAAAAGTTTCAAACGATGAAACGTTTCAGCGTGAGTTGATAGAATTTGCCCTAGGTGGCGTTAGCATTCGGAGTGCGTTACGCGGTGCGGTCATCGGAACGTAAAAAATGCATTTTAAGTTAATATTTTATTATTTATTATTATTAATGATTGATATTTATAGGCTCGTTATAAATTGTATATTCTGTCACAACATCTAATTGGAATTAATAATTTATAATAAACATTTAAATAATTTTTCCTATTTCAAATTCAAATGTTTCCATTAGAATGTTATGATTTAAGTTTTCCAACAACTTTTTTATGTTGTTCTAGTAATCATGGCAACTGTTCCGAACATAAGTTTTTAATATGTAATATTTAGACATTTTAAATCGACATTTGTCCCCGATACCAATGCAAATCTATGCCACCCGATAGAAAAAGCGTTACCCGGCGTTACCTTCGCCGTTCGGGAGCGATAGTGAAACTGATAGCGCCTGCCAGAGCGAAACACACACTCGCTACGGCGCAATCGCACACCAATACACGCGAGAAATCAGCTCCGAACGGCAGACGAGCGAACAGATAAACCGAACCACCCAAGCGCTCCAAGCTGTGGCCCCTCGCCTTCCCCTCCACAGCCGGGCCGAAGCTCGAGGTGCGTTTGAAAGCGAGCAAAACCGCGTGACACGTGTTCGAAAAACGTGACTCCCGTGCCGTGTTCCGGCTGGGCGAGCGAGAGCGAGCAACGCTTGGCGCGAGAGCAGCGCGAACGCGAGATTGTGTCCGATTAGGGATGTGGGGACTGTCCATCTATCATCTTCTACCCCCTCTGTTTGGCAGGGCGGAGTGAAGGGCGCGGCAGGGGACACATTCGGAGATTCGATCTGTTGAATGTGAGTGTCAACAAGCGTCCGGATGGGCGAATTTTATTGCCACTCGCCAGACATTCGCCCGACTCATCCGTACGCTTTGCTGCGGCGGCCCCTGTCCACGATGGGCGTACGCGACAGCCGCTGGAAAGCAAGGCGATGTAAACAAACACATTTGACTTCAGCGTGACCTGCTGCCATAGGGCGGCTGTTGGGTTGCGCGCCAGGAAACCTGTTGGAGACACGGCGGACGCCATATTCGAGGAGTGGTGCTAGTAACGTGCAGGCACTTTTCCCAGTATTTGGCGCTGTCAAAGGAGAAGAAGCAAAGGAAAAGCATCACGCCAGGATCAAAGTTCGAGCGGGTGAAGCTGTTAAGCATGGCCGGCCCTTTTGTGCGGGCAAGAAGCCGGCAATAGAAATGGGGTTTTCCTCGACGTTTGCCCCAGGAACGTGCGGATTTGAAATTCAGAGGGCAATGGTTAGCAATTTTAACAGGGAGTTGAGAACAAACGAGAGGGAGAGGATGATAGAAAGCAGGGGTAAAGCGCGGTCGAGAAACGGGCTGGAAAATTGCATTCAAACAGATTCTGTCCGTCTGTTCTACGCGGTGAAGGCTGCTTGCGATGTAAATGCGCATATTAAAATTCAATAATTGCTGGAGCACGCTTATATGCACGCGTCTTTGCATTCAATTGAGTGTCTTTGTTTTTGTATGTATTTTAATAAATTTGTGTGTGACGAAGAATAATTTATTTATTTATTTATTTATTTATTTTATTAAAAATATTCATTAACTGATAAACAAATAAATGATACGCTGCATGCAAGAGAGTTATTTTACAATATTTATAGAATCATTATTATGAGAATTAATTTTGATGGGCTGTTTAAGGCATTTCTAAATATTTATTCAAAAATTGAAAACTAACCCTATTTCTCCTCTGTTTTTCTTTTTAGGTAAGTGTCAACTTTATGAAGCTTTCTATAAGCAGCTGTATATGCTGGGTATGCTTTCTATTGTGAGTACTAACACAACTGTACAGCTGGTGCATCACAATGTGTGTAAGGTTTGTATTTTACAGAATGAAATCCACATCCTTTCAATTTCATCTCAAGAAAACAAACAAACGATACTGTCAGCAATGTCTTGAGATACAGTAGAACCCTTGTACAGCATTCCTGTCACTCGTTTAACCAATTAAAAAGGGGAAAAGATGAATGTGAGAAGCAGCAATGCTTCATTTCGGAGCATTCGTTACAAACTTGCAGCGTAATTTTCACACAGAAACTGAAATGTGTAGCAAAATTAACTTATTGTCTGCGGAACAACTCCACCAAGCCAACGACTCGTGTTAATAAGGGTGCACGGAGCCACGCAAATGCAAGGCCTGGAGTGTTCCCCCCTGACAATTGCTCACCTTTCGAGCATTTCATCTCGCTTATTGAACAATTTGTGTCACCTTATTTGCAACCGCCAGTCGCTCGAATTAAAACAACAGCACGCATGGCAAGGACCAGAAGGTTCGACGGGCTCATATATCCATCCTTAGAAAATGCTTCATTCCCAAGGCAAGAGACCTGTGCAATTTGCTCCTTATCAAACATATCCATCCAGCTGCAATTGACACATTCTGCTGCTGCGAAACCATCCGCTCCGCTTTTTCCTTGTTGCGAACCCGGCTGCAGATCTCGAAGGAAGGATTCCTTTCCGCTCATTACTGTGGTTTGAATACGGAGGGGGGGGAGAAGCTAAAGTTAAAATAAATAACCTTCCACCACCACACTCCACCGAGCAGCTTGAGCTGCCTGTGAGGGTTCCCGCACCGACACGAATGCCATCAAAATATAGACGCGTGTGCGTGTAGCATGAAGCCCGGGGATGCCAATTGCAGGGAATTGCTTACTCCTCTCCATTCCATTACCCCGCTGTTCCCCGTTGCTGCACAGGTGGGATGGTGCCGCGGGGGCAGGCAATGGGTTTGGGCTGAAAACCGACCCCCGCACTGGAAGGCACGTTGCCGAGAGCGCGTTTCGATGCGTCTCGTTTCGCGTGTGATGGATCGCCTCGAATGGGAAAAATGAATATAAACTCACCGGCCGGCAGCCAACCCGGGGAAAGGGTGAGCATCGCGGTGGTGCAAAACATGGATTGCCACGTGCAGTGCGCATACATATGAATAGCATACACACACAGCGACAGCCACACTCAAATACAAATCCCGAATGGGGAAGGGTTTTTTTTTTTCGTTGTTGTTTCACTGTTTCTGTGTGTTCTGCCCCGGGATGGGGGAATGGGGGGGGGGGGGATTGGGTCTTGGATCCGCGTGACACGAACAACAAAACCGCCCTTTCATCCTTCCCCCCTTGCTCGCCGAAACCAAAACCCCGGGCTGAGGGTGTGTTTGTGATTCTCCTCCGGTTTCTTCTCTCGATTGGCTTCCTCTCGATGGAGGCGGCTGGTCGCTGACACACACTGCTCGCGCAAGTGGGTGGGTGGTGGTGGTGCCGTCTGGTCCAACGCATCGGCTGGCTGACTAACGTGACCGGGAGGCCTCCCCCCCTCGGTGAATGTGTGTGTGTGTGTCTGTGTCGGTCTCATGCTTGCCTCCCGAGCAGTGGAACGGTTCGCAGTACCGGGCGAGCTTTCAGTGCCATTTGTTGGCGGGCCGCTGCTTCGCTCTTTCCTTCGGGTCGGGTTTTCGCATTTCACTGCGAGGGAAAAAAGGGCGATCCGGAAGTGTGTGTGTGTGTGTGTGTGTGTGTGTGTCTGTGTGCTTTTTTGTTAGTGCTTTTCCGCGCCCGCTTGCGAGTGGGTAGGCCAGCAAGGAGAGAAGCCATAAGGAAACGGTTCCATTTCTTCGGTTCTTCGAACATTTTACCCCCCCCCCCCGTCGAAACCGGGTGGAAGGTGATTTTCCTTTCGAGGCACGAGGCACAGCCGGCTGCAAAATGTGAATGAAAACCGGGCAGGCAGAAGACTTCTGGATTGCTTTTCACAGCCGCTTGCTCCTCCTACCCGGGTCACATTTTCTCCAGCATGATGCGCGGCGCGGTGCTGGTGTGCTGGTGCCGCTCGTCCTGGCGAGCTGTGTGCAGGAAACGTGTTTGGTTCACCTTCCCGTGGCACTGCGGCCGACCGACCGACCGGGACGCTTGCCAGCGCGATCGCGAAACAGTTCTATTCCGGAAGCGCTCGCTGATGGTTTGGTTTGAGACGCGCGAGTGTGGTCCGTTCGTCAGTGCTTTAAATCCATCCGGTTTGTTGCCGTTCGACGGTGCATGGACGGTGGCGCGGGTAGCGCTTGTGGGTGAATAAGCAGTGGATTAATTATTTATTGGCAGTTTATTTATTGTGTGTGTGTGTGTGTTTGATCGAAAATATGATCGGGTTTAGTTAATCGAGCGGTTATGATCTATTTGTGGAGTGAACCGTTTTAGGCTTAGCAAGGTGGGATCGAGGGATCAAAAAAGAGGCTTTTAATTTTGTTTGGTTTTAATGCAAATTTAAACAAAAATTCTAGAGGGTTTTCTGATTTATTTTCAATAAGCTTACTTAAGTTGGAGCTTATTTTTGGTTGCAATAATTATTTAGAATAGGGAATACATTAGGCACAGACTGTCGTCGTGCCGCATCAAATGGTGTTTTTTTTGTTCGTTGTTCTGGCTTTTCTCCGTATACATTTGCAGCATTTGAGTGCAGCGAGTCCGTGCGTGTTTAATTGTTCCGGAAAGTCAGATAAATAAACGAATAGTAATGAAAAACCTTCCACAAAAACAAAACAACAAATATTTATTGTGCACTATTATAATATCTCCAATAGTGATGCTTGTGAAACGTACAGTGAGTGAAGTGAAACTAAGGCCAGTGTGAAACTTGGTCGTTAAAAAGTGTCTAACAAAAGCAGGGAAATTATTAAGCAGCACCGTTTTATTGCGTGCAATCGAGAATAAACAATTGCAGCTTTGCTTCTCGAGTTCCCTTTCGTGGAAAGCGTTGCGGAAAATGAGCGGAACTGTTCGAGTATCGTTCTACTGCCAGAAGCTGCAGCTGTGGTGCAACGAGCCGGTCCTGAGTCCGGTCAATCGTTAATTGTGAATCGTCTCGACAGTGAGACTAGTGCAAATAACGGACACTTTTGTGAGCTGGGAATTGATTGGCATATAGAAACTTTTGCCCAAAATCAACAATTTGAACCCGTTCCCAAGACTTTCAGTGGAACAAAGGTACTGTGGTTGAGGCTAGTAGTTGCAGATCAACGCATCAACATGGGCACAGAGACGGCCTGCGGCAACTACTACAACGATCCGCCGGCTGGCCCGAGTGCTGCCGCCATGGGAGGATACTATCGCATGTCGTCGGACGAGAGTGGACCGGCACGGAGCGAATCGCTGACGGACGAGGAGCTTGCCCAGGCAACTGTTTCCGCCTCCGATTGTGACACCGATCATGACCCTCATCAGACACCTCAGCAGCAGCAACAGCAGCAACAGCAACAGCAGCATCAAGTACAACATCAGCAACCCTCCCCGAACCGATCTCACCTGCAGCAGCAGCAGCAGCAGCACATGCAACAGCAGCAGCAGCATGGACAGCATCAGCACGCGCACCAGCACCACCCGTCGGACGGTCGGGACCGCTCGAACCCATGGGCGCAGCAGCTACAGAACCACATCAGCACCGGCACCAGCGCAACCGTGACGGGGCCGGACAATTCGCCCGGCCCGTCGCCGGGCCGATCGAGCGGCAACAATTGGCCCTTCCCCAACTACCAGCGGCTGTACAACGAAAACTCGTACAGCATTGCAATTGCGGCGGCGGCAGCGGCGGCCAGCAGTCAGGCGCAGCAACACAACGCGACCCAGCAGCAGCTACAGCAGCAAAACCAACAAGCTCAGCAGCACACGCAACATGCGTTGCCGGGTCCATCGCAACATCACACGACCGGTCAGCAGCAGCAGCAGTCGCAGCAACAGCAGCAGTCGCAGCAACAGCAGTCGCAGCAACTTGTACATCTACAACATCAGCAGCAGCAGCAGCAACAACAGCAGCAGCAGCAAACCCATCAGCACTCAGTGACACAGGCGCAACAACAGCAGCAGCAACAACAACAGCAGCAGCAACAGCAGCAGCAGCAACATCAACAACAACATCAGCACTCTGTTCAGCATTCCTCGAACGGGCTAACGGCGGCGGCAGTAGCAGCGGCCGCCGCTGCCGGCCAGCTGGGAAAGCGGTTTTACTACCAAGGTCAGTAAACTACCAAACTGTACCGAGAGAAAAGGTCAACTTTATTTTTCAACGCGATTTTGGACACAATTTAAAAAAAATAATGACATTTTATCTCAGTGATCAAAAGAGTTGACAGCCACTGTGCTGATGCCACGATCGTAACGCATTCCGTAACGCATGCGTACACTAGCGCTACGCGGCACAAACAGGAAGCTGCGTAACGCAGAGCGCAGCGCTTTGTGACACTGCGGCGGTCAAAGCTGGAAGCACAAAATGCATTCAAAATGCAATTCAAATTTTATCTTTGAATATTGGGAAACTAAATCATTTCCCGGTACGAGTTTAGAAGCAATTTATTGAAGCTTTTGCTCTTAATTTAAATATAAAAAAAACGATCATAAATACTATTTTATACATGAATCACATGCACCACACGTTGCCCCTGTTTCGGCCGACAGGGAAACAAACAAGTGGGACACATAATTACACACATTTCACAAAAATAAATCATCACAGCCACGAGAGCTACCTTGCACATCCGGTCGGTGAAATTGTCAACCCTCCTGTGGGCTACCATGTTGGAGGCCAAACGTGTGTGTGTGTGTGTGCACTTGTAGGTGCGCGGCAGGGAGCTGCAATCGGTTCACAAATCACAACTAATGAGCTGGACACGCACCGCACCGGTTCGGGCCGGAGCGTCTCAAATTTCACCCAAAATGTGTCCCCTCTAAGTGGTGAGGGCGGATTGGGACGGGAATGTTTGGAACGCTGAAACAATCTATCATGCAAATCCAGCGGGAATGCTCTCGATTAGTGATAGCTGCCCTTTACACATACACACATACACGCACGCTATCGAGGGCGGATGTGGTTTTTAATTGAATTAAAATGGAGCACAAAAATGGTTCAATTTCTATGTGATAGGGCAAAAGAAAAACGCCTTTTCGTGACGTGCGTACCTGGGGCCTCGATCGATTTGTTTGGGATAGTGAATGGGAAATTATGTTAATAGATGTGTGGGTTTTAGGTTCAACATTCTTGAAATTCCCGCAGGGCGAAGCCTCAACACGCACAGTTTCATGTGAATCTTATTAGCAATCTTTTCTTACTTGCATTCGTTTGAACGTTTAAGGTTAGAGGGGGACGAAAGAAGGTATCGATATTAGATTATTTATTTCCTTGCGTCAACTCATTTTAAACGACATTGTGCTGTTCCGTGATAAATAATACAAATGTTTGCCACTGCTGTTGATTCAGACAATCAGTTCGAGTGCATTTTGTCTAGCAACGAGTATTTGCACATTTGCCATTGAACTTAGCCGGGGAGCTGAAGAACTGCCATGAGTGCAACTAGGTTATTGCATTTTATCAGTTTCTATACGGAATAAGATTAACTGTTTTGTTTTTCCCACTTATTTGCCTCGCCTTAAACGGAGCTTCCACCTAATCACCGATATCCATGCACGTAAAAAAGAACGCATAATGTAATGGCAATACAACCAAACAAATACGTCCGTCCTCTAAGGGCCGACAAGGGCATGGGGAGCAGCACAGTGGCAGTGGCAGATATGGAAATTTATAAATATGCTAATCAACGCTCCATCCCGACCACTAAGCAGCGGGGGGGCCGCCACAGTGGTCGAACGTTTGGATCGGATGCTGGAGAATATTGGGCGGAAGTAAGCGTCTGAGCAGGTTTGGAGTGCATCTCCGCTGAGTGTGTTTGTGTGTGAGAGTACTTCAATTTTCTGCCTCCACCAGTTACGGGCGAGGGATGAGGGAAGCACCGGGGAAAGGTGCTGACGGTGACGGCATCCCCTAGTAGCAATTGTTTTCAACTCAAAGAAATTGCATTTGCACTCACTCTCGGGCACGAAATTGCACAAATGCTCGGCCAGATTTATGGCACACGGGGGGGGGGGGGGCGTGTCTGTCGTGTCTGGGCGGGCAACAAAACTCGGCAAACCCAAATAAACAAACATTCCTCCGGTTGGGTTCGCTTCTCGCTGGCTTTCTCGAAGGTTCCAAAAGGGAAATCCTCCCGGTCGGCTATGGCTAGTAACCACACTAAATATTCTAATAAGACGACACGGTGGCAAAACTGTATGGCCCCTGCGCAAGTGGATCGGACAAACACGCTCGTGTTTCGGTGTGTGTGTGTGTGTGTGTGTGTGCGGGTGTGATAATAATAAATCATTTATACTCTTACATGGCGGATCCGTTGAGTGAGCAAATTAGCAATGTTCTTGTTTTTGCGTCAATTTATGAAGGAAAATGTTACTTTTCTTCTGACGCAAAACCCTCTTTTTCGATTGATTGATTTAAAACGCTTGAAATAGGCGCCTTACTGACACTACCTGTCAATTTAATTGTTTGCTTTCCTGCTACCAGCAACAGGCACAGCTGACCGATAGGTGCAACAAGCTTTGCGTTAAATACGTTTGACGCTATTTTTGCTTGACATTTGCAATACACCACCTCTAATCCTGCGATGTGGGTGCGTGGGTGGTGCTTACAATACACCAACCGGCTCCGTCCCATGTTTCCCTCCCGGGAAGCAGCAAACAGGAAGAGCAGAGGCAGTAATGCGCCTGGCCCACCGCAAGCCACGTGAGGCTGGCCATGGCAACCGATGCATCCGATGCCGAGCCCTTAAGCCAATTGGCCAACGTATGCGGTATTCGTTTCGGTCGCGCGTTTTCGTGCGGTCGTCGATGATAATCCAATTAGAGCGAAATAATAATCAGCTCGTGTTGGCATTGGTGATGAGTTTTTCCTTGTTCCCTCGCATAGGGGGGAGGAAATCACACACACACACACACACACACACACCTTTTCCATTGTTGTGGGAAGTTAACTTAACAGTTGTTCGTAAAAAAAAAAGAAAATGCAAATGTGGAAAGGTCACCGATGGCATCAAACGAAGGCTCGATCGATTGGGATTTGTTTGCATTTTACTGTTGGAGTGTGCGATTTTGCTTTTACGAAAGATTATGAAATATTGTAGCCAATTAACAGCTCATATGGAAACAATTCTACAATTGCTAAGCTGAAAATAAAGATGAATCTTTGTGTAAATAATTGTGGTACAGGAGATAGTAGAAACATTAACGTACAATTTTGGAACAAAGTTGCTAAGCTACTTGCAGCACTATTTCGGGGTGAATTATTTCTCCTCGTCGGTAGCAATCGTCTGATCATCTCAGATAAATACATTAATGCATAAGCGAGCTTTACGATCGTTCTATAACCTGTGTTTTCTCTTGTTACATTCATTCAATGAACAAAACTTCAATTTTCTAGATCGCTTTGCCAATGCATTATCCAATTAGACCGCCACGATCGGAATACGTCGAAATTAGGAGAAATTAGTAACTTCAAAATTTAACTTTTATTTAAAAAATATCCAATTCATATTTTAATGTGACAGGTAGAGCTAAAGTAACCAATACCGCTGTTAAATTATGTCCAAATTTTGGTTCAAATATATGTCTATAAAGTTGCTTCAGGTTCTCCTGAGAACCAGATATGTCGTAATGGACAATAGTAAAATAATGTAACATAACTTTACCGGAAAATTATTATAATATTCAATAGTTCAATTTTGTTTCTGGATGCCAGCTCCAATGCGATCTACTTAAATGTAAACCAAACCCACCAGTAACCCGCTAGATTAATCTATTGCGCTGCCTCGCATAGTACACACGTTCGACCGACATTGCCCATGCACGCTTAAGCTCGTAAAGCAGTCTGGCACGTGCCACGCACTACACGTCCCGGCAAATGCTCTAAAACATGTCTCTCTAAGACATGACATATCCCATCCCTCACAGCCTGCCCTTCCACGCCCAAATACGGATAGTTCGGGAGAGAGAGAAAGAGAAAAGGAGAGACAGAGGGAGAGAGAAAAATCAAACAAAACCCACCACAAAACCTACCCTACAAGATGCACGAGCAAAACCAGACAGTGGAGTGGAACCTGCAAAAAGGTGGTCCCGCGCAGCGAGACACGCCGAACTTTGGAACAACTTTCGATTTCGTTTTGTAAAAGTGAAATTTTGACCATCCCCGGACCCCCTCTCGCTCTCTCTCTCCACAAGCTAAACCCGATTTTTCGGCAGTTGGTTTCTCCTTCCTTCCCGACGCAGACAGGCTGATTTTTCGGGGCGCCGTATGCAATGGCTTTTGTGACTCTTTATCTGTCTTTCCTTCTCTCATGTGCGCCTTTCCGCCGGCCCGCCTCCGCTGTGAGGGCTATGGGGTTTTCATGCAGTGGCTGTGAGCACACCACCAACACCAACCAACCAACCACTAAATCTGCGCGTGTTGCGCGTTGATCGAATGGTTTTTTTTTGCTTTTCTGTCTCTCTTTCTCTCTCTCTCTCTCTCTCTTTCCCGGCTGGCTTTTCGTGGTAGTCTTCACGGATGCTTCACGGTGCAGATTTTTTGTTGCTTCTTCCGCCCGCCCAGCAGCCGCCAGGTCGGAAGGGATCGCACGAGACGCACGGAATCGGGCTGGAAAAGCGCACCGCTCCGGCAGGTTCCGTGCGAGGTTGCGCCGGCCCGCGAGAAGAGATTTTAATTGACTTATTACCTTCCCCTGCTCATTTCCTGGCGGTTGGTAGCTTTCCACTCGCCCAGCCGTTGCGCTGTGTGTATGTGCGCGGTTGTGTGCGGTTTTGTACTGCTCTTCACGCATTTCGGTTCGATTTTTACTTCCTACCAGACGCTGTATCTGTTTTTTTTTGTGTGCTGGTCACTGCTGTTAAATCACGCTCACGGTCACTTTCTGGCGTGGGGTGGAAAACTTCCCCTCGCAGACGGATCGAAATGGACGGTTTTTTCGATCGGCTATCGGTATTTTCGGCATTCCGGCACTCTATCTCTGCGCTGTGTGGCTTGCGCATCTTGCCGCCCTGTTAACGAAGGAAATTCATTACGAAAGGTGAATGTGGGAGGACTTTTCGCTTGTAAGCCCACACGGAGCAATTTTCCGAATGCCACAATCTCGTTGATTCGTGATTGATGACGGCGGCGGCGAACCGATCGATCGGTGATTGACCTCCCGAAAAAAAGAAGGAAAAAAAATGAATTGACGAGAAAAGCACATACCATAAGACCGATACACACGCGCCACGCCGGAGAGGAAATGATCATTTCCTCTTGCGATTTGGCCCTGGCTTTGGCCGATCAAAACGGTGATGCGCTTCCGCGGATGACCCGACGGCACAATTAGCCACGATCTCGTCCGTCAGCAGCAGCAGCAGCAGCAGGAAGGTTGCTGAACTTTGGCTGCTCATCAGCATGAGTTTTCCATTTAGCTACAATCGGAGAGTGCCGTGGATGAAAGCTTAAAACTTGTGATAGTTTGGAGCTATGGATTGTGTAAAAAAAATTGAATAAAATACTCATAAAGGGA
This sequence comes from Anopheles quadriannulatus, assembly GCA_000349065.1. Classification (NCBI taxonomy): domain Eukaryota; kingdom Metazoa; phylum Arthropoda; class Insecta; order Diptera; family Culicidae; genus Anopheles; species Anopheles quadriannulatus. Next base: position 727,096 of record KB667633.1, read on the forward strand.
TCACTTAAGAAATAAATTATTGATTATTTTGACATTCAATAATCCACCGTTTTATATTGCCTTGCCCTACGAGATGAATTTTGGAAAAATAACATAATATATAAAATTAAATATAATTTTATGTTACTTTTTATTAGGAATTATTTGACTCAATCTATTCGTGAAATAAATATAGTACTGTATGTATTTACTAGTATATTATGTTTTTAAATCAAACTTCATGGTAATATATGTTTTCTTTGAATATCAAACATTGAGGGCTTTTACGATATCAGCCCGAGGAGTTTGACAGTTGGCGGCTGAAATCATGTCAACACTCCAAACAAAACCGGACACAAAACTGTTGATTTATTTTTTGCTGAAAGATAAATATTGTGTTTAGTAAGGTTAATTTTTTCAAATTTAATAAAAGTTTAAACAGAAAAAAAACAAAATAAAACAATTTAAAAATTATTTTTTGTTAGTACACAAGTGCTTTAATCTAATATGGCGCATCGTTACTGTCATATCGATACAGCCCAGATGTTCAATAGCGTTCCACTGATAGGCAGAAAATTTCAGCTTTCTGGCTTAAAATATAAAAGGAACCATGATCATTATGTCATTTTGAATTAGATTTAGCTCATAGGATTCCTGTGAATTCAATATCGTGAAGCAAATCCATTTCCAACTGTGAGAATAAATTTCCAACTTGAGTAATAATCCTTGATTATGACCTCAAATTCTCTGTTATAACTTCATAGATATAAATAGGTATGAAGTTGTTCAGCTATTAAGCATGATTTGAATTAAACTAAAATATTGTTCAAACAGGTAAACAGAGATTTGGTTAATTAAGGTACAATTTTACCCAAATGAGCCAATACAGTGACGGAATGGAAAACAAGGAGGCTTCATTTAGAGAAAAGAGTTCGTTGCCGACCATCAGTACCAGTTACCCGAGATCGAGTATCTCATTTTGAGTGATCAAATATATTAATAACCCAGATATTCCATCCTTCCCTGCAACAACTGTGCTACGTCTTCTCGGCATTGCTTAGGGGTACAACAACACCGGTACAAAATCTCCGTCCCACAGCTCCATCACCAAGACACGTTGCCAAGCCACGCTGTCCACGTGTTCAAGACACGCTGCCCCAAACGTCCAGCACAAAAATCACCATCCCAAAATCTCCCACCCCCTCCAAAAAACGTGTCTAGTAGGGCCTCTCTCTCTCTCTTCCTTAGAGAGGGCGGGCACAGCACAGTTTCGGGTACTCTCATGCTGCTGCCGTTCGCCGAATTTCGTCCCGCGCACGGGTGGGACGCGGAAGCAGCAGCAGCAGCAGCAGAAAGCAAGTAACAACTGCCGCCCCAACCATTCACTTTCTTTCGAACTTGAGAGGGCTGGCATGGAATCTCCGTCGATTTTTTTAATTTTTATTTTTACCTACCCTACATCGCTCTCTTCGCCCTTCAACTACAAAAAGAGAAGGCACCCTTTAGCAGGGTCTGCGGATCTAGAGAGAGAGAGAGAGAGAGAGAAAGAAGAAGAAGAAGAAAAAACACCAACCTTCCGAGCCCTTCGAGTGTCGCCGGTTCGATGTTTCGATCGAACGGGCTGAACAGAGGAAGAAATACCAGGACCACGCGTTTTGCGTTCCTGCGGGATCGGTTTGCTTTCGAAAGATTAATCAACATCAAATCGATTCGCTGAAGTATCTAAACCCCTTTGCGGCGGGTGGCATTTGAAAGGCTTCGAGTGTTCCAAGCCCCGTCCCAGCGTACGCGAAGGGGAAGATGAATGGATGCCGCTATTGAGCGACGATTCATAATTCATGCTTGCGGGAAAGTGTTTTGCTCCAAGGAAAGAACCTTTTGGCATCGACCTGAACAGCGCACATGGATGTTCGTTTTGGGCAAATGTAACAAAGTCATCGCACCTTGTGATAACACACACACACACACCCCGAAGGCACCGTGCTTGACCGTGCAAAAGAAGGGCGAAATTTGTAAATCATGTTCTGCAAAGTGTGGTTGGATTTGTATGTTCTGTGCTGGTTGTTTGGTTGTGGCCTGGATTAACATGTCACTGTTGGTCAATTTCCATCCATCACCTTCACCTTGACAAGAGCTATCTGGCATCAATCAGCACCGAATTAGTCCTGCGAGACTGGCAAAAATGGTGATACACTGGATGATACACATCGATACGCCTCTGCCACTTTGCTTTTAGCCGCTCGGTCGGTTTGCGCTAAGTGACTTCAATGAGAGGATGAGATGGATGATTTCGAGCGTGAGGGTTTGCTCACATGTTTGTTTGTTTGTTTTTTTTTTTTGGAAATCGATTCCATGTGGGACGAATATTGCGATAAAATCTGGCTTTTTCTCTCCTGCATTAGGTTCATACGAAAGGGACATGTGAACAACACCAAACAGCTCCCAAACTCAAACGTACTTGAGAAAGTAATCTCCCGGGCGGGAAGACACAACCTGCACTAGCTTTACGAAAAAGTGTGTCTACTTCTGCAACTCCATCCACCGTACTTGGTTGCACCTTTTCCCTTCCTCCCCTCCCTTTCATACGGAAGAAAATTGAACACTCCCCCGGCCGTCCCCTTGGTATCGAAAACCGCACAACCGCACCGTTCCAAAATGGTAGGAAGAGGATAGCGGGAAAACTCCATTCCTCTCTCGTTCGTTGCGTAATCGCATTCGCCTCGTGTCCGTCCGCTGTACGGTTTCGCTCGGTCGCTCCGGCGGCATGAGGAAACGGTTCAACATTCCCCCCCCCCACCCTTCACCCTAATGGAATGAGCATACCCATTCCACGCACGCACACACAAACCTGCAGCGCCCCGGTAGGGGGAAACAGGCGCCGCTCGGTATCGTTCCACACGCGGAAAGTGGGCTAACAACGGGGACACGGTATCGGCACGGAAAATGCTGGAAGTTGTTTTCCCAAGCCCTAGTGACTCGGTAAGAGGAACTGTTTTTGGGTGGGGCTAGCCAAGTAAGCAAGTAAGTAAGCAAGGACGCACACTCTGGGACGGTGTACACGATGTTTTCCGGTACCTGCAAAACTGTTCGCTTCGGATGATCCACTTTTTGCGATTATGTTTTCCTTATGTTTTTGTGTTTTGTTTTATTTTCTTCGGTTTTTTTTTTGTTTTGTTATTGCTGCAGGGAAATGAGGTGAAACAATGAGACTCGATGCATAAACGGGTCTAATTTAATTAATCTCCAGCTGCCGTTCGCAGCGGAAGCAGTTTGATACTGTGTTAATAATTTCTGGGCAAATAATGAGCCTAGTTGGCTTTTGTTCTGCGTGTTTCCTTGTTCCGGACAATTTTTGGTACACAATTGTCGTGCGATTAGCTTTTTGAAACTACTTTCTAATGGAAAGAAAACTTTTGCTGCAAAAATGTTGATGATATTCTTAATAGAAATCTGCACCGCAAACCGACATTTTAAGGTCTTTTCAAACGGGATTTCTTCTTCATGTTTGTTGCTGACCGTTTGGGTCTGCCTTTCCTTCTAATGGACTTGGCTATCCGTGACTAATTGAACAACTCATAGCTGAATAGAGGGGTTTGAATACGCATTTCTCGTTCTATACGAGATACGCGGTGAGGATTTTAGATATTCACAAATGTGCGAAGCCTATCACAAAGACATCCAGTAAAGAGACACACAATAGAATTGGAATGTACAATACCTAGGAATTTAATGTAAACGGGCTATTGGAATCAACTTACTCTGAAATTTAAGTCTAATTAGCTTTGAAAATGAGCTATTTTTAACTAGTTCCTATGTACGAAGTTCAAACAATTTATTTTTATTTATTTTGCCTATGTAATACAACATTATTTATGCGCTTAAAGTGATTGAGATATAAAGATGTATGGAAATTGTACTTTATAGGACCATTTATGGACAAATCCAATAGGAATTTGTTATGTGACTGTCAGAAAAGGGTGGTATAGAGTCCAAATGACGTCACATAAAGTTCATTTCCTGTAGGAAAGAGTCAACATTATGAGAACCCTTAAAAATCACGTAGAAGGATATTATTAGTATTGTAATTGAAGAAGGATATTACTGTGAGATGGTATATTCTTTACCTAAAGACACAGTATAATGCTCAATACAATCGGTCAAGACAAGAAATCCTTAAAACAATCATAAAGTTAGAAAATTAAGAAGCGCAAACGAACAACTCAATTTGCGTTTGAAAAAAGCTAAACTTTCCGAGTCAAAGAGCGACCTTTCTCTTCTGTAAATCATATGCTTTATCTCAACCTAAGCTGGAAGTAAATAACGATCGACTATTTGTCTGCAACAAAATCTCAAAGTCTTTGTAATAGATGTAAAACGGAGAAAGACAAAAAAATACAATTTCCTTCCCCCAACGGTTGATCTCTCTAATTGCTACCCATCAAATGTTTGATTAATGTTACCCCGTACGTGCTACATACAAAACCTCCACTGCTTTCAGTACAGTAGAACTGAACAAAAATAAAAACTGCATCATTTCAAAACCGATTAAACATTGCTTAATTGAAATGCCAACCGTGCTCGCCAAACGAGCTCTCGTATCGCGCGCGCGCGCTCACCATCGTCCCCACCTTGTCGGTCGCACCGTTTGATCAATTCTATTGCGCAAATAATGCTAATACACCGCGTGGAAAAAAAAACCCACACATGAAAGTGCTCGCTGACCAATTGCAGCGGTCGGTTTGCAGAACTTTGCAAACTAAACAACTGCACGAGATGCATCACAGGCGTCTTTATGTCTTAAACAACGGCCCGCTGGTGAGGTGGCAGCAATGCTGCCCGGTGCTGCTTCCTCTTCCCGGGAGCATCCGTCCCCTGTCCCCGTGCCAGATCCACACATACACACCGAGAATGGCCTTGAACGCTAAAACAGCCGCGCGCGCGAAGCAAGGTGAACGTCGAACACCCGCCACACTGGCCACTGGCTTGATCCTAGAACTTGATCTTGAAACTGTGCCAGAACGATCGCCGACGACTTCATCTCGCGCTGGGATGGGAGCTGGAACCGTGGGCACTTCTGGAGCGCGCCCGCACTGCCGTTGCGTTTTTTCGTGCACTTAATTGCAGTTTGCGCTCGTGCCGGGTATGTGACGCGGGCGCCGATCGCAAACTGCAGTTCGCGGTTGTTGCGGTCGGTCCCGCGCCCTGACCCGACCCCACTCCCGGTCACCGTCGCTGCCGTGTGCAGTGTGTACCAATGTGTGTTAGGAGGTGCAAATGATGGTGCAAGCGTGATGATGCAGTCGGTGCGGTCGAGGAATATAGCGAAACAAATGCACTCGACAGACACATACACACACTGGCGGGGTAGATGTATGCCGGGTTCTGTTTGTGTATGCACTCGACTGCAATCGGTAACAATCGTTCACTATCTGGAGGAGTCGCTTCAACCGCTGGAAGCGTTTGGAGCAAAGTATGCCAAGAGCAGTACAGTGCGTTTCAATTTTTTGTTTTGCTAAAACAACGTTCTTTAACAACATTTGTCAGATTGCAAAGATCCATCGATCGATCAAAAATGACAAAATATGGTAAAATATAATAATATTTTTATTTCTACCATATTTACCAAAATTATAACCTTATCTATTCGATGCGCAAATTTTCTGTAAATTAATTCTCAATTAGTACATTTACAGTTTTATTCCAAATAAATCTTTGTGATAACAATGAACAAAGCATTGGATTATTTAACGTTTTAAATTAAATTAATATGTTTCCAGCCTACATCAAGGCTTCAAGAATCAAATTAAATCCAATGGGTTAGTCGGATAATTTTCAGTTCAAATTTCTAATTGAATTTCATGTCTGTTGGATACATATGTTCTTCAAATTCCAATATACATGAACTATCCCTTTAGATTACTTAAAAAATAAGCATTTTATTAACATTTATTTCATATTCATCAAGTCTAGGCTGTTATTTTGAGATAAATCAAGCTGCCGAATGTCAATCTCAATTTGTAAAAAAAACGAGTTAAAATCTCAGTTTCCTGTTCCTTGTAGCTTCCTTCCTTCCTTGTACTGCTCAATCATTGGTGCATTGTCCTGCGACCAATAAAGAGCTTAATTTAAGCATATAAGATTGTTAACTGCAAACTAATCAGCGATGATCTAGCACCTTTGACAGCTTCTGCCCTCTGGCAGCCGTTAGCCTGGCAGAAAAAGGGAGCTTTAATAACACTCACACACTATTCGCACACCGCCAGAACGTGACGACGAAACGGACGTACAACAATCAATCCAATCAATGGTATTATTTTGCTTTGCTTCTCTCTATTTGCAAACGGCGTTCAGCAGACAGCGAGCTCTGATGATTTAATAATAGAACAATTGTGGCCGAAGTGACATAAGGGAGTGCTAATAAAAGCAGCACGTATATTAATTTCTCCCACAAACACGAGTTAACGTGCAATCTGTTAACGTGCATACGGAAAAGGGGCTTCGGGGTGTTGGATGTGTCTTGCCGCGAAAAACCGTTCTCAAACACAACGCGGCTCAGATCGGTTGATCGAAGTTCCTCTCGGCTACCGAACGGTGGGGCGGCGGATTGTGAGACGTGTGGGCTACACAGCGAGCGAGGGATGCAAATGATGTTCCGGTGTACGCTCCAGCATTTCACAACCCCCTTTCCCACAGAGCACGAAGCACACGGCACGGCACGCCACCCGCTGCATTCAATTGATCGTTTTATACACAGCCGGTTGCACGATCGCACGATCAGTGAGCGGAAGCTGGCGGCAGCTGCATAGATAGGGCAGCGGGTGGGATCTGTCGCAGAGCTGCAATCCCCCCCTCGCTCCGCGGACGCAAGATGAAGGTTTACTTGGTCGAGAGTGAGTTGCTTGCTGCTGCTGATGTTGTTGCCGTTTCCCATCGGTAGTTGTAATTAAACGATCGCCAACCATCTTCCCAGCCCGACTACACTAGCCCTCTGGTGATGGTGGTAGTGGTAGTAGTAGTTGTAGTAGCAATAGTAGTGGTAACTTCCCCGAAGCCGACTGTGAAACAGTGAATTAAGTTTCAAATGGTTTAATTGTGCACTGCCCTTACCGTACAACTACGGCGGAGGAATTGTTGGCGGTAGTGTAGCTGTGCCTGTCGACTTCATGCACTCACTTGTGTGTCCACTTACTCATCTGCTTGCACTAAACAAACCGCCAAGCCTGCCCTCAGTGTGTGTTTGTGTGATCTCGCCCTTTTTTCATAGGTGAGATAGGGGACCGTGGTATATAAACATTGGCCAGCGAAGAGAAGAAAAAAAAACTGGAAATAAATCAACACCATCCTCAAACAGCAAGTCACTGATAAGTGGTTGAAGCTGGTGGTAGAGCACGGTACACGCCATCTAGAACGTGCCTGGTTTGCCGGTTTGCGTCGGGTCTAGTCGTGGAAAAACCGGCTTGCAAGCCGTAGTCGCGGCGCACAGTACAACATGGGGAGCACAATCAGGTGTTTGATTGGATCCTGCGGCCAGCCAATCAATAGGATGTCAATATTGTGTTTTGTTTGAAAGGGGAAAAGGTTCACATTGAAAGGCTCGAGAGTACCTCAAAGCTATACCTTAAAGAACAGTTTAATTGAATTTTTTATTGTGTACTTTAACCTACTTGAGCATTACAGGGTTTTGCACGGGTTCTCATAGTTGTGGGACACTTCCTTGACCCTTTCCTACTAGAAGTGAACTTCATATGGTGGAAATTGGACTTCCTTCAAAATTCCTATTGGATTTGTCCAACAAGGGTGTTATAGAGTCCAATTCCTTTTACATGAGGTTCATTTCACGTAAGACAGAGTTTATTAAGTGTCCCACGGCTATGAGAACTCGTGGAACACCCTGTATTTGCTGCTCATGTCTAGGTAATTAAGTTGGCTAAAATTGAACTTGCTTAAGTACTGCTTCTGGGTATAAAGGCACTAAAAGATGGCAGTATCTCATGCTCAACTCAAATTTTCCCTTTCTTGCATATTTTACGTTTCTGTCAAGCAAGTTAGATTGACATTTGATGCGAAGGATCAGCCTCCAAGTCAACTGCAACTCCAGCAGAGTGACTGGAACCGCACTTGCCACTCACACAACTCGGCACACATCCTGATGGGAGTGTCCTTACGATCCGAGCTTTCGCTCCAATAAACCGGCGACAGCCCCCAAAGCAAAACCCCACCCACTGGAAGCGTTTCGGAAAAACGGTGTGCGCATGTGCGCGGTTCTGCCCTTCCCAGGGAAGCTTCCCCACCGGAGCGCCCTTATCGCTGTGCGTGTGTGTGTGTGTGCATGTGTCTTGCTCTGTGCCAGCCAGTGCTGTCCCCGCACGCGGAACAGTTCCATTCCGCCCATCGAGCGTCGAACAGCGTTTCTGCTCAGCGCCAGCCAGTTCCGCACAAACGCCAAAACGCCGAAAGAGGCAAACCCGATCCGATCTATTGCGTCCAGAGCTGCGAGTGTGTGTATCGGGTTCCGTTCCTCCAACGGCCTGTGTGTGTGTGTGTGTGTGTGTGTGTGTGTGTGTGCTCATTTGGCGCGACGATTATTTCTTGCATCACGTAATACGCAAACGCTCCGGCTGTGTTACGATTTTTCCTATTGTTTGCATTTTCTCGTTCGTGTTTCCACCTCCAGCGTGCTTGCTTGGCCGTTTGCCAAGCTTTCCTACCCCCCCCGCTTCGGGTGGTGGGTGGGTTGTTGGATGTGCTTTCTTCCCGCACTCTGTCCTCGGTCTGCCTTTCCCCCCAGGCCCGGCACACATTCCGCTTCAAACACTTCCGGGCAAATGGGTGAAGCACGACGAAGAGGAAACCTAAGCAGTGTGCGCGCGAAAGAGAAGGTACAGAAAGAAAGTAAAAGTGTTTCCCCCCTGCCCCGTTTGCTTCGAGCTTCCCAGGGGCCGCTGGAAAGAGTGGTGGTGTGTGTTTAGTATCACTATTTGTGTGTGAGTGGATGAATTCTTTTTTTTGTTTGGTTTTTGGCAAAAGCGATCCTCGGCTGTGCTGCTATCCCGCACGCTGTCCGTTTATCTTCCGACAGCATCTACCCGGTACACAGGAACTGATTTAACGACGGTTTAGTGCTTTTCTCCATGTGTGTGTGTGTTAATGGGCTCCCCTTTTTGCTGTAAGCGGGGCTCCAAATCTGGCGAACCCCGACGCGGAAAATAGTGCGAAAGCGTGTAAAGCGGCAAAGGGCGCGAGCGAGAGCACCGACGGTGGTGATGGTTTGCCTGTACCAGAAGTGGTCCCGCTCGCACTCGCTCGCAACTTCACGGCAGCACTACTTTCACTCCGGCGGTCGGTTCGGGTTTCTCGCTTGTGTATGCGTGCACGACTTCCGCGATGATGGCAACGGTGAAAGGGGTTGCCTCGAGCCAGAGCGTGACACGAGCGGCAGGTTTAGGCCGCACGGTGCGGAAAAGAGAGCGAACGACACGGTCGGTCGTCGGTTTCGGATGTGCCATCTGCGGGCGAGGGGTTCGTCGTCTGCACGCGCAAGAGTGAAAGTGATCAGGCGTCTGGCCGGGACTGGCGGCTGGCGGTAATGGGTGTCGTGGTGGGTTTTTTTGTTGTTTTTCGTTGTTGTTGCTGCTGCTTGTTTCGTGTTGTTGGCGGGGGATTCGCGACCAAACCCCGAAACCCGAACCCGGAGCCCCCGGTTTTGGCCGAACGAACGGGACGGTTTGCGAGCGTGGCGAGCCTGACGCTGGTTGCGCTGGGCTTACTCTTCGTTCCGAGGTCGATCGTGCGCGATCGCGTACTGACGTTTCTGCGTGGTGTTTTTTTTTTTTTTTTTTGTTGCGGCTGCGTTCCCTGCGCTGTGTTCCCGCGTGCTGCCATCCAGCTGGCCACCGTACCTTCTGCGTGTGTGCGCGCGTGTGTGTCTGTGTGTGTGTTCTATCAAGAACCATCCTTTGCCTTGACAGGCAGGATACTGGCGGGCTTCTCCCAAGTTCTTGTAGGTTCTTGATTTGCATGTGTGAAAACAATTGCGGGATATAGTGATTAAAATCTTCACAACCTCCGGCAGAGGCGAAGCCACACATACCGAACAAAGTGAGCGTGACAGTAAACATCCAGAGAAACAGCCCTCCTGGAGAACTCAGTGCATGCGGTTTCACTATTCGCTATACACTAAGCGCACACAGCAATAGAATAGTACACTCCCGCTGTGACGACGCGAGTGACGTACAACGACTGTCCCGTGGGATTTGCGGTGTACTACCAAGCTCGCTGGCGGTGTGTGTAGGTGCCCGATTCCCGATTCTGCGAGCGCGCGCGCGTTCCCGACGTTCCCGATTGCGCTCGGTTTCGGCTGCGACCGCACAAAGCTTCAGTGTCTGACTGTACGTTCACAAGTTCGCACGAGCGCGTTCCGTGTGCCCGTGTACCCGTGCGTAGTGCCGTGTAGTGTTAGTGTCGTTTTGCTTTGCTCGTTAGAACGCCGCCAATTTGAATAGAGAAGAGCGCGCGTAACAATACAAGCACCGAGTAGGGCCCTAGTGCGCGACCCGCAACGCATGGTGTAGCACGTACAAGGTCAGCACCGGCGTACTCACACACTGCCTGGGCATAGTGCATTTGCATACGAGCGCGCGCGGTAGCGAGGCAGACAACGCCAGTCTCCGGTGTCGTGGAGAAGAGGGCAACGCAAATAAACAAAAAAAAAAATAGTACACCAACACTCCTCCTCCGGGGAAGGGAAGCTAGCAACCAGCTAGGTTTCGGAAGCGGCAGTCAGGCCCGTGCGTTCCGCGGCACTACTCTTCTCCACTAACACTCAGAGGAAGTGCTCAGAGGAAGTCGGTCGGTGAAAAACGTGTGATCTTGGGTACCCGGTACACTTGCATTCGGAAGTGTCTTTTGAGGGAGTCGTAACTCACAACCCCTTCTGCAGGTGGACTAGTCTCTGTAAGCCGTTGCTCAGATGTCTTTGCTCGTGGTCCCGACCGGTCCCGACGTTGCGGTTACCTACAGCCGGTTTGCTCTGTGATCTGTGAGCGCAGTGATCATCGAGACACCACCTCTTGACCCCCCGCCGATATCATAAACCCATCCGACGGGTTTTGGTGATCAGAATTCTATATCATCCTCTTCTTCCTTCCCCCTGTTCTAACCTCTAGAAGTAGACCGATCGCCGCCGATATTTAGTCCTTCGACCAGCGCGGCTAGTGTCCTAGTCTCTGCGTTTGTGTGTGAGTGTTTGTGTGTGAGTTTGTGAGTGCTGTGTGGGTGCATCTGCCACTCGATGAGGTGTGTGAGGTGTGTATCGGCAAGCCTATCAATTAACATGGCGTGAGATGCCAGCAACGTATGCGCGTAAATACTCATCACGATGAAGTGTTCGTCTGTATGTTTTGCTTCCTAGCAGGTGGTTCTAGCTTAGTGTGAGTGCGAAACGTCGCCATTCCATTCGTGTGATTGTGATATCCCCGCTAACCAGTGTTTGTGGTTGCTTGGAAAAATAAGAGCGAAAGCGAATAGATCTAAGTGTGAATGATAACATCTTCCCACTAGTTGTGTTTGACAAGTTTTGTAGTAGAGAAGAGAGAAAAACGACAACCAATCCGTGCTCCCGAGGAGTTTGAGTAGTGTGTAGAGTGCAATAGTGAGTGTGTTTGGAGGAATATAGGAAGAAAAAAGTTGGAATCACACGAATAACCCGTGCACAATTTAGTTAAGAAGCTTGAAGTAAATCGGTGTTAGCAGAAACTACTCAAAAATCGCTTGTACAGCCTCACACAAACCCCGCTGCCTCACCATGAACATGGAATTCCAACCCTTGCCGCCGGTGTCGACGATGAACATTGGGCCACCGACGCCGTCCCCATCGCCCCACATCCAGATCCTCTCGAACGGTCCGAACGGCAGCGGTCCGACCGGGGCTGGCGGTGGCGGCGGTCCCGGCGGCGGCCACAATGGCATGGGGAACCAGGGCGTGCACAGTCAGCTCCTGGGGCCGATGCCACCACCGAGCATCCTTCCGATCGGTATGCCCCTGCAGCAAGTTGTGCACAACTTGCAGCATCTTACGAATGTCGGTGGACTCGGCATGGGTGGCAACCCGCAGCAGCAGCAGCAGCAGCAACAGCAGCAGCAGCAGCAGCAACAACATCAGCATCAGCAGCAGCAACAGCAGACACATCAGAACTTGCTCACGAGCAACACGCCCGGTGCAAACGGACTGACCGGTATCCATCACGGTGGCACCCAGAACCTACCGCCTACGTCTCAGCTGCTGCAAGCGATACATCAGAACACCAGCAACAACAACAACAACAACGGCGCCAATAATAACAATAACAACAACAACACGATTAATCTTAACAACAATAGCAACGGCAACAATAACAACAACAACAACAGCATCACACAGTACCAGGTGCAGCAGCTCTGGAGACATCACGCGTATCTAAACGGTAATGTGTTGCTTTCTTATCCTCCAGGGACACGGTGAAAGGGATGCAAGAGGGTTTTGGGATACTGTCAATGAGTTTCGCTCAGTAGTCTGTTAAACCTTACATGCAAATAGATTAAGAATTAATGACTGTTATGATTGCGAACTGTTAGCACATTTGCTCAGATGTTGAAGTCATAAAGATGTTTCGGAGTTGATAGGAATTTAATGATGATGTTCAACACTTTGAAGGTTGACACATTCCAGACATTCGGGCACTCAAACGAGTTTGATGACACAAAGTACTATTTCGGAACTTGTTTTTGAAAATGTCTCCAACATGCGAGGTTTACAGTTTTGTCGATCGTACACTTCAAGAATGTTCTATACTTTGTTAATTGTATTTTAATGGTAAGGAATATCACGCATTCTTATGAAAGCTGCTTTTTCGTATGCTCTTCCATAATCGATTTGTTCCTTTCTAATTGAGGCCATTCTATACCGAGTTTGAGCAAGTTCAACTGTTCATTACGGCTTTCTGCAAAAGTGACTCCCATCACACGGTCCCTGCAGGAAGTTGCCCTTTTCCCTCATGCCTCAAAAGGCCACTCAAAAGGGTCGATCCCAGGATCCGTAAAGCCAAAGCCATCACACCATCGGAATGTGTCTTCCCACATCCCAAACGCCCGGGGTTTCGTTCCCGGCCCGGTCGTTAATATGTCTTCACCGCACAACCACTTTCTGGCGGGTGCGCGCTGAAACCCAACCGATTGAGCAACATCCTACCTCCACCTCTCCCCGGGGGGCGATCGTGGGTTACCTTGTTGCAGTTGCAAACGACTTTGCCCTAAGGGATATGCGCGCGTGACGTTGCCGAAAATGAAGCCAAAGTCGAGGCAAACTCCAACACAAACAACCACTGTCTCTGATCTCGGCTAGACCCCGGGCCCGACGAATGGAGGAACGAGGGAAAAAGGCGGGAGTAGGGAAAACTTTCCATTTCATTTCGCTACTTCCTCTTCACGGGGTAAAAGGGGTGGTCTCGGGCCGGGAGCTTGGTCCCGAAAACGAACGGACCTGACCAGCCGGCCGCGGCCACGGTGTCCCACGTGTGCGTGAGTTTAGGGTGTGTGTGTGTGTGTGTGTGTGTGTGTGTGCTTCCACAAATCATACGCGCTCGCCCTCAGCTCAGTTTCGCTCCGGACCGGTTTATTTCGGGCGCTTTTTGGGGGACGCACGAGGGTGCTGGTGAAGTGTGGCGTTACTTTTACTTTCTGCGACATTGAGCGGGCAGCGTGACAATTTCTACAAACATTAGGTGACATGAAGATCACTTCGAATAACAGCATTAAAGGCCGATACTATTTATAGACACTTTTTAGCGATGGAGATTGGCTTTGTGTATTTAAATTGTTATTTTAAAATACCGTGGGGCATAAATAAAGAGGAAAAGATCGTAGCTAGCTAGTCTTTTTGACACTAGTTCCGGCTGGTCGAGCGTCCTCTTGCTTCAGTGTATGCTGCAAACGCTTTAGCGTTTCCTCTGCAACAGTTTGTTGATAAAAGTTTATTACTTCCTCAAGCAACACGCAACAAAAACCAGACCGCAGATCGACACAGTACTGCTCCTTCCCTGCTGCTCATTTCCCTTCCATCTTTTCTCACTTTCATTGCAACAAGCCACGGCTTGGGTTCATGTTCATGAGTGTGATCGTTCTTTTTTTTTTTTTTTTGTTACTCCTTCTTTCACCGTCTTGAACTGCTTTATACTGCTACGCTGTTACTTTTATTATTTGTTATTCATCACTTCCCTTTTCTGCTGCCGAGACACAGACACTGCCCGAGCAGGGGAGGGAAGGGGGGGGGGCACCAGATTAACTCTCCCCAAAAAACCAGTTTTACGCACCGTTGAGCGATTTCGAATCGTTTCCTCTCCATCGCCGCCGCGTTGTTGGTGCGCCATTTCTCGTTTCGCAGGCGCATAAAAGCTTCAGCTCCGCGGTGCGTGTACGCACGATGAAGCCCTCGTCGCACCGGAGAGGAAAGTCTTTCCAAATCTTTCTTTTCGTTATTTTGGTGGGGGGGGGGGGGGGGTTGGTAGCGCTGGGGCCCAACACTGCCAACGTTTTTGGCGTCTGAATCTGGCGTACGGTGCGTGAATTTTGTGCGTTGGAAGTTGGTCTGCTTCGTTTGCTGTGTCGCCTTTCATCCTTTTCGGTGCGTACAATTTTGGTGGAGCTTTCAAAAGTGTGTGTGGTGCGTTTGTGCGTGTTTCCTCTCTTTCATGCCTTTTCGTTTTCTATCGGTAGTTTTTTTGTTGTTGCAGTAGTAGTTGTTGGTGTGATCTGCGTTTCTTCCGGTGGTCCGGTGGTTTTGAGGATTTGAATTCGTTTACGCACTTTTTTTTTCGTTCGTGCTGTCGCTTTTGTGTTTCTAATTTTCGTTGTTGCTTGCCTGCCCACCACCGTTGGCCACTCCTAGGCTAGACGGTTGAGCGTTTTTTTTTTCTTCTTCTGTTCGCAACGGAATCCATTTTGTCGGTGCGAGAGCTAATTAATGTTTGAATTAAAAATGCTAGAAAGTGAAACCGTTTTTTTTTTTGTTTTCGGGCCGTCGTTTTTCTGTGACTTTTCTCGCACTCGTTCGTGGAGCCACGGGGGAGCACGGGGAGATGCTGCACAGTAAGCGAGATTAATTTTCCGTCTGGTCTCTTTCGTTCGCTTCGGAAGTGTCGGCCAAAAATGCACTCTCACTGGCGGCCACAATCAGCTGTGCTTTGCCTTTTCCCCCCGAGTGTTGCATTTCCGCCTTACGAGCTTCACCACCGGCAAAGGATGATAACAGCAGCGAGATAAGCGTTTTACGCTCCATCGTTTGGTCTGCCTGTCTGTGTGTGTGTGTGTTTCTGTCTAATTTGTAGCCGTTGGATGGAAAATGGAAATTAATCCGAAATGTCAAATCCACCGCGCGATGACAGCTGTCGGCGACGGTCGGACCGTTTCCAACTGGAAAGTGTACGCGAAACGTTTCGCAGCCCCCCCTCTGATGCTGCTCGCGCTGACCTTCGATCTTTCGAACGTCGCTGGGTTCGTCGCTTGCTTTTTTTTGTCTATCTCTCTTTAGTTTTTGGAATCCATCGTAGGGGATGGGGCGGGGGTCAATCCATTTGACGGTGGTGCAGGCATAGGGTTGGGGAGGGAAATAAAATTCCCATAACGTACTGCCGACATTTGTGTGAAGGCCTTTCGGACGCGGAAGATGTACCGCGGAATCGAGCGGTCCCCCCCCCCCCCCCCATCGAGCCCCTCGAGAGGTTATGGATTATTGATGGGAGAAAGTTTCCGATTGCTTTTTCCATAGTGCACCCACCCCAAAACGGGTGACTGTGGCGGGGTGTGATCACGACATCACCCTATGCTGTATGTGTGAGTGCGCGCGCCCGCGCGCCTTTATAGGTTTAAAAGTGTGTTTTTATTCGCCCGATTTTAATGTCCGGTGCAGTCCCGCTCGCAAAACATCCGATGGCGCAACATTGTGGTGCAGGTGTAGCTTTTGGGGTTGGTTCTTTAAAGGTGCCTGCCTTGCGGTAGTAAGTGGGAAAGTTTTCTTGATACACAAAAGCAAAACTTCGGCTTGTGGAATGAGTTAAATGTTTTAAACGATTTCTGCAGTTTCGAGCAGATGTCTAAATACTTCAAAAAGAATCTTCCATTTCCGGAATGCTACTTTCCCACACATCTTAAAATGTAGAGAACTCTAAATAGTGAAATGTGAATTGGAAACAAATCCTCACTCATTTCATCACACCAAAGACTTCCCTTTTTCCCCTCCCCATTTGACACAGAAAGCGCCTCTTTCGATTGACAAAAGCAATTCAGGCCAACCACTAACGTGAACCCCGCGATCGATGACGCATCTGGCGCGCATTTCGTCACCGACGTGAAAGGTGGCACGCACGCAGTTCCGCGTGTTGCAGTTTTCCTTTCCCCTTTTTTTTCCTCCGCTCTGTTCGTCCACGGCCACGTTCGTCCACGGGGCGCACGAAAGGAGGAGCAGACGTACCCCGTACAAGCCAGCTGTATGCATTAGTCACGTAAATCGGTCCACTTTCGGGACGCAGACAAAACACAATCGCTAACTGTCCCCGGCGTAACTATTATGCAGCGTGCTGCATAAGTAAACAATTGCCGAAGTGCTTTGATCGTTTTGCCAATTGCTCTGGCCCCAGACACACGGCAGCAAGCAAGTGAAGAAAGGGGTCGCCCTATTGCACCTGCTTCGAGAGAGAGAGGGATCGTTTGTTTCGCTGGTATTGTCGCTTCCCCCGGGTACAGGTACTTCCTACTGGTGTTGGATTATTAATTTCCGATCATAGGTGAGCGACAGACTGCGTGACTGTGGCATAAATTACGGTCAACGCAGAGGGTGCATGAGGTTTCTACTTTGAATTTCATAATTCATTCCCTCGTTCGTTCGTTTGTGTGCGCTACTGGTCGCGAAGTAGCTCAAGTAATAATCCATCGACCACACAACTTTAGTGTCATTTTATAATTGTTTTATAGGGATTTTTCTACCAACATAGAATTGTTGTTCAAGAAATGCATAGAAAATCATTCTCCGTTCTTTGCTTTTTCAAGCCAGCCTCTTGGCCAGCTCTCTTCAACATTCACCATATTATTGCTTTTGTTGTCCCGTGTCTGCGTCGCACTTGTCTTGCTGCTTGGGACAAATTAGTGCCCAGCTCGTTAAATGGCCAGCAAGCAGTACGACTTGTGTGTGTGCGCGCGCGGTCCCGTGTGTAATTACCATTTCCCATTAACATCAGCCAAACTACCGCCAGCTCTACACGGTCACCACTCCAACACAGCGACCGTCGCTGTCGTCGTCGTCGGTGTGTCATAGTGGTGCGGTGTTGCATCGCAATGCATCAGCGTCGGCGAGTGGGAATGCAAAAGTGCAAGATAACAGCAGCGACAGCGATGGGAAACAAAATAAATACAACGCTTAAGCATTTTGCGCGCGCCAGCGACTGTCCAGCAGCGCTGTCGATGAGATGACGACTTAACACATACTCGAAAAAATAGGTACACACACACACAGTTGCGCTTCTTTTTTCTTCCCCTTTACTTAATCGTATGCGAAAGGGAAAAGTCTCACACCGCTAAGCTGCCGGCTGCAAATCAACCACTGAACGTTGTTTGTTTGGCGTCCGAAAAAAGCATCTTGGGAGATTTTTCCCCAATGCATAATTTCTTTTGAAGCACACGCACACATACTGCCATACCATGCACAGGTAATGATTCCTGCCTGTGTGCTTGCAACTGTGCAGTGATGGTTAGTGTGTTTTTTTTGTGGTTGTTTTTCGAACGATTATTTCGCTGCGCTTTTGTGCGTTTCCTCGTGATTATTCTCACCACTTGCGAAGCTTGCATGCGCCCCTTGGGGGGAGGTAAAATGCAGTGTCTTAAAAGGTGTTTCTTTTTTTTTTGCTGCTGCTGCTACCGCTTCAGTATGCTTGCTTCCTCTTGGAGCTGGAATCGGAAGACGTTTGGACTGCGCAAAAAATGAAGCAAAACACGGCGAGTAGGCGGCGTACATTGTTTTTGTTTTGCGTTTGCTTTGCACCGTTTGCGGTGGTGTGTTGCCGGCTTTGATTCCACACATGGACAGCACACACACAAGGCATGCATGCATGCACGCACCCGCATTCGCCAACAGACGCCAACGGGTAGGAAGGAAGAAAAGGGTTGGTTGCGGTGGAGTAGTGGCATGGCAATTGCATGCTTATGGTTTTGTCCCACTCGCCCCCCCCCCCCCATCTCCACCTTCCGGGCTGCCATCCGCTTCCTCATGGCTGGAGGAAATGAGCTTTTTTTTCTCTCCCCTCGCTTTTCCCATTTGCCTTCAGGCGGCGCCATTTGCCTTGTCCTCCGAAATGGCGGTTCGTGGCGTGCCTTTCCGTTACATCACCAGACCTGGGGGGGGGGGAAGAGAAGAAGCTAGTTGACTTGGATGACGGCAGCAACGGGCGAGGGGATGGCGCGTTTGTTTGCTTGTTTACCGGTTGCGTTTGAGGTTGTTTTACCAAAACCATTCCCTCGTCGGCCCTCGTCGGGCGTACCAAGCAACAAACAAACAGGCAAAAACATTAGTTTGGGCGGGCGGATGGTGAAAGGTGACAAGCTTTTTTTTCTCTCTCTAGTTGACGACCAGCCAGTGGGGAACTTTGATTTGCAAACTTACAACACACAAACTTTGAATGGGTAAATGTGATGGGGATTGAGGAAAAGCACTGAAGACGTTGTGTTTACGACGATGTTGCTTTGACTGAGGGATTTAATGACGACCAAGCATAAAGCAAAACATAAAAACAATTGACAACATTCAAAGTAAATAACATACAATTAGTTTAGATCAATAATAAACTAATTAAATGCACTCAATATGGCCCGTTCTTTGGCTTTCTTTGACAAATTGAAACTCACTTTCACCATGCTTTGAGCGAAGGGTACTGTCTAGCACGTGCCGTAAGTGTACAAGGACGTTGCAAGCATTCAAAACAACAGAACGCTCCAAAAAAATGCTAAGAACTTGCATTAGCATGAGCAAAAACGAAGCTGAAAGCAACCAAGCCTTTTGGTACGTGCTTCTTGGTACGTGAAAATGGACGGATTGGTCGAAAGCGTACTATGTGTACTGGCGTGCGTGAACTTTTCCCAGGACGTGCCACCTGTAATGATCCTTCAAGTCTGTGGCCAAAACACTGCAAGCATAAGTACGATAAGGCAGCAGCAACGGCACGACTGCTTGCTCGTACGTGAGGTGCGTGCGTTCTACCGTTGGCAGCACGTTCTGACAGCACGAAGCACCAAGCTGCTCGAAGGCTCTGTTTGGCCAAATAAACGGGGTGTTTATGGATGGACCTCTACCCGTATCCGCTGTTGGTCCGTTGCTCGACAGCGTAAATAAACAAACCCAACCCAGAAGAAAGTGAGCGTGGCCTCCCGGTACGCTACTGACTCTTTTATCAAACTGCATCAACATCTTCCCTGCCGCCGCGCGGTACCATACACCATGGCATCCTTTCCTTTATTTGCTACTCACTTCCCAACCCTGGAAAGCAGCAGCAACAGTGGGTTCGTCGCTTACCGAGTCTTTCGTTTCCGTCTGTTTTTTTCTCAATTTTTTTGTTCGCTCACTGAACCGCTTGCACGATCGTAAAACGGAATTGAAGTACACCGTTTGCTCGCCTGCTCGTTGCGGTTACCGTTTTACCTTCGCGAGCCGTGCTGAGCTCGAGGAGATGGTGAAACCTTTTTCCTTTCCAACCGGGAAGACGATCGAGGCGATGATGGTTGGTTTCGATTTCGTTTGAATGATTCTACCGCTTCCTGGAGATTATCGGGCTGTGTGTGTGTGTTTCTTCTTCCAGTTTCCACTTCCACTTTGCCCGCGCTTGCTAGCGGGTTGAGCTTCGACATTTAGTATTCGCGCGATGGCTTTTTGCGCTACCAGCTACGGTCAACCGCGCAACCATCGCAAGAAGAAGCATTCCGGCAACCAACCAAGGCAGATGCATAGCACGATCTACCGTTTCGGAGGCGTGCTGGGGCAATTCTTTCGGCACACAATCGCGCGATCTCGCCAGCATGATGCTGCGCCGCAAAAAAAAACATGCTGCACGCGCACGGATGACGTGACGACGGACGTGCAAAGGCAGGCGAATTTACCAACAGGAGCGCGCTGCCATTGTTTGTGCCGCGAATCAAAAGGGAAGAAAATTCATCAACATCGTGGGATTGATTAGTGGGCGAATCGGGGGGATGCAATTGCAAGCAAAATAGGGAAGCGCTTTTCAACGAATTTTTCTTTTCTTCCTGTAATCATCTTGATCGTGGGTAGATGGAAAATCGTGCAGTTGGAAAAGCGCCTGCTCGTTTGCTATAGTGTAGTTTTGGTTTTACTGATCGCTTTTTAATGAGTTGTCAGGAACAAAACCCTACCCCCGGTTTGCACGGTCCGCGATCCGATCGGGGCAGGTGCGCTCGGCCCGATAATGCTCGAGTGCACGTTTGTTTGATTTTACAGCCGGAACTGCAAATCACGAACATGCGCCATTTGCGCCCCGTATTAATACATCTGTTTTTCTTTTCAAAATAAAGCCATTTCGTGCCTCGCCGATCAGAGGCGGAGAAAATGTCATCAAAATCAGATTTCGGACACCTTCATTTTCGCTCCGGAATTAGAGAGAGAAAGTCCCGACGGTTCGATTCGGGTTACTCAAATTTCATCACATTTCGGAAATGTGATGCCGAAATGTGGCATTTGCCAGTGTGCCATAGGAAGAAGAGAGGAGAAAGGGGTAAGAGGAAAGGTAGCGGGTCGGTGCGGGTCGTAGCGATTAAATTAACGGAAAACTTTCGCCCGCGGCAAATGTTAGCGAATGCTAATAATAGGCAAGGGACCGTAGCTGGGGAAGGTGACTAAGCAGAGTGTTGCCAGAGCGCCCCACACACACACACACGTCATAGGTGTGCGGTTGCGTGTGGCGTTCGCTTTCTATGATGCAATGTTGATGCAATGGGTGGGTTTTTTTGTGTGGACTAATTCTTGGTTTGAGCTTTTCAAAAGAGAATCAAATATGGAAAAAACTTTAAAAACTTTACAGGGGTGGCCATGGGTTGTCATAAATGTGGGACACTTCCTTGACACATTCCTATTGGAAGTGAACTTCATACATAGGAAATTGGACTCTATTGCAACCTCTACTTGGACAAGCTCCTATACAATTCCTATTGGATATTGTTTGACAAGGGTGCTATAGAGTCTTATTCCTATTACATTAAGTTCATTTCAAGAGTCAATAAAATGTCCCACAGCTATGCGAACTCTTGGAAAACCCTGTAAAGCAGGAATCGAAATTTAAAAAAATCAATCGCATTTTTTGTCTGATTTATCTTCGAATGAAGCACAATAGCTGCAAGTAGCTGATTTAAGGCTGCCCGAACTCGTGCATTAAACATAAAGCTACAAAGAAAACCACAGGATGCTTCTTCCATCCCAGTCGCTCACCACGGCTTGCGAGCGTGAACGGTAACGGTTGCAAAAAAGGCGAAAGAGCACGGCCATGCGGAAGAAATGCTCGTGAAATGGAAGTCGCTGTGTCGGGAGCAAGAAATGCCATCAACTGGTGGCACCGAGATAGCGATCTGGTTGTTGCCGTAGTAACTCCAGTAGCTCCGAGCGCGACATTGTTCACGACAGCAGCAGCAGCGCAGGAGCGAAGGGATTGCATTACTCTCTTTCTCTCTTCGTTCGTTCGGTTGAAGGGATTCGCGAGCCACTTTCAAAATGGTTGCTTCCCATTTTGTTTGCTGCACCCAATTTTGGGCTGGCTTTATTTTTAGACCCCATTTCTCATTACAGGACCTTTCTCAATTTTGTCCTGGCCGCTCCGGGCTCCGGGGCCAATCATCATCTGCTCCTTTTTTTTTCGGCGACAAACGTGTGTGCGTGTGTGTCATGCGAGCGTACGTGACCGGAAACCACACGAGCACCAGAAACAAGCACCCGCTTCCCGCTCCATCCACAGTGCTGGAGAGCTGTGGTATCGTGCCACAGATCCCACCTTTCACGATCGAACGGAGTGCGTGCCATTTCGGTCGAACCTACTTTTACCCTGGGCGACACATGCATCGCCGCGAACTACTTTCTTCGCACAGGAAAGCGAGAGTTTTGTTTTCCGCGCATACAAACACATCATCGCGTGTGTGTGTGTGTGTCTGTGTGTTTGTGCCGCATATCAGCATGCATTCGATCATGTGTGTGTGCGCGGGCGCGCTCCGTATCGATCCGATGCGAAGCCGATCGTGATGGATAGGAGTGTGCGCGCGCGCGCGTTACGTGCGTTACGTAAGGCGGCTGAAATGGGTTCCGAAGAAGCACGGCTGACAAGACCCACTAACGGTGGGTTGTGGGAGGGGTGGAAATTTCTCCACCAAGGGGTATGTATAGGCACACACACACACACACACACACAAACAAAGACCCTGTCATACACGGCCATGGCTGGTGCGGAACGGAAGCTCGTCGAAAGGAAATTGAGATGTAGGAAATTGTTAGGCGGGCTGGCGCGGGAAAAAAAAGTAGATTAGTGTGATGGTAGTTAGTTATGCTGGCACGGTGGCGGCAGTGGAAGGGCTGATTATGTAAGCAAAGCCGCAAGGTTGGCCGGTAGAATGTGATTTGCTTCATTGATGAGGCGCACATTTATTGCACAGGCCTTTTGCTTGTGATAAGCAACAACAAAAAAAAGGTGCCGATGTTACTGAATGGGTCGTATTTTGTGGCCAGCGGAGATGCAATGTTTGCAGCTATTGATTGCTTACAACCTTTTTATGATCTTGCGGGCATGATTCGTTACCGATGGGTCTGCAACAAGGGGTACAATATTGAACGGGGAGCCCCATGAAATGAACAAATTACACTTTTGCCCCTGCACTGCAATCCTGCAGCATGGGGGTGGACAGTAATTTAACATGTTAATATGCAGAATAGGCGTAATACGATGCAATTACACCGCTTCAGCAACTTATTGCCTCCATTGTAAGCTTCTGCTACGTGTCGGACCGTTCAAGCAGATTGCTGGACACTTGCTGGATACAATTTGCTAAGCTTGACACACTGCAGTGATTGCTCCGAAGGAACGAAGGGACGCTTTAATCTACTGTTTGAAGATTAAACTTCATCCCATATCCCGCTCATGTACACACATACACACACGGTTGATCACGTTGACACGACACCACGTTGACGTTGACAAAAATGCATTTAACGATACAATCGCTTGCCGCTTCGGTCCGCGGACCCACGCGTGAGCCAAAGGTGCCGCCGCACAGTCACTCAAACGCCGCGTCGAAAGTGAAATTCCAGACTATTCTGAACGGAGAAAAGGCCAGCAAGTGCCAGCCTGCCAGCGAACGGTGATGGGATTAAACTAGATTCCGTTTTCCGCACAATTAGTCGCTCTGTGTGTGTGTGTGTATGTGTGTCGTATGTTAATACGCCTGCCAACGGGTTCCGGAAAAAGGCGACTGTCAAAGGTGAGGCGCTGTAGTGTACATAGATTTTCGCCTTCACTCAATCAACTTGCTCCTCGCGCGTTGAGGCTTAGCGCAAAGCTGCATCGGTGCGCTCGGCGGAAAGGGCCGGGTGAATGGGAAAGGCAATTTATATTTCCATTGTGCGGACAGCGAAAAGCTCAAACGCACAGCACTCGTCAAACATTCATCAGTCGAGTAAGTGTGTGTGTGTGTGTGCAGAGTGAAACGTTCTCGGCTCGGCTCGGACTGAAAAGTGAGTTCGCTTTTCGGTCGTGCATTGAAGTCTTTTGTTTATCGGAGCCCGAGCCCGCTGTGGAGGGCGATTGTTGCTGGGGCTTGTTTTATTGTTTCTTTGTGGCGCCCGCGCACAGCGAAGATTTCCCACCGGGAGAGAGGGGAGGGTGGGGGAAGGGGGCTGGAGGATCTTGCTGTTGGCCTTCGGGGTGGAAACTCCCCTTCAAATTAAGGGTTGTGCTGTTTTTTTTTCTTTCCCGCACAGCAATCACTACGGGTCGGTTTGGGTTTGTATCGGGCCGGAAGTTTAGTGAAGCTTCTTGAAGCCTCTCCCCAGCATGCTGGAGAAACATGAAAGCTTTATCCAAGAAAGAGAGAGAGAGAGAGAGAGAGAGAGAGAGAGAGAGAGAAGCAGGGGTTGATTCTGCGCAGTATGCCTACTCGGTGGAGAGAGAGAAAGAAAGACTACAAAAGCAACGCAATCATACACATTACAGCTTTTCCTTTTCTTCTATTAGTGATGTAACGCAAATGCACTGATTAATCGACAGCCAATGAAAGCGCACGCTTATCGGCAAATTAAAGCATTTCGTTCCACCAGCTTTGAAGCTGATTCAAAAGTGCCAACAACAACAAAAAACTCACATTAAATCGCGTCCCGTATCGGAATCAAACGAAATTAAAGGCAATGAAAATTGTTAAATCAAAGCCAAAGTGAAACGCTTCCTCACGGCTTCCTTCCGATTCGTTGCGCAATATTGGTTCGAAAAACGAAATAACACATGCACACACACACACACGTTTGAAGCCACACAGTGGTGAAGACGCAAAGTTAACATAATAGCGCTAATGCTGCGGAAGCACCGCGCACCAGCAGCGGAGCGGGAGATAGAGGAGATGATGAAAAAGATGTTAATAAGTGTGCGGTCCCGCAAACTGTGGAGCAATCTTCCATCTACAGCTCCGTCGCCTGCCGCAGAAAAGTGAAACTTTCTTTCTTAATTAATCGCCGCGCATCTGTAGCGACGTTTGGCGTTTTGGGCGCTGATTCATTATCTAACACCTTAGCTGATGTCGTTTTTTTATTCCTTCTTCAGTTGTTTCGTGGTTTGTTTCGTTGTTTTTCCTTCCACCCTTTTGCCTGCTTGCTAGGTGCAGAGGCAGTAAAGAAGGAAAGCAAAAAAAGCGCAAACACACACACATACACAAACGCTTCTGGTAGGGGTTTTTCGTTCCATCTGCTTCCACGGAATGGGCCGGCGGCTTCCGTGTGCGCTTTTCCGTATCAAATTTCCACCCGCAAGCAAAAGTAAGACGGGGAACCCGTCGCTCGCGGGGTTGGAAGAAAGCGAAATGGCTCACGGTTAAATTAATTACCTCACAACGGCAGCCACCACGCAGCACAACACGCTTCTCGAAACATCAGTTCAGGCGTTTGTTTTTGCGCTTGTGTTTGTTTCCCTCCCCTGCTCGTGCCATGTACCGTAAGTTATGTAGCGCGATTGATTGGTTCCGACTGCACCGCACGACACCCCCGAAGCGTTTGCCCGGATTGCGAAAGTGTCGCCGGACAGAATTAAACAGCCATCTAACAAGATGTGGAGCTGGGGCTGCTGCCGGACGTGGATTGAGATTTCTACCCCAAAGCGGCAAACGCAATTTGCTACGAGCTGCGGATGCGCTGCAGAATTTACATATTTCCGTCCATCCGGCTTCGAGCGAGCCGCACCGCGCAGGGGAGAAATTTAGAAATAGAGAGATGTCGCAGCAAATGTCACGCTATTGGTTGTTTTCACCTGTCGGCCCGGCCGGGCCCGATCGTTATCTAATCTGCTCTTGTCGTTATTCGTTATTTATCACGCCGAACGCGCCCGAAAGGTCACAGAAGAAAGTGTTTTATTAAGTGGTGTATTGACGAGAAAAGCTTTATTCGATAAGGCTTTGGTGCGCAAGTTTTTTCCGATGCACTCCGTGGTCGTTGATCACTGTCTTATTTTATACAGTTTGTTAACGTAATGTCCAATTCGTTGCGAATTGTTTCTTTTCCTTGTCTCGAACATACCCCGGAAGCTACCCCCCCGGCTCACCGGAAGAAGACACACTCCATCGCTGCGGCAGCGGTTTCCGCAAACAATTCACCGATAAAACCACACCGCGTCGGTTGGTGGTTTTCCTATCCGCCCTGCTAGCACGCATTTGTTTCGCTCGCTTTTCACGCCCTGCAAGCAAAGGGAAAATTGGTGGAAACCAATTCACATCTTGCATGTGCGTCGAAAGTGAAACCCCGGCGTACGGCTCACACACCCACCCACCCACTAGACAAAGCAAAAGGAGCCGCCCTCCATTTCCTAATCATATCCGGGCCACGGACACGCTTCAGATGGTCGCATTTCTCGGCAGCCCCGCACGCGTCCGGGCGTCCGGATTTTCCCGAATCCACCGTTCGTTTCGTGCGATTTTGCCTCAGCTGCGCTTACGCAACATTCATTAGTGGCCGTGACTGATGCACTACCGACGGTATGATGTTGGCAGGTCGCTTCCTATCACCTTCATTCCTGATGCCTCTTGTTTGGTGTCTTGGGCGAGCTCGGAGAGATAAACGATGGTGATAAACCGGGTCCCTCTGCAACTGAGCGCTATCTCTCGCGCGGGTTGGCGCTCGTAAAATGGTAAAATTTATTATTCATGAACCAAGAGCGAAAAATAAAAGCCCCCCCAAAAAAAGGCAGCAACAAAAGGCTTTCCATAAATTTCCATCACTTTGTGTGTGGCTGATTTGGTTCAAAAGCAGTGTGTATTTTTGAATTTTAAAATTCATCACAACAAAAAGACATGGAAACATTTCAAACACTAAAAACCGTTGCAGATAGAGAGAGAGAGAGAAAGAGAGGCAGACTGAAAGGGTTCGACCATCAGGTGAAACCCCGTGGTCAGACCTTTTGCTCAGGTTCAAAGTGGCTTTGGGGTGTCTGTAGGCTGTGTGCGTCGCCTGCTTTTTTTTCGGCCGGTCTGTTGGGCTGCTCGCTTGAAAACTTTCACCGTTTTTTCCACCAACCCTCGCCGTGGAGGTGGTGGTGGTCGCCGCCGTGGCATCATCCGATTTACCCCTTGCCGGTCTGTGGTCGGCCACGCACAAGATGCTGCGTGTTTTTTTTTTTGGCACCAAAGATCGATATCTAATAATATTTGCCCTCCGCCACCGCCAACCCGGACACAGGCAGATGACATTCCTCCTGCGCGTTCCTCCCGTTATCTGAAATTCGTTCAACTACATTAATGTGCCCGCAGCCCGGATCTGTGGCTGCTAGAGCTCCCTGTGTGTACCGGTGGAACCGGTTTACCTTCCCTTTTCCGGAATCCCGATCCTTTTGCCGGCCACTAACAGGGAGGCTTCAGCATGGCAGCGTGTCAGCGTGTGTGTGTGTGCCTGTGGAAGGTCAGACACAAAGACACGGCGCGTGTGTGTGTGTGTGTCCGAAACGCGGCGAAATTCAGTGCCCACCTACGCAGTGCCGCATTTCGCTTTCACCGCCGTTGCTGACCTCGACCGACGCTGGCTGGCGGGCATGATGCCGATGATGACAGTGAAATGTCGACAGAATTTACCTTCCCCAAAAGAATGTCCAGTCCCCCAGTTTGGGTGTCAGTTTGGAGAAAGGACCGCGTGAGTGTGTGTGTGTGTGTGTGTGTGTGAAAGGTGTTCCTTTTTAAAACGGAACTGGAATAAACGGGGGGGAGGTGACAATTTTGGACGCGAAACAATGAGCTGGTGAGAATGAAGCACGGCCAACTAGCACGAACAAAGGAACGGCAAAAGGGATGAGAGCAGATCCCCTCAACCCTTCCCATCTCCATGCCATTTCTTTTCCGCTCTTCGTACCGTGTTGCTGACTCTCCGTACGACCGATGCCGGTAAACATCATAAGTCGTGCAAATGACGATCACGATAACGGCTCGGAATCGTGTCCGGCCTGATCCTCTGCCAATTCGCCTGCGCCCGAACGGGCCGCAGAGCCTTCATTAATTAACAGTTAACAAGTACCCAGTGGTAGACGTGATCGTGGACTTTTGGAGGGATGGGAGAGGAAGGGACGTACATTTACATCGCTTTTTTGTTGTTGCAACGGACCGGAATTTACTCGGCTGTGCAGGCCCTTTACTCCTCTAACGAGTTTAATCCGCTGCGGCACCCAGTGTGGGAGCTCCGGCTGAAGCTTTCATGAGCTTCGCGAAGCACACATCCTGCTGGAGTTTCATAGGGCGACCGAGGCGGGTTTGTTTGCACAGGTCACGCTCTTTCAACTGTTGTGTGCGCTGCTGGTCGCGTAATTAAGCGGTGATCGCGCTGGCTTGCCTGTGTGGTGTGAAAAGCGAAATTTTCTCCGCCGTTTTGTGTCAATAGTGCGCGTCGCAAATTAACGTGACATTAAGCGAGCCGTTTAATGTATTCGCGTGCGGGCGGAGAAGGAAAACGCGCTGTAGGTAGGCGAGCAGGGAAGGAAAATACAAATCCAAGACTCTCAATGTGGATTTTGGTTTGTCCTTTCTTCCTCTCCGAGAGGGGGTTAAATATTTACCAAATCAGAACATTAAAAAAGCGGGGTTTTACGAGCCTGGGAAGCAGCTAACAACCGGGATGGTTCGTTGTGCCACAAACGAAAGTGAAGTTAGTTGGATTTTGAGCGAATGATTTATTGCAACTGGCGGGCGTGTAGGCCTCCCACAGCGTCTGCGTGGCTGCGAGTCTTCTTTCATGCTTAATGTAGCAATGTTTCGGGTGCATAAAATTTCACTACCTGCAGCATTTGGTGAAGCATTTCGTCCGGTCCGGTGGGAACTCGTCGGCTGTGTAGGTGTTGTACGATCATTTGAGCGAAGTTTTGTTTTGGGTACAATGTAATATTTTCCTTGTTGACTGTAATCCATTTACAACATCAAACAACTGTAGTAAAGCACTCAAAATCAAACCCTCACTTTAGAATGCAAAATGAATAGCCTCAATCGATGATACAAATCGATGTGGCGCGTGAAAGGACCAGCGACCAGGTTGGTGTTTTCAATCTCCCGCCGATATTTCTCGGCCTACACTTACTTTCTTTACCCGGCCCGGCAACATTCAACTGGTTTTATAGAATTTCCTATTCCCAATTCGTAAGCGGAACCAACGGCAAAACCGGAGCGATTAACGGGCGACACAAGCAGGCTTTCTTCCGCCGTGTGTTTTGTGGACTACTGATTGGTCGGTTGGATTTACAAAGTGAATATTAATTAATGTTACACTTATCGGTATAAAACTAAATTTGCTCACAGTGCATGTCACAAAAGAACATTTCCTCAGTATTATTCATTTTACCATTAACTTGCTTAGTACCTTTCGTTGCCAGTATCTTTGCCTGCAAACGGACGCATTGATTTTTACTGCTGTTTCCCGTTTAAATTAAATTAGCAATTAGCGTTCGGCCTCAGTACTACCTCGGCACTGGCAACGAAGCACCAAGCTGAAACAAAAGCACCCCGACAACAACTCTCGGCAAACACAAATTACCCGTCCGGCAAGGCGAGGAAAGAAAGTCCAATGTTAAATGATGGTGTACAAGGCCGGGCACAGCAACAGCGCGCACCAATTCAAATCCCAACCAGGATTGTTCCTGTCCAGACACACACACACACACACTTACGGGCACACAGAGACACCGGCTTGACCTGATTTTTGTTGGCTGTAAAATTGCAGGAAACGCTTGTGCGGCCGCACCTTCTTCGCAGCAGATCCTTCCGTGTTGCGCCGCATGCCCGCATCGATCCGATTATCGTGTTTGCTGCGGCTTAACGCGGTCGGGCGCTACTTACTTTGTTTCCAATGTTGAGCTTGGTTTTATGCTTGGGGCTTTGCTGCTGCTGCTGAATTATTCTGTGCGCCGAGCCCTTTTTACGAGCGATTCTTGCTGATTGTTACCCCAAAACAAAGACAAAAAACTTACCCAGGTGACAACGCCCACCAGACCCGGGGCTAATCCTTCCTCAAAAAAACAAAGCTGGGGCCTGGAAGAGGTCCCTGCTGCAGAGAGGAAAAGCCACACACACACAAAAAAGAGAAATCGCATCCGGGATCGTTCTTCGGCGCGCAGGAACGAGGTCGACTGTCCACTATGCCCGCTGCGCAATGGGGAAGAATAATGAACGCCAAAAAACTCTGTCTGTGCTGTTATTTTAGGCTACATCACAGCCGTTTTTGGGGTTCAGTTGCTTTGCTTTCTTTCTCGGGCTCGATCAAGCGCTGAAGTGGTAAAAACAGTGAGCAGAAGGATTATGTTTCCCTTTCGAGAACTGAACTGACGCTGACCTCCAGAAAGCAGGGACACGTTGGGGAAGGTTCCACCGGGGGTTTAACCGCAGGCTCCGGCTGAGTCAGTTCGGACCGTGGCAGACGTCACCGGGTTTCTGATGTGCAAAATTACCCACAGGAACAGGATCTTTGGTGGCTTTGCTTGAAGTCGTTTCTTTTGCCGGTTTCCAATGAGTCACAGTTTTGCACTCAGCGCTGGATAAAAATCATTCAAATAGCATGCGTGTTGATCATAACATGCAATCAAATGATAAGTCTTTTTGTCTGTCACCATAAAGGCTTGGGACAATATTAACGCTTTGTCTGTGTCCAACGACCAACGCGGGAAATACGCACCACTTTCACTCTAATCAGCCCCAAACCACTGCTGCTGATGAGCATACGTTCACACCGAAACAAAGAAACGCATGTCTAGACACCGGAAATACCAACAAACTGTTTAAACGCGTTCAGACAAAAACCCCCCGAAAAAAGGCCACCCAAACGATGAACAGATTAAACTGCGCCGTGCGTAAGCAGAGGCCGCGCAAATGACACTTTCGCTGTCTCTCGCTCTGTTCTGCCAGCTGGAACAAAAAGCACAAACATTAGCATAAGGAGAGTAGCAACGCGGACTAAACAACAACAACAAATTAATGCCAAAAACGCACTCCCACACACGCTTCGGAAAACAGTTGTTCGGGCTGGTTTGGTTGCCTTTTAAAGTCATCCAAAGTGGGAAATAGCCTCGCCCGCCGCCATTTCCACTCCTAATTTCATTTCAGCGTGACGGTAACATGCGCAAAAATGGCAGTTTTTTTCGAAGGCTCGCTTTGTTATCCCCTACGGTCGTGCTTGCCCCGGCGTGGTTCATAAATCAGAATAAATTTGGTTGCATTATTCTTGCGTTTCACCCCAAACAATCCCAAAACCCGTCCGGAATACTTTCACACACCGCCGCCATCCGGCGGGTTGGAAAAGATGTCTGTTTTATTTTTGGGGCAAAATTTCACATTTCCACACTCCTGCTGCGCCACCGCTCGTCGCATCGAGCATCGTAACGCGAACACCGATGCGTGAACTGATTGCGCAATCAGCGCAAACGCGCGCCAATTTTAATCACTTTCGCTACCGGTCTGCGTCATGGTCATGACGGAGACGGCGCGAGACGGACAGTTGCTTTCCTCTCCAGAGCTTTCTCTGAGACCACACGGGAGAGGGGGGGGATCGAAAATTAATGCGCGTGAACTACGGCGCCGCCCCGCAGCCACCAAGACACCATGCGATTGCCATTCATTCGTTGATAAAGTGAGTTCTCCTCCTACAGTGCTACTCCCATCGTCAAGTTGGTGCCACCGGCCGGGGTTGGGCCCGGTCTACATCATCCCAACAGCTCCCTGTGGCCGTGACTGGACCGAGTAGGGGACGGGACTCATTAACGCCTTTATCACTCTTCCCAGCGGACACTTACACATTTCTGTCTCTGTCGTCACGCCGCACAGGCTTCGAAAAAAAACGACAAGTGTCTCCACACTCTCGCTGCTGTCTGGGTTGCCGAGATGCGGGCAGGGATGGGAGGGATTAAGCCACGAAGCTCGGATAAAATTCGGAATTGGATTTGATGCTATTTTAGAGGCGCTTTTACTTTCACCCCGGGTTGTGCCGAGCCCACCGATTCAGACCATTCGGACGAAGCCGACGTTCCGAAAGTGTAATTTTCGACCACCGTGTAGGATTTCGTCCAACAGGTCCGGAACTAAATGGAAATGGGGATGAAGCAGAGGTGTCTTTCGAGCCCTTGGAGACACTGTGGTCCCTCCTCAGTCATGTACACACACACACAGCTTGGTGGCCGGTTTGGCTCTTTTCCCACCGCCTGGCAACTGACAAATGAATGGTGACAAGAGATCTTTAATCTCGTCCGACTCGACTCCGGGCGAAAGGTGAAGGAAAGCAAATTAACTTGGGAACTTGGGTACGCTCGGGGGCCGAAGCGTTGCGGCAAGGCCATCGCGAAGGCAGCAAACGGATGCATGCACGGGCTGTGTACTCGTTTTTGTTGCTGATTTTTAATTTTAATACTGTCACTTTGTGAACTTAATCCAGCGGTTTTCTTTGGAATAGTATTTGAATTTATTTATAAATTACGAAATATTAACAAAATGTAATCCCTATTTTAAGTGATTAGTTTGAGATTAGAAGATCCCGCTTTTAAAATTTAACCCGCTTTTTTGCTATCCGAATCACTTTGGATCGTTTAATGAAGCACGACAGAGTCAATGAGCCTGAAAGTTGAAGCATTAATGAAGCATTCAAACCACGAAATGTGAAGGAAATTGTATCCACTTGGGAGATCGCCAGAGCTAGCTGACCACCCCGGAAGGGCGAAGCCGATTACTGTGACTACGGCAGCTGGATTTGGATTTCAATTTAACCCACCCGCTACACCACCTTTTAATCCAATAATCCAATCACAATGGTGCAGCACTTATTAGCTGGCGCGCTGCATGGCGGGAAATCAGGTATCGAGAGCGCCGCCAGTGGAACGTATGGCTTCCAGCGAACGGTTCAGCACTTCCGGCAATTATTCAGCTCGCTTTGTGACCGATTGTACGCCGTGAGTGACCCCGAACTTACTGTTCAGGGGGGGGGGGGGGGAGAGGGATGACAAAAAGAGACCCCCGTCAACCCGTTAAATCGCAGCACGGGCACGGAGAATGGCAATGATGCGGATAGATGATTCTGCGTGCGGCGCACGTTGTATCTAGCTCAAGGGTGTGCGTTAGAATCGGCGATATGTGCGTTCGTTCTTTTTGCTGCGCTGTCCCCCACTCCCTCCCCGTTCTCGGGGCAGGTGCATCGAATCATAATTTAAACGCCACTTTGCTGCACCTGCTGCAGCACATAGAAGTGAAATGGATGGGACGGTGGATGATGCACTGCAATAGGTACAACACGTACACACTGTGCAACGCACTGGGCATGATGACGCACTGACACTGACCTGTCCTATGCGCCCGTGTGTGTGTGTGTGTGCATGTTGACACAAAAGACAAAATAGAGGAGAAAGACTGGAAACCCCATTTACCGGGTGATTAATTGCAATACCTTGCAGAAAATTGCACTACTCCACCCCAGCGGTACGTCGCATCGGAGATCGTCTCTTCGTAGGGCATCGAGGAAAATTGCCCTCCCTTTCCAAGGGGTGCCCTTTTTTCGCATCTTATCCATAATGGAACCAACCTATCAATGGCCGATGATTAGCTGTGGACACAGGCCCGCTCGCAATGATGGCAATTTGCATAGCGGGAAAGTGCAAATACGCTACGCAGTGCAGCAGTGTCTGCCCGATAATGCGCTTGCTGGAAATCAATTTTGCAACCATTTATCGGTGCCAGCAGGACGGCGGGGCAGGAAGCAAATTGGCAAATAGCACTTCCCGTTTTCTTACAGAGGAAATATAGAGGTACAGCCCGAAGAGTGCAGTTTGCTCGAACATTCGGTTAACAATGGAGTGGCAAACCAGAGGGATGTTGTGCTGTGTTTGTTAGCGTTCCCATCTTAAACGTGAACCCTTTGGCCTTTTTTCACCTGTAAGCTGGAATTGTGTATGACTGTTCTTTGTTTTGCTCTTCATTGGTAAGGGATGACAGGGTGAGATGGTTACCCAGGCCAAGAAAGTCGCTTGGTCGTCTATTTTTGATTAAATATTTGATTAAATTTGCTGTGATAGAAGATATTTCTAATTATAATATTACTGAACTACAAATAATTTCATGTTAATAATCATAAAAATCGCAAAGTTGTCTGCAACCTTGTGATGAGTTCTTTCTGCTCCACTATTCCCTTATGACTTTTCGATCGTTACAAACAATTTCTTCTAAACGCAAAGTCCGACCACCGATTTTTGCATGCCACACAATGCAACGTACGGTGGCGACGACTCGCGAAAGCGCAAACAAAACATTATCCTCTCCCACTGAAGGGAAGCAAATGATCGGGGCTAAAACCGCAACATATGCAAGCGCAAATATTGATGCCTGGACTGTTGGCACAGGAGATACAGGAGAAGAAAGGGAGGAAGAAATTCAACCCAACATCTAACTCAGTGCTATCAATTCCAAACACGAGCACGAATTTCAAACGAAGGCACACACATCGGAAGAAAGCCGCTCCCCCTTTCTCCGCGCAAACACACCCCAGCTCCTATGTGCACAAACGCTTTTATGGCCTATTTTCGCATTCCCCCCTTCTTTCCTCTTGTCTTACCTTTTCACGTGCTGGAAAGCTTTTCACCCGAATGTGCATTGTATAATTCACATCATTACAATTATGTCTTTTGCAACATTACCTCATTGACGAATGCGCAATTTCCTTTCTGTCTGTGTTTCCGTGTGTTCGCTTGCGGTTGGAGTGGATGGAGTGGCGAAGAGGTGGGACGCATTTGTTTAGAAGGAAACCGCGAAACAGCGCAGAGGTTCCGCCCAGCCAACGGAAGGGGAAAGTGGAGATAAAATTTGCGACTGCGGTTCGTGGCGCTGGGCTGGTGGGGCCGGAGCAAGAGTGCCACTTTCGCGGGTTGTAACGTCGTTGATGGCCCAACTGTAAACATTCACTGGGAAAAAAGTAGTACCACAAGATGCTTTAGTATTTAAATAATTTTCCAAAACCACTTAAATACATGCCATTACCGTTTAAAATATTCAAACATGTAGCACAACACATCCCGAAACTCGATGATGTCGTCTTCATG
Source organism: Anopheles quadriannulatus (assembly GCA_000349065.1). Taxonomy (NCBI): domain Eukaryota; kingdom Metazoa; phylum Arthropoda; class Insecta; order Diptera; family Culicidae; genus Anopheles; species Anopheles quadriannulatus. The sequence goes on from KB667633.1 coordinate 761,925, forward strand.
CATGCCCCGTTCGCTCTCAGCTGCACCTGTTTTACCCGTCCAAGGCACAAAGCAAATACCCGCTCCCGGTCGTTCGAACGTTCCCGTCCCGATTTATTGTTTGATTGGAGTTTGAATGGTGCAACTTTTTATTGACAGACTCGAGATGAGATAAAATGGCCCGCGTTGCGCAACCATGCCACATGGTTGGACACATCTGCGCCGGGTGGACACATCATAAAACACACGAACACCGGTGCCGCAGCTACCTTTGGCTCTTGCGGTACAACTCCAAGCAGTTCCGAAGCGAAAGTTTTTCTTCCCCTTGTAGGCAATGAAAAGAGCCTTCACTGAAGTGGAAAGACATAGCAAAAGATTTGAAGTACGTGCTTGTTAGACGTGATGGGGAGGAGGATAGGGAAGCAGAAGGGGGTGGAAGAAGTGGTCAACAAGGCCCTAGCAATTCGATGGCATGTTTTATGACGCTGCAAAACGGTCCATTCCTGCTGCTGGAACCGGTTTTCCCTCCTCCGGTTTGGGCTTTCAGTATCTTGTCCCTGTGATGACCGATATCCCGAACGGTGTTCTACGGGAATGGGGAAGTGGGGCCGTTTGGGGTTTAATTTCCCAACCATGCTACTATGTTTTCCGCCCATAAATAGGTGCAGTGTGCCTAGCGTGTCCTATTACAGCACGCACGCACGCACGGGCCAACAAGATCCGCCGCCAATATGGCATCCGCTCCGGGCCAATCACTTCGACGCGATCGTCACCAATGGCTTCGTGGTTGCGCAACCGCACGGCACGACAACACATCCGCTCCGTTGGGTTGGGGTGTGTGAGAAAACCGGTTGTTCCGGACTTAATGAGAAAATTTCACTTTCATCCAAAGCCTAGTTTTTCGCGCAGCTTCTCAATGGTTCCGCGCTAATGTGCGCTGATTGGCACAGTTACGCTGATTTTGCGCAGCACCGCTTCCTGATGCGCACACATCGTGGCTCTATGGGGGGCGTCTAGGGGGAGGGGGCTTTTCACATCAGATTACGAATTGGTTATTTATGTGTCAGTTGGTTGGCGTCGTCCTTGTCCGGTTGCTGGCTGGAGGTTGTATGAAGTGCGTTGAGTGTTTGTCTTTGTCGGGTTTGATTTAGGATTATCTTCAGGATTATCCTGGCCAATTATCGCCAGGAAAATGATTTATAGACAATTTCATATTAACACTGAACATGTAAAATAAACAAGATGAACATCACTAACGAACACGAACATCAATCAAGAAGTCCACGTATGGGGCCCTTTCCGTTTTAAGTTCGTAGGCTGAAATTTCAGCCTGTCAGCTGTTTGCATTGTATAGCAGTTTTCGAGCAGCTATCTAAGTGGGTATAATATACAGGTGGGCTTATCCCAAGGTGTACGAATTTAGAAGGCTGATTTTTATCGCTTCTTCTTCGGCATGAAGATTTTAAGAGTGTTTTGAGTATACGTCAAGCCTCAAGAAAGCTTGTTTGAACGAAAGTTTTCACTCATCCTGTCAAAAAGTGATTTTCAAATTTGGTTATAAAAAGACTTTGATTCTGGATTCCACCACGTGATCTCTTTAATGCACCTTGGGGTAAATCTAAACAACACCGTGCTTTCGAGTAGGTACTCGAATCTAATTCTAGCTTTGAGGCCAGAATAGTCTAGACTGAAAATTGCAGGCTAGTTTTTTGTGTGATTTCATGATTTCAGCCTCCAACTGTCAAACTCCATACAAAAAATTAACTAGAATCGGAAAGGGCCCCTATATTAGTGACAATCATTTTGTCTATTCCTCCAATAAATCTGGTTCATTTTGAATTTCATTTTCATGCTTAAATAATGTTAAGACAGAGATATGTCGAGCGCTATTAGGAAATTCAAAATAACTTTTCTCAGTTTTTATCATCATTTTATCAAGTACTTGGTGATAAATCTCTAGCCACGTATCGAAGATTTCAGCTATATTTGGAGACTGGGTGTACATCTAAAGATGTTGACGACAGCTTTATGCTCAGTAAACATATCCATTACATTGCCTTTCCAGGATATGCTTCCTAGATGGAGGAATGAAAACCGCCAATCGGAAATAAATTAATCAATTTTTCCACGTCCCGTAATTAAAATCTCATATTACTCGTACTACTTCCCTCCGACAACTACACTGCTCTCATATCATAAATCAGTACGGTCAAGTGACAAACCCCAAGCGTCGTCACCGCCTTTCGCTTATGTAAACGCGAAGCATCATCCCCCGTTTACAGCCGACGAAAAGAAAAGCGACCCTACAAGCGCGTTGCCGTCGTGTGGGGACGCCCAGAAACCTAAATACCGGACCGTCCAGGTGGTGTGCTTCGTGCTGGACCTACTACTGCATTGGAATTCACACCATTCCTTAGTAACTCGGTGGCTCAGTTTCGCCTTCACTCCATCATCATCGCCACCGTTCGTCGCCTGCCAGCTCGCCTCGCGCAGGTGTTTGCTCAGTGGGTGACTTTAATTACTATCATCATCGGGCCCTTTTCCATCACCGGTCGATCGGTTGCTATCGGTGCGACGATGGGAAAACTCCTCGTCCCTTCCGCGCCCACCGGTCGCTTTTCCAATTACGGTTTTTTTTTACCATCGTAAACGGGGAATTCCAGTTCGCACCACACTAGGAAGTGCATGTGCAGATGGACAAGTAACACACCGTCTAACCCCCTCTTTCCCCTCCCTTCAATGTACGCACACACACACATACTACAAGCCGCGTAACATAATAGTCTGCAAAGCCGTTTGCTTCCGGCGACCGTTTCCAAGCGCTCAACCGCTCAACCGATGCGGATGGGCCCCGGGTTGGCCCATGTTTCTATGTTACGTGTCTTAATGTTTCCCCCCCCCCCGCCCCCCGCGGCTCGTGGTCGGAGCGGGGAAGGTGAAAGTGGTGCGCGTCGTGGATGAAATTTCACTTTCATTTTCTTCTCTGTTTGTTTTCGTTCGTTCGTTCGTCCGTTCGTTCGGAGGTTCGTGTCTGCCGGGCCAGCGGGGTTTTGAGGCAAAACCGCTTCACTGTTTCTATTGCCGGTGGTTTTGTTGTGTGGATCATTTCCTCTTTTGGATGAAGTACACCGCACGGTGTGTTTGTGTGCGTGTTTGCAAAGTGGGAAAAGCAGGAAACATTCCTTTCAGCTCAACAAAGCCTAATGAGGGGGCTTCGGGCACGCCAGGCACGCCGCGGCCAACAAATGACGCGATCCATAGTTGCGTTTGTTGTGCGCAGCGATCCTTGCCAGCCATATTCGTAACATATTGACCGATTTTCTTCCATTCCGAGCGTAAGTGGGAGCGATAAATAGGTTGCATTGGTTTGCAGCTATCGCTCCACATTGAGTAAATCATTCCTTTTCTATAAAAGCGGAAAACTAATGTGCTTTCATGGGTTGGGAGATCGTTATGAGGATAACGAAATCAAATGAAATAAATCAGAGCTCATATTACTTTATAATTGTATAATTATTTAAAAAATAACTTTAAATGTTTTCTTATATACTGTTGTTCATCAAATAAGTAACCAAAAACTGCCCCCCTGAGTGTGTGAGAGTTTTATTGTTTTTCGTTTTACCCCGTCCACTAACCCTCTAACCCTCTAACCCTACCCTCCTCAACCCCCCCACCCAACACCCTCGTATACCCTATTATGATTTTCGGCGGAAAAATCTATAATTCATAGTAGTCTTTCTATTTTCAGGTAAAACAAGCAATAACAAAGATATCTGCGGCGAGGACAAACACAAAGAGGAGAACGATCCATGGAACGTCGAAACACACTCCGCGTTCCTCGGCCCGAACCTATGGGACAAAACCCTGCCCTATGACTCTGATCTCAAAGTGCATCAGGTGAGTGAGGTGAGCAAAATCGATCAAAACCTTACTCTACTTTACGCGTTTAGCTGTTGTTACTGTCGTTGTGGTTGTAGTATAAGTGTAATGGTGGTGCAGTTAACCGTATTTAGTAGCTTTGCGTTAAGTATTTTAGATGCATAATTTGTTGAGAGCTGTTTTGAGCGAGTGAAAACACAACACATTAGTCATTACATATCAAGAAATTCTAGATTTTTTGGTAGAAATCATGGAAAAGATGTTGAATGTTGATTAAAATCATCTTTGACGCATGACATTCAAGTATTGGAAGCTTCTTAATCACTTTCCACCTAGTAAATCCTCACTGAAGGGCCCTCTACTGGAATCGTGTGACACTGCTCCTAGAGAAACAGTGTATCAGTTTGAATCAAACAAACGAACACAACTCACCATCATGAAATATTTGCTCTTAAACAACTAATTCACACTTCACAAAGCTCAAACCGTCGTAAAAAAAAGCAAAAAAAACCGGAAATATCAACAAATATGAACCGAGAATCAAAGCGAACTACACTCGTTTAAAAAAGACAATGGTGCAATTAGTTTTTTTTCCTTTCTTGCTTCTGCTTTCCCCTGTATTACCTTTACCATCCAATCTTTGTTGCTTCAATTACTTTGCCACGAGGGGCACTACCGTTGCGTCAAGCAATGCTCACCATCATCATCATCATCATCACTGCGAACGTCTTCACTTCCTTCCCAAGCGGTCGGTCGGACGGTTAGATAAGCCGTTCCAACACACCCCGCTAGACAGCAGTGGGCCAAGATAGGCATCTTGCTTTGTGGAATCCGTTTTCCTACCCTACACAGCATTGCCTACACGTGGCGCTGCACGGGGTGGAAAACTGAATGAAAAAAGAGAGTGGCACTACTGCTACTACTACTACTACTATCGCTCAACGGTACACCACGATTGTCTCGCCGGGCGTCGAATCAGTGAGTGAAAGTGAGCTAACCATTTTTCAGTACCACTTGGCGAGCCGTTTTCTTAATTTTTTGGAACTAATTTCCTGCCTTCCTGGGTCGGAAAATAAGCTCCTCCTGCGACCGAGTGTCGCTCGAATCATTGCCAGTAATAAGCCCAAAACCAGGGGCGGGGGGGGGGGGGGTTTGAAAATCGAAAGTCGAACCGAAATCACAATCGTCCAAAATCGAAAACGTTACGATCGTTACGATCGTTCGTTGAACTTTTCCACCCGCGGTGCGGCACCGAAAACCGCGCGCTCAAAATTGACTTAATTTTCCATCCATTCCGGTCATTCCGGCACCAAAACGCGCCGAGAAGTGATTAGCAGAACGAACCGTTTATTGGACCATGCTAGCGGGGTAATAAAATGCCCCAAACGGTCTGTAATTGTAAACATTATTGCGCATAAATTGCGCTTTAACCATACGCTTTACGTACGGGTTTGCATACGCGCCAATTATTTGGTTTTGCTATTTTATAGTTATTTCTTTACCGTTCCTAATTGTTGTTGAATTGCACCTACTACTGTTTTACGTTTTATGCTTTGCACGTGCATGCAGTTGCTAATCTGTTGTTTTGTCGTTTGAGTGACCTGATCTAATCGTACATTATTCTTTCGTTTATCCCGTGTTTTTTCACCACACCACACCCTTGCATCCGACGAGTAGTATGCTGACCTGGACGAGTTTCTCTCGGAAAATGGCATTCCGTACGATGGAATACCGAACAGCAATCTGGGCAATTCGACCAGCCTGACCGGGCAGCGGTCGGACAGCATCGGCCACTGTGCGGGGCTGTCGCTGTCCGGTCTCGGGCAGGTCACCACCAAGCGCGAACGGTCGCCCTCGCCATCGGATTGCATGAGCCCGGAAACGATGAACCCACCGTCACCGGCCGATTCAAGTAAGTAGCGTCCCCTACCGGTCGGCCACGGGGGCCCACGGGACTGGAACGGGTTTTCAGCCCCTCCACTTGGGAATAGTGAGAGAGGGAGAGAACCCGTTCCGTCCTGGCTGGATTTGGGGGAGAACAAGATTTGAGGGGGATTTTATGGAAATTGATTTAAGAGAGAGAATTAGAAGATTAGTACGAATTAAAGCTGCTGCTGCCTGAATATTTGCCAGCTCTGTTGCTTGATGAATGAATAGATTGATCGGAAAACTCTCTTCAATCAGCTCTGTGTCATAATTTCCCCCGCCAAATAATGCTAGACTAAGTACACAAATAGGTTAAGAGTGCATTGCGTTAGGGAACATTATTTTATGATTTTTGGCCACGATTGAACGAGAAAATGCTTCTCCTCGATTGAAACCATTCCCGAAACCTTCCCTCCTTCCTCCAAATCATTCATCAACAAAAAAGAAAAAAAATACCTCCATCCATCCATCCCCCACACGTCCCCGTTATTGGTTTTTGCTCTCCTTCTTTTATAAGGATCATCTCCCTCATTATTGTAAATGTTAGTTTTCGATGTTACAGCGTTCTCGATGTCGTCCACCCGCGACTTTGATCCGCGGACGCGCGCCTTCTCGGACGAGGAGCTGAAACCGCAGCCAATGATCAAAAAGTCCCGCAAACAGTTCGTGCCGGACGAGATGAAGGACGACAAGTACTGGGCGCGCCGTCGAAAGAACAACATGGCGGCGAAGCGGTCCCGCGACGCGCGCCGCATGAAAGAAAACCAAATCGCGCTCCGTGCTGGTTACCTGGAAAAAGAGGTTGGTGGTCAACCGTTTGGCTTTTCCGATTTTTTTTTTCTTCAATCTCATTCTCATTGTTATGGTTCTTTTTCCTCGCCCCCAATCCTTCCTCCAGAACATGAACCTACATCGAGAGGTGGAACAGCTGAAGCAGGAAAACATGGAGCTGCGCGCCCGCCTGTCCAAATACCAGGAGGTATAATCTTAGCCCGGCGTACCCCGGCGGAACAACGCCACGCGTTCGTCTACTTCTAGTACTACTCTACACCATCACCGTCACTACTACTACTACTACCGCTACTACTACTACTACTACTACTACTATTTTGCTAACCACTGTCGGCGTCGACGTGTTCGGCAGCGTCGCATTGTTTCGCCACATCGCCACCGTTTTCGCCATTAGAGTCGTCTACCAATCGTTACCACCGATCACCAGCAGCAGCAGCAGCCAGGCTTACAGCGCAATGTTGGTGAAAGGCAGCTTTATACAAACCCTGCGTGCGTGCGATCCTCAGCTCTCCCAGCAAACGCAACTGCTGGCGCAAAAAAACCAGGACGCAACGGGCCGCTTCCTTGTTGTGCAGGATTGCCAAGGGAGAGTTGGACAGCAGAGAGGGAGAGCAAGAAAAGGAGAGAAAGAGATAGGAAAACACGAGGGAAGCAGTGTTAGAAGCACTTCCTCCCTCCCCCCACTGCAAGGCTATTATAGTTGTACGTGTTATGTTTCATTTGTTTTGTTTTGTTTTTCGGTTGTTACTAAGCATAAGCTCGATCCAGAATGTGTAGGGCTTTTTGCGTTTGAAACTAAACTGTTTCGAGAGAGAGAGAGAGTATCGTTGATAGCTAATTTGATGCTACACAGTAGTAATGTTGGTAGCTAAAGACAGGCAGCAAAGAGCATAAAGATAGAACGCTGTAACGTAGAACGCATGCCTGCTAGACAAAACAGTAGATCTAGATCAACTAAAGAGTAGAGAAAGAGAGAGAGCATAAGAAAGATCGAAGGCCGCTTGTTTACATACAATACAATTTAACGTACACAAAAAAACAAACACACATTCAAAACCATCCTCCCCACCTGATACAAGAAAAAAGGCGTAAAGAAATGCGCGCAGATAAAATGATTAAAATCAGAGAATAATGTTACAAAAAATAACTTCAATTTCTAAGGAGAAAAGAGGATCACATGAAGCTTTCCTTTTTTCCTTCTTTCGCGCAGTAGATAATGCAATGTAGCAGAAAGCAGAAAGAGTGAGAGAGAGAAGTGTTTCGATTAAGTTTTGTTGGTTTTTTATTTGTTTTTCCTTTTGCTTGCTGTAGCGGAATTAAAGGATTACTTTAAGTAGCGGGTTCCTTACGACCTGCCTGTCTGCAAAAAGAACAGGAATGATGGAGCGTAAAGCATAAGGAAAGGCAAATGTCGGCGAAAAAGTGTCCGACATGCGAGACTCGTGTAGTTTAAACATACAAAATGCTGGATTTGTGCAATTGGTAATTATACTGTGACCCGGGTGTGTTATGTGCATGTGTTGGGTGGTAGGAGCGAAATGGAGCGAAATGGAGCGCAGCTGGAGTGTGAGCTTGGTATGGACACGTTAAGGATAGGGTTAAAGCAGAGGTGAAGTGGTGGACCCCCCCCCCCCCCCCAGCACTTGTTTGATAAGCAAACGGTGTAATTAAGGATAGTCGTGAGTCAATTGTCTTGGTTTTCGGGGGGCTCGTTTGTGTTAGTCACGTTGTTACCATTGGGTGGTTCGTTGCTTTTCTTTTTGTTGTTTTGAACCGGTGTACAGAGAAGAAGCTCATCACTTCACTCTACACCGTTTGTTAAACCACATCCACACTGACATGTTGGATCTTCGGATATAGTCATGGGAGAACTTAGGAGCATTTCTCCCAAAGCAAACGTTAAAAAACACAACAAAAACAAACGTTTCACGTGAGAACGACGACGTAGGGCTGTGAGTTTATCAAAAAAGAAGAAGAAGAAGAAGAAGAAGAACATAAAAACACAGTTAAAAAGAAGAAACTGTAACTGAGAGAGAGAGAGTGTGTGCGTGTGAACGATATGTTGGCAACCGAAACACAAGCCTTACTGGAAACCGCTGCTGAAACTGCTGAAACCAACAGAAGAAAACGTAAAGTGTGGCACAAGGTGCATTTTTTCATCGTCCTTTTATGAGAGACACGATCAAAAGCACGATGGAAAGGAGGAAGCTAGGAAGCGGTTTTCCTGCGACCGAACGACTCCTCTGCGCAAGTAGTACTACTTGTTTGGCGCCTTGATGCGCAGCAAAGAATATGGCCTTCGGAATTCGTTTCCAAAAAGTAAAACCCCACTACCCTACCTTCGATCGAGATCGAGAAATTACGATCGGACCATGAAATGTACAAAACGCATCCTAACGCGAGCGAACTCTCTTCCCCAAGGAGCTGAACAGCTTTTTATCATGCTCTCTTTTTCATGTCTCTAACCAACAACTGCTAGAAAAAGAGAAGTTTTCCCCAAAAATACCTGCTAGCAGGACTTCACATTCGATCGGTCTCGCGTCTCTACTCTTTACTCATGCTTCTAATTACACTTTCATCTACTTCGGCCTCTCGGATCGTTTTAGGAGCCCCTCCCCTGTGTCCTCTTGGGCATCTAGCTTGAAAACAAATATTACAAATCACTGTTACGAAAATACCTGTTATACCCGAGTTATACAAACTCTTGTGCTCGTGCTTACTTGGTTGGTGGTTCGGTTTGTTGCTAGCTACAGTTGTGCACCGTTGTGTTGGCATTGGCTGCCCAATTGAAAGGTGGTAAAGGCGGTAAAATGAAAGGATCGACACAAGGACCTGCAGCTAGACAAATAGTAGAACCTGAAAGCATAACCGCGCATGCGTTTAAGGTAGAGTGTGCGGTAGTAGTGAAATAGAGGAGGAAATTATCTTTACACGTTGATATAATGACAAATTAGCATGCATATTCAATTAGGTGCGCGGGACAAGACAACCCCCCAATTCTACGGCCTTATGCCGGCCTTTGTACATACGTTCGAACGTTACGAAACAAAACAAAACAGAATATTAACAAAAAAACCCCAACACACATACACATAAAAGAACCCCCCCCCCCCCCCCTCGTAGCCTAAAGCAAGATGCAGTAGCACGCAGTTTAATGCAAACTACGAAGAGAGAGAGAGAGAGAGATGCTGTTTGTTTAGTAGAATTCATCGAGTACGCGAGTTTTATCAGAAAAAAAAGATATGAAAGCAAAACATGCGAAACTTCACACGCACGTGTCCGGGAAGTCTTGAGTCTGCCGGTATATCCCTTAGCTTTCTCTGTTGCCTGTCTGCAGCAGGTGCTGCGCGATGATTAGGCTGTGTTCTCTCGTAGCTTTGCGCCTACCGAGCTGATCTTTCGCAGGAACATCAAACACAGACACTCGTTAGTACGGTAACCGAATGAGATTGATGCCATTTTGGTACACCCTGCACCCCGTAGACTGTTGTTAGCTCTTGGTGTTTCGCTTGGCAAACAGGACGACGGCACTCTCGCGAAGAATTCAATTCAAAGGCTTAACCCTGAGGCTACGCATGGGAGCGCAAAGACGGAACGAACGATTGGTGATGGTTAACGATAGAAACGATGCAAACGGAAGAGAACAGGCCGGCAAGAATGGCGGCTCCGGTGGTAGTGGAAATGGACGTAGTGGTAGGACACGTAGGACGTGTGGGGATGCACGGAACCAGCAAAAGCAAAAGCTGTTACCATTCAAATAGTGGTGGCGAATGGCGTAGAAATGAGAGGGCGGGAAGATGGAATCAAAAGTAAGGAAAAAAAAGAAACACACACACATACATACACACATACACGAGAGCAAACAATTAGTAGTCTGATTCAATTGTAGTGATAGTAACATTTAGTAAGTGACACATGGCGATAAATATGTAATTTGATAAGGTTGATGAATGGTGAAGCAGAACGGAAAAGAGAAAAAAAAGAGAGAGCAAGAAAGCAAACAAAACAAAGCTACCAACAGCAGATAAGCTAAAAAGCAGAAAAGAAACAAACAAACAAACAAACAAAAACAAACTAACTAACAAACAAACATAAGTATGGAAAATGATGAATGAAAGTCAAGCTTAAAAAGAAAGCGTATTAAGCAGGGTGAAAAAGGAAAGGAACAAGGAAATGGGTTTTTTGAGGTGAAAATGTGAATGTGAAAAACAAATGACCGAAATCGATGCTGAGCTGTGGCCGCGTGTTGCTGGAGCGTGTTTAAATGCGGGGAAACAAAAACCCGATGATATGGTATGCCGGAAAGCTCAGTAACGCGTCAAGCACAGCAAGTGCTGCAGTTTAAACTTTTGCGCACACCTGAGTTAATCCCTCCGGAAAAGAACGTAGTTGCCCGTTTTGTTGTTGAAAAAAGCTAAAAATTTACGTGACGTTGTACAGGAAATGCAATTCCCAGGATCGACAAAACACTTAAAATTAACGGCTATTGGAAGCACACGTGAATTCACAAAATTTAACTATTGACCTGATCTGATCCGTGTGGTTGTTGTTGTTGTTATCAGTACACACACACATACATTCAGTCAGTAGAACCATGCTACTATATCCAAAGCATCAAGTTACCAAATGATTGCGTTACACGTTTCTATAGTGAAGATGTTTTTTGTTGTTGTTTTGTCTTCTTTCGGTCTCACGTGCTACTCATTAAATTATTCTCACCCTTTCTTTGCGTCTCACCAAATCTCTCCCTCACCCACTGAGCGCTGCAGTGAGCAGAGCGTGAGCAAAGCGGGCAGGGTTTTTCTGTTTTCTACTGGTTGCTGGTTTTTCTCAATTCGGTTTGTTTTCCGTTTTGTTTCGTTTTGGTTTGTACCTTTCTTTTACTGTCAGCTATTTTCTGTACAAAGTTTGTGTTCAAAGTTTTCTTTTTCCTTCCTTTCTCAGTAGTGTAATCAATTTTGCTTTGCATCTTTGTTAAATCGTTTGTATTGAGGTTTGTTTGCTTTTTGTTTTTGGTTTTATTTTCCCATTTTGCTTCAGTTTGGGCTTAAAGATGTGGTCAGTTATTGCCTTTTCTTTAGGCACCGCAAAACAAAGCACACAAAACCTACACGACAACACAAACACAAAGGCAAGCAAACAAAACAACAGCAAGCAAAGGAAGGAACAGCTGAAAGGGGAATAGTAAACTAAAGCGTAAAATACCCTCACAATCACCACCAACCCTAGTGCACCTAGTTATGACTTACACACCCGGAGAAAGATTATTAGTAAGTGCTAGGATACGATAAGCTATAAAACGTATGCCCGTCCCGTGGGTGAACAAAAGGAACAAAACGTGGAGTAAACGCAAGAGTGTAGGAAGAACAAAAAGGCGTAAAACAAAGAGAAGAAATATAGTGTTGTGTAGCAGGCAGGGCAGAGATGTGAAGAAGTAGTGAGGTAGTAGAAGAAGAAAAGAAAAACAAACAAAAACAAACAAAAGTGTAGAAAGTAAACATAGTGGCTCCTAGTTAAGCGAATTTGTTTTGTTTTTGTTTTTGTTTTTCGTTTTTTTTTGTGTAATTGTTATCACTTCGCAGTAGCAGCTTTACGATTAATAAGGAAATTGGTTAATGTTCGTTTTTACCCTCTATCCGCCTCTCCCCATGTTTTGCTTCTCTAATAGCTCTTTAAGGTGTTTCTTCTCCCTTCTCAACTTTTTAGTGTTCTTGCGGTAAAGAAGCAGTCTATTATTATCTTGTATTTAACAAATGTTATGTATTATTTCTTTACGTTTTGGCATATATAATTTTTCACCAATTTTTTTCCTTTTGTTTTCGTTTCGAAAAGTTTCAAACACAAAGATAAAAAAAATCTATTGGCAAAAAACAGTCTTAGAATAGGTTTTTCAAAATTTACTCTGCTCCAAATGGATTCGATTGCAAAAGCAACAAAACTATGTATTGATTTAAATTTACGCACCAAACACTTTGCCGTGCTACCTTATCTAAATCCTTTCTCTTACACTGCTTAACTCCAATCTACCTTACGGATTATTTCTACTTTGTAAATGTTATTTAATGTAGTAAATACCTGTTTTCCTCTTCTTTTGTTGGTTTGTTTAACCCCGTTTTGTCCTAATTGTGAATATTATTGGTATAGTGTTAAGTGCTGGCAGGAGAACCCGGAAAGCTTTTCCGCTTTACCCGCTTTTCCCACACTTTTATTTTCTTTCTTACTCTTACATTTCTCTTACTCGCTACTGTTCACTTACTTCTGTAGATAAGCTCGTTGGTGTTTTGTTTTTCTCCCTTCTTTTCACCTCCAATGGCGTTTGTTTTTGGTAGCTCTTTTTGAAAGTAAACAAAGGCAAGTAGGAAAGCTTAGGCACGTAGACGAAAGCTGCAGCTTAGAAAGAGAAATGCGTTAATGGGCAATAATTTAGAAGCAGACGCAAACATAATAAAATAAAACAAGAACTACAACTTAAAACTCACCCCCCCCATTACACTCAGTGTATGAAAATGTTCTGTTGCAGGACACACAAACACACACAGACACAAGAAAAGACAACCGAAAAGGGAATGCGAGTAGTAGAAAACGGCGAAGGAAAGCAAACGCGCATATTTAAGACGAAACTTACGAGCATTCATCCATTCTTTGAGTTTACTAACCTGTTTTACACCCCGGCCCTTAATTCTATTATATTATAACTATCGTCTGTCACATTACAAACTCACTCACTCTCTCTTGTTAAAAACACACTCACACAAACTATGCAAATGCACACAGACAAAGAGAGAGAGAGAAAGAGAGAGAGACACACACACACATACATGCACACACTCAAGTCAATGGAAAACAATGGCAGCGATGAAAAATAGGGAGGGGAAAAATGAAAAAGAACACAGGGCTGGTTTCGGGGCCTTTGCGTTCGTCACGATTACTACGATTACATTTATGATTAATTAATTATATTAATATTATTATTATTATTATTTTCTAGCGAATGATTACGATTTTTTTTTTCGTCGAAAAGAGATCAATAAAACTATAAGCATAGTTAAGTGACACTTGTTTTCTTTACGTTGTTGCCGTGGTTGTCGTTGTTGTTTGCTGTTGTTGTTATACCTTTCGGTTTGTTTACTGCCCCTGGAGAGAGAGAGAGCCCTGAGTGGGGCTTTCAGCCATGGCTTGCTCGATGCTACAACAAAAAAAAAAAACAAAATAAAGCCTACTACAATTATAGAACGGAATACAGGTAGTACGGACCTTTTACCCATTGGTCCCTCGTAACAAACAAACAAAAAGAATACTAGTAACACTCCCTCCTCCCCATTACTTAACGATGGTATCCTTCCAAAAAACGATCATACAGACACAGAGACTCACCGAATTACTATTATACTATTATTCTTAGTATACCCTTTAGTGGAATAGATGTAGCGAGTATATTATACAGAAGCATTAGTACGAGCTGTAGTAGCTAGTGTGTTTGTAGTTGTTTAACTGTTATACAGCCCTTTCTATTTAAACAAAAAGAAGCTTCGAAAGTATGAGAAAATTATCAAAAAAGAAACATAAGTTATACATAAAAACAAGTTTGCACAATTCGGTTTTCAGTTACACACCTTTCTCATTTTACATCCACCTCTAGTAGACTGTATACTTGTATGTCCTAATCCCGTCCTGTGTGAAAATGAAACGATGTATTGAAAGCCCAAATTCAACCAAATCCCAATCTTTAATCTGGAAGAAACAGGTAGCACACTGCTACATGTGAAACCTTCGAAACAATAAATGAACGATGTGTGAATCGATTTTTACAAAATCAAACAAAAACATTTATCACCGTACTAGCGAGTGTTTTGCGTACGTAGCAGCAGCAGCAGCAGAAGCAGTAGCAGCAGAAGCAGCAAAAGCAGCAAAAGAGTTTTGCGCATGTAAAACACTAACCAAATATGGTAGTGAAGTTAAAATTCATTAAAAAAAAAACAAACGCTTAACATTGCAAATAGTAATATAAAACAAGCTAGCGAGTGGAAGACAAAAAGAAGAAACAGAACGTTACGGTGGACGATGCAAAAAGTTGATTATGATGAAAAATAAAGAGAAAATTAGTAAAACACAAACACCGCCCCATTTGGCATGATGATGGATGGATTTTGTAGTTGTAGTTGCAAGTAGTTGCTAGCAAACGGTAGTATTCGTAGCGACAGTTGTAGTTTGTAGCAGTAGTATTGTATGGCTATGAAAGTAGCTAATAGTAGCCGAAACAGTAGTGGACTGATATTGGCAGAAAAGGAAAGAATCACATGAAAAAAAATTGATCAATTATCTCTTTTTGTTTGTGTAGTGTGTTTTGGTCTTCCGGAAGTAATGGATACTTTTTTTTTCAATAGTATGATATCATTTGTGAAAGAACTTAGAAAGCAACTCTATTTTACGTGGAATAATCATCATTTATTATGAATTGGTTTGTACACTTTTAGACACTTTGGCTTTTATTAGTCTTTACAGTTCGATTATATACATTATTTTTCTCCTTTTTGTGCGTTTAATTTGAGAACCCCGTTTTTAACCCCTCCTCAAAGGAAACTAAATTATTAAGATACCAGTGCAGCTAGCGAGACTGAAATTAATGAGAAAAAAAAATAAGGAAAATCGTATAAAATATATATAAATGCACTGCAAGCAAATCTGTTACTGTGGCAGTGTACTGCCGTTCAACAACAACCAAAACAAGTTAAAGCTGAATGTTTGTTCCCAGGTGTGTAAAATGTTGAAGCAATTAAAAGTGCATAAAACATCGGTTAGAATGTTGTGTGCTGTGTGTGAAGTATGAAAGCTGTTTACCAGAATGAAACTATAAATGTTCTTTTTTTCATGCAGCTCTACCAATTCTCACAATTCACCATCTGCTTTTAACCATTTTTGAGTTGAATCTTGCAAACAACGGCTCTCTTTCACAAACGATTGAGTGCAAAGAGTGCATTTCAAGCGTGTAGAAACCTGCCAATAAGTATATTGAAGAAGAAGTAAAAAAAACGAATAACAGGGAAAGACTCAACGTGTGCATCCTTGCAAGGAACTGGTAACCAATGTTGTTAATAGGGATAATATTAAAACAAAAAAACCCGCACTCACACACACCTACATACTCTTCACTGTGCTTACCGTGCCGAGGGTAAGAAGCTGTAACTAAATCAATTTGCCGTAAAATCTGAAAACTGATTCATTCATCTATTTACTAAGGTCGGCCACATCAGCATCGTCACACGCTCACAAGCTCACAAAGGCCGCATATGCATAGTCGAGCAAGCTCGTTTTGCTGAACGTATTTTGTGCAAGAATAATAAGAACAAAAAAGTGCCTCATCATCATCGCCATCAGTAAAAAATCGGAAACGAATCCACAAGAAGGAGCAAGAGAAACGAAATAAATCATCAAACTAATAAGACATATGCAAAAACAGAACAGTGCAACATCACGATGAGCAGCATACAACAATAAGCGCAAAAGTACGGAGTATGTGGAACAGAAGCATAATAAAACTTGTTGAAAAGAGAAATGAAACGAAGCATCATTAAATAATTGTTGATCGTACATGTTACAGAAAAGGATAAAACACATCATTTCAGTAATTAATCAATCGCAAATATAAGTAAATAGAACAAAAACACACGAAAAATGAACATTATCACCAAACAAGTGATTAGTATTTTGCTTTAATTTCCAAAATTTTGCTGTCACATACGGTAATTGAAGAAGCAGTTTGTAATTTCTAGTCGTCTAACAATATTTCTCATATACAAGCCGCTATACTCACACTGTTCGTTGTTAGATGAAACCCGGTCAAGCAGAGAGTAAATTTTATTATAAAAAGTAGCAATATTATTACTTTGTGTATTGCGATTTATTTAAAAAAAACACTCAATTCCAATGATAATTTCTTTTTAAATGGCAAATAGCGTAGATGTTCACTGTTATGCTTCTATCTATCTGTGGCCAGCTGTAGCATACTATGTTTTGCAAAAGATCACCCATAATGAACTATTCCAAACTCCACAAACACACACACACACAAACCCTGAACTGATGTGGCACACGAACGATGAAACATGCTATTTTACCAACAAAAAAAGACATGAAATTAATATTGTTACTAGAGATTTAAATGTACCATTTCAACCACCCAGAAGCGTACGCATAAGTGTGAAAGTAAAACAAAGTAAATGAGAAAAACAGAAAACTAAATGAAGCGATAAAAGAAAATACAAAAAAATGATACTAGAATTGGCTAAAACACACATGATAGCTGATGTATGTAAAAGTTGAAGCTCACTGATCAAAACAAATCCGATTTGATCATTCAGCTACAGCGTAGGGTAGATGAAGCTATACACAAAAACAACAGCAACGACGGTGGTACAATGGTTAGGAATTAAATAAGCGTATTCTTTAAAATGGATGAAAAATATACAACATTGTGAGAGTCATTACATTATTGGCTCGCACTATTATGGAGACGTAGAACCGCCTACAGTGTAGAACGCTTTGTACGCTTACATTACTCACATAGATGGGGACAAGGTGTAACGACATGGGGCAACTGTTGTTCAGAAAGGAATTGTTGAATGAAAGGGAAAAAAATAAAGAAATGGAGAGAAAATATAGGAAATTAAGAGATACTAAAAGCAAGCAGACACGTGCTGATGGAGGAAGTGATAGAAAAAAGCTGAACCCAAATCACAAACCCAAGTAGTGAAAATGGAAAATTAAACTAATGCAACCAAGGTGTCGAATTGCAATGCAAATGTAAATGGGTAAGACAAAACAGTAGAAAATTAAACAAAAAAAAAGAAGAAGAGAAGAGGCTATAATAAAGAGTAGTGTAATGCACACAACCCGGTAAACGGTAAAGTAACTTAATCCCAAGTAAAAGCAAACATAAAACTCAATTAAAATAAAACACAATCTCACGCATTGCAGTGCTACGGTAGAAGGAATACAAAGAAAGAGAGGAAAATATCTGCTACTTAGCGGAACAGAAAAGACGGATTTACAAAGATCGTAGCATTAAAATATTCAAAAGTCAACAAGAAAGAGCTGAACTACAACAGGAAAAAAAAAACCCTCCTCGACGCCTACTGTTACTCCATTCAGGCACACCAGCAGAAGCAGCAGCAGCAGCACCACCACCACCACCACCACCACATACACACTTGTCCCACAAACATTTACATCCATCTCCCCCCACCCCACAGTTAGGCAGACGCGAAGAAGGAATGGAACAAGCGCGTGACAAAATGGCAAAAAGAACACCCATTTCATGGAATATGTAATATTTTGTGATGATATTATTAAAAAACAAACAAACAAAAACTATTGAATTATTGAAATAAAAATAATCGTTTGAAAACAAACCCTATTTTTTTTTTTTTTTTTGGAGCGGCGTGCTGGATTGTTGTTTTTTTCTCTCTCTCTTTTCATGGAAATCACTCACTCACCAACAACAAGCGGCACTCACCTCGTGGTACATTTTGACAGCTGGCTGGCGCTGCTTCTCAGGGTGAGTGGCGCCGTGAGTGGCGTGTTAATCAAGAACGCGAACCCGCTCACGCTGCTGGTCCAGCGATGATGTTGGCGTAGGCGCTGGTTTTGCTTCGTGTTCTACATCCCGTTCACGGGCAGTGCGTGCGTGTACAAGCGGGAGGTCGTGTAGTGAACGCGCTGGAAAAACATGCGCTGGAAAGTGAACTGACGTTTTGCAGCAGCAGCAACAGCATCAGGAGCGGCACAAAAAGGCTCCTTCCCGTGCAGTAGCTAGAAGACGTGATTGCACCTGCATTCTGGACGCTGCTCCATCGCTCACCTGTAGCGCTCTTCGCTGGTAAGTTTGCAGCTCGTGTGCGTGCGAGTGTGTGTATATTAAAGATCGACCGTGTGTAGGTGGAAAAGTGTGAAAAATCCTGCTTACACGATATCGGATCGGGGTATCGTTTTTTTTTTTATAAACGTGTGCTTGTTTTTACGCGTGTGAGCGCTGGATGATGCAAGTCTATTTATAAGTTCTCCTCCCTGTGCGTTGTTCTTCCGGTGAATGAAGCATAGTGGGGAGACTCTGGTGGTTTGTATAGTGTCGTCAAATTGATGAAAGTGTTGTTTTGAATCGTATCATAATCTTCTTTTTTTTTTTTTGATGAATCATTTTACGTGTATGTGTTTTTTTACACAAAATGTTGTGTGTTCTTGTTGTTAAAAATGCATGTTGGTTTTAGGGGTGTGATTGAAACCAATCTCCAACCTCAGCATAATCATTTAAGTAGGCAATGTAAACAAACACAACATGCGTACAGTGATGCGTCAAAACTATACACACCTACTTTGGGTATTAATCCACTTCCAATTGGGCTTAACAATCCCCAAAGCGTGTTGTTTTGTTTTAAAAAATGGTTTTCACATTTTGTGTGCAAGCGATAATGCATTTCTGCTTCCAACAAACAGCATAGAAAAGCATCCCTGACGCTCTTATTCAAACTGGTGCAACATTTCTGTCCCACACTGTCGCTGGTTTGACGTTTGCGCCACAACAAAAACAACAACAAACAGCGCTGCTCGCGCTCTCGCTGCTGGCACTCACGGCAGCTCGCGCGCTCTCTGCGCACATGCGCACTCTGCAGAGACCGAGAACGAAAATACCCGTTTTTCCTCGCAAGGGTGAAAGAAAAGGATCCGTGTTATTTTTTTTTTGTTCAACACCACCAGCCTTCCTGTACGCACACGCTGTTTTGTCATTAAACACGTAGTCTGAAGTAGTTTCGCTTCGTTTTGTGTTGTCGTGCTGCCGCCAGACACGCATTTTGTTTGTCGGCTTTGTTAGTTAAATCGTTGCCTTCACACACAACCTGTGAACCGATAGTGGCTTTTCGAGTTTGGTTCCAAGGGCAGTAGAACCTTTCCAAAAACAGCTCTTTTTACGCTAGCAATGGTTTAGGAAGTGTCGCTGTCAGAAGGGACATGTTCCACAGCACTGTGCAGTTTGGTTTGCTTTTGTTTAGTGCAAAACTGTGACTCGCGTTAGCGTCGGAAGCCTTCTGCTGGTTTTTAACCAACCGCCACCGACCTCACCATGTCCACCAACAAAATACACAAGGTGTTCCTGTACAGCTTGGCCATCTCGCTGATAGCCATCTTCATAACGCTCGCCAGCAAAGTGTTCCCGATCGCCAATCTGCCGCTGAGTAAGTAGCATAAAACACCATCACCATCCCAATAAAGCGTAAAGTCCCCAAAATTGACCACATTCCACAATCCCTTTTTTTGCAGGCACAAATCTCATCATCGTCGGCACCTGTCTCGCCAACTTTGCCTCCGTCATAGCGCTCATCATCGGGATAGTAACGGTACGTAACGCAGGCTAGCCGAAGCGCCACAGGTGGTAACGCGTAACGCGCCGCGGCACGCACTCCCCAATGCGAAATTGAATAATGATCAACCGTGTCGGTTTTCGCCTGATTTCTTCCAGCGCCGGCCCCGATTGGTGAAGATCGTTAAAATCTTCAGCTACGTACAGCTGGGTGCTATTTTCGTACTGATCTGCCTTGCCGCCGCCCTGCTCTACTTCGTCCGGGTGGACGTGGAGCACACCGTCGAGCCGGTCGTGCGACAAAAATCGTGACACGCCGAGTCCAACGACCCATGGAGATGAATTATGGAGCAGACAAGATTCGCCGCTCGGCCAATGGGAGGGAAAATGGGGACAAACTATCGAAATAGGGAGTGTTGTGTGTGCGTGCGTGCATGTGTGATGTTTTGTAAAGGAAAGCGAAAAGTGGCAATAAATATAACGCCCGTGTGACACACGTCGGGTGCGCAATCATAGCAACCATTCGTTTCGTTCGCTTTCTTCCATGGGGTGGTGGTGGTGGTAATAAGTGATTCGAAATAGATCTGATCTTCTCTAAGTTCTTCCAACATTTGAACTTGGGTGATGCTTTAACTACTTCTGTATCAATGTCCGATCCGTTGCCGAAGTCAATAGCCCCAAATGTTTCTTCTGCTTTTCGATAGGAACGGCAGCGAGGAAGCCGCACAGAAGCCGCCCCCCCTCCCTCCTCGTATCAGTCACCATGACCATGGGCAAAATACTCTGCGTGCTGATCGCCTCAGTGAACCTGGTCGCGATGGCGTACACCGTGTACTCGATCATGCACTACTTGGATGAGCAGCGTAAGTATGCGATGGGATTGGGAGTAGCTGTCGGATTGAATTTGACGTAAATAGAGCTTACTAGAAGTCCGCTTCCTGGGTTTACTTTTAGCGCTGCTCGAAATCTTCATCTCACCGTGTCTCGCCAACATGGTACTGGCCGTGCTGCTAGTTATAGGAATCGCAACGGTAATGATCTCCTCTTGTTGGATTTTAAAGAGAAAAGACTTCAATATCTCCTCTGGTTTCACTACTTTTGCAGCAAGAAATCTCTCTCATACGGCTGTTTAAAATATTCCTCTACGCTCAGCTCGTGTTCGCCCTGCTGATGGTGGTTTACGGTCATCGGTTTTTCGAAAGCGTCAAACTGCCGATGATGGTAAAGGCGTACTTCAGTATTATGTTCCGTATGTACCACCATGCGCGAGATGAAGACAATTCTCAATTGTCCAAACCAATTCCATAGTAATGTTTCTGCTTTCTGTAACTCATTTCAGTCGTTTGTGCCGTAGAGCTCGTAATAGTGTCCTCCACAATCGAGAACCTGCGGAAAAGGCTCAACCCGGCGGAAGGACTGGTCGTGTACATGCCCGTAGGACAGCCCGCCTAATCGTGTTCATCGTGTTTGTCTGTCTGTGTGTCTGGCAGCAATCTCGCTGTAGCCGTTTTAACTCAAATGTCTTAATAAAAATTCGTCCACGTCAGCTAACAGTCGTGACTTACTTAGTATCTTCAATGAACGAAACAGGAGTGATGAAAACGAAGCGAATCTACTTCCTGCTTTTAAATATTCATTATTTCATCTCCCTTTCCTATTTCCTATTTCCTCTAGAAGTGCCTTCAAGTGCATTCCCGACCGCCCCGTAAACCATGCTGACGAATCGAGCGTTCCGTGTCCTTACCTACCTGTTTGGTAGCATAAACATATTCTTCGTGCTGGTCATACTGAGCATGGGTGCCGAGCAGCTGCTAATTGACTGTGAGTGTGGCCTTGCATCTGCATGTGACCTTCTTCGTGTGTACTAATTCCTCTCTCCTCTTCACAACCATTGCAGGGCGAACGGCAATCTACGAGCTCGTGGTACCGTGTGCCTTAAACATCTTCTTCGCCATGTGCTGGATCATTGGGGCGGGCCTGTGGCGTCCGGCCCTAATCGCCATGTTCAAGTACTTCTCCTACATCCAGATGGCACTGCTGGCGGCCGTCATCCTGTACTCTGCGTACTACAGCTACGCCAAAGGGCTTTCCTCCAATCTGGTCACCGTGATGTCGCTGCTGACCTCCCTGTTCTGTACGGTTAAACACTTAAACTCACTTCAACTGACCTTTACTAATCCTTCTTTTTCCCACTGTCTTTCCACAGTCCTTTCCCTGATGGAAGTACTGATAGCGATCGGAACGGAA
Source organism: Anopheles quadriannulatus (assembly GCA_000349065.1). Lineage (NCBI taxonomy): Eukaryota > Metazoa > Arthropoda > Insecta > Diptera > Culicidae > Anopheles > Anopheles quadriannulatus. The sequence continues at coordinate 784,099 of KB667633.1, forward strand.
CGTGCCATAGCGAAGGAGCGGAATGTGCTGCGGCTAATGCACACCGGGCAGGAAATGTCCGACTGGAGTCACACGTAAAAAGTGTGTTCCTGTGGGAAATGGAAATGCCTTCTAAAGAATAATAGTTACAGCTTTAAGCTATCGATGGCCTTATATAGTCAAAGATATAGGCTTTTTTTGGAGAAGCCAATGTCGTCCAACTGTCGGCAGACATTAATGTGTTGCCTTACCTAATGCCTTAGAAGCAGGGCAGGGATAAATGTTGTAGTTTGATAACTGTACCGCCAAAAATACCTCATCATCGTAACAGATGTAAGCTTTAGTCTTCAGTGTTTAAATGATATAAATAAAGAGTAATAAATCGCGCAAATATAAGAACTGATTATGTATATCTACCCTTTTGGTGTTGAAATTTGTGAACAAAACATCGCATTTTCAATTTTAGCTGCATTGTTCAACACTGTTAAGATGATAGCTCAGCTGTTGAAAAATGTCTCGCAAGCGTTGAATAATGTTGCTAACATTGGAAACTTACTCCAAAAACAGCGTAAAATGCGAAGCTTCCCCAACACTTTCCCAGCATTCAAAAGCTTCTAATTTAAGCTTCACGTCCTACCTGTGACTTGCAAAACCTTGACCATTTGCTCTTTCCCGTACCTTTTTGGCGCAATTTCTACCCATTTTGATGGGTGCAATCGCTCATCGCTTCGGACCAGTAGCAAAGAAAAGCGCCGTCATGCAGACTAACACAACCGAAAGCTCCCACAGAGGCAGTGTGTGTATGTGTGAGCCGGAAACGTTCCAGAACACCCAAAAACAGACAACAAATTCGCCATGCTGTGATTTGAGAGCAAGAGAAACGACCGAGAGCAAGAGCACAATCGAATGAGTGCACCACGCGTTTGGTGGAGAATCCTTACGACCACGGACCTCGTCCGATGCCTTTCGAGCTTTCCGAGCGCTCCGGCTGGCCACCGATCCGAGTGAGGGGGCGAGCGCATCCTCGCTACGCCAGCAGTCGGTGAGCAACTGCGGTCGCAACTGGATGTCTTCCCCGTAGGGCGTCTCCCTTTTGCCAGGGAATTAGAGAGCAGTGCGATTGTTTTTCTTTTTGGGGCGTTGATTGTTCTGGTCGCGTTTTTGGTTCTCAACCCCCCCCCCCGGCGCTGAAATGCTCCCGCGAAGGGATGGGCGAAAGGGTGAACATAACGAGATGTGTGTCTGTATACACAGTGTGCATACCGAATGTCGTGGCACGTGAAATAAGTGTTACGCGAGTTTTGTGACCATGAGCTCCGCGGAGATCGAGGACGGAGAGTGTGTGGTGTGACTGTGAAGTGTGTACGTGCGAAAAGTTTCGATGAAGAGATGTCATCGGCTATTTTAGGTGGGTCTTTGGAGGAATTATCCTTTTTTTTAAAGCGTTCTCAGCGTAAAGCCTACCAACGTCTAATCTGCATTCTAGACGCATTCACTGCGTACGGGCTTTGTCGCCAGGAGCAAACATACAGACATACCACCTCACTACGCCCTGCAGTCTAGTAGGCAACGCCAACTCCAAGACACCAGCAAGAAGACGCACGCCACAGCACAGGAGGCCGCACAGGAGGACATCATCAAAGCAAACCGCACTGGGGGCGGGAGAAGGCATCGCAGGACTTTTCCTTTCAGCCACTGAACGAACCGAGTCGCCCAGCCCAGCCTGTCAGGCGTTCAGCTTGTGTGGGGCAGGGCTGGCGCAGGGTCATTAGACACTCTCCGTCCTCCGTCCCAAAATAGGGCGGGCATGGCGGGGTGTCGTCAGACGGTGTCGGTCGGTTTCGGTCGTGTGAGCGCAGCGCGGGACCAGCTCTAAGGAAGATTCTTCCGAAAGACGTGATTTGGACGAAGAGTAGTATCCCCTCGACCTCCTCGAGGACACGACCTCCGACGTGAGTATCCTCGAACGCGTGCGTGGACATGTCGCACAGCTTCCGTGGTGGGTGCCGTCGCGTCACGTTCGGTACGCTTTCGGGACCCGTGTTTCCTTGCTCGGGTCGTGTTTTTGTGAATTACGCGTGCTGGTGCTGGTACGGGGAAGCTATAGGGATGGTTCGTGGATTACATAATTACGCTCGAGTGAGCGCTCGAAGCTCGAAGATTGTTGGGCGCGCGCGAAAAAAACATCCTGCGCGCTCCCGCGAACCTGGGCGGGGTGTGTGTGTGTGTTTGTGTATGTGACGTTTAGGGGGAGAGAAGCCGTTCAAAAATCGTTTTAATGTGTTTTGTGTCATTTTTTCTTTAAATCATTCCTGTCTAGTGTAAAATTAAATGTGTGAGAGAAAAGAGTGAAAACTTGGTGTAAAATTTGGTCCTTGTGTGTGTGTGTACAGTGTGACAGCATCTTCCGAGCAGTATGCCACGCGTACTGCTATGCGATGGTGAAGCAGAAGCAGCGGTAAAAGCAATCGTAGCAACCCTCGGTCACGCGTGCCGTCGTCACCCGCTGCGCTGCCGTTTCGGTGGAAAAATCGCCACCCGACAGCACGTGATTGGCCGCAAGAGCGCGATTCCGTAGTGAAAGCAAGAGTGTGTATGTGTGTTGGTGTGCGTGTCTGTGAGTGTGTGAAGTGTGTACCACGCGTACCACGTGAGAGTTGTTAGCACCCGGAGTGCAGCAAGGACTCCCAGAGCGCAGGCGAGCACTCTCCGGTCTGTGTTGTTGTTGTTGTGTGTGCGTGCGTATGTGTGTGTGTGTGCCCACTGTTAGTAGAAACGTGCATGTTTGTGTGTGTGTGTGTGGTGCCGCTCCATGGAAAGGATACAAACAAGTTCAGCCTTCAATCTCCTGACCACACGGATGAGAGCAACGACACACTAATTAGAAGCATCGGAACAAACAGGACAAACACACACAAAACCAGCCAATTAGTTTGGACAAGGTTAGTTGGACTGTTCAGCACTTACACGGCTGCATTTTCTGTTTGGCATAAATTGCCATTTTAATTGAATTGCTCTTTTTTGTGAACAGGAGAATACAATCCCATAAAAAAAGCATGAAAATTCATTTCATCTCCAAACCACTCGCCCGCATTGCTTAGCCTTCTTCGATGTTGCAGCGCGTAAATGTAGGCCAACCCCGCAAACTGGGTCAATGACACCCAGGCGATCGACAAAATGCAGCACAAAAGCTGCACCAACTTTGCAAACAAACCCCGAGCACCGAGGTCAGCAACATTGTTGATGGACAATGTGCAGTGCAGTGCAGAGGAAAAACACCGATAGAAAGCGTTACAAGAGCGTTCGGTTGGGTGTTTTTTGCGGCAGAACCGTGCTACCAGCGTTTGGGCTCCCTGAAAGTGGGTTGTTAGTACGGGTATGCCCTCCCCTTGAGAGTACCGCGGGAAAATCCAATTTACTCGTGAATCCCGTTTCCAATGGACCCGACGGCGACCGACGACTACTATTGGTCTACTGGTTCTACTTGCTTGATGCTGGCCCGTTGAAGTAAAACACAGAACCCGCTGTTGGACATTCACTTTGTTTCTTGTGCACTTGTGCAACGGTTCAATTCATTTTTTCTGTGTGTTCTGTTTAGTGTTTGAATCCCAAGGACGGCGAGTTGGAAGGAGCAACACTTTGAGCTGAGATTACACAGCACACAAGCGATGTGGTTCGTGTGATTCATGTGTCTCCCGGGGAGGCTTTTCCAGTTGTTGTTTTTATCCTCCACAGCACCGCAACGGACGAGAGCACATCCCGAGTACTGTCCTTAGCACCAAAGAAGATTAGCGGCCACTAATGTGTGTGTCCCGACTTTATGGCAGCATGTAACCGTTTTTGTCAGTGTGATGGAGACGCCCGGCCTTTTTTGTGCCTTGCACTTACCATGTGGATGCTCTTTTCATGTCTTGAGAGTGCTTTCCTGCTTTCTGGGTTCCTACCCCACCCCCCCCCCCCCCTTGCGCCAGCTAGCACACAAGTGCACACAAGTGCACACGTTGGCCACCTTTGGGCGGCGTTCGTGCACGTCCTGCCACCACCGCGAAACCCAAGCACAGGCTTTCAAGTGAGCAGCGTGTGTGTGTGTGTGTGTGTGTGATTCATTGTCCGCCCACTCCCGGCGGATCGTGGAGAAGATGTACATAAAACAGTACGTTTACGTTTTGCCTACAAAACGTTGATGACGGAAGGACAGGGCATGGCTGTGGTGTGAATGGAATGCGCTAAACGCTTCGTCCTTCGTACGGGACACTTCACGAATCGTTGTTCTGCTGCTGCTGCGTCCTGGTTTCGTGGACGCTGGAACTGCTGGGGTTTTTTTGCTGCTTTCGTGGCTGTGCGTTCGCGCGCTGCAAACACGTCCTTGGCGTCACCGGGCCTGGCCGGAGCTTACTTCGTAGGGCTTTTGCTGTTGACCTTACGCGCTCGCACATGACTTCGTACCGCTTGGTCGTTCGCTCGCTGCTGTGGATTGTAGTGGAGTGTTTGATTTAGCGTTTGTTTACTGCTCCCGGGCCGTGGTTGCTGCCCAGCAAATGGGAGCACCGGAGGGAGTTAGCCGAATTAAATTACCGCTAAAATGGTACAGTTTCTGCTTCCTTTTTCTCTCTCTCACTCTTGGGGCTTTCGTTTCGATAATCTGTGGTTCGGAAAAGTTGTGCGTTTTGTGTACCCGCCGTGTAAGTAATGGCGCGCAGCTTTTTGTATGATTACGGTGGGAGATGTTTTTGTTTTGTTTGGTTTTTTTGGCTAATTGCTTTAGTGTTAACAAGCAAACTTGTGTGGTATTAGGGTTTTTGTTGCCAACGAGTAGCGGGTTATCGTAGTTTGAGATGTTACGCAGCTTAAGCGATTGATGTGCACAACTTCCGCAAACCGTAACTAAGGAACTGTGTTGTTAGTATCAGGGGATCACTAACGTTGTCTTAAACCAGCAATAAATACTGATGCCAAAGCATATCCGAACTCGGACTTTTAGAGTTTTATTCTTGTTTTTCTTCTTTTTGGCGTGACAACCTACGCAGCCATGCCGTCATGCTATTCAGGCTGTCGAGGTTTATTCAATATCACCCGTGCTGCAAAATGGCACTGTCAATGTCATAAAAAAATCTGACTGAAATAATACATGTCAGCGTCACGTACTCAATTGTGATAATCAGAGGCTCAAACAGTTGGTGTGGCCAATACATGCTTGGTGACCTTTTAGCAGCCAACGCTTGGTCAATCTCTTTGTCATGACTTTTCTTACTGTGATCTGTTGTGCAAAACGTCACTGACGTAGTCATGACAAATTCCGGCTGAAACAAAATCATGTCAGTGTCACGAGCTCTACTGTGATGATCAGCGATGAGACTCAAACAATTATTGCAACCATCACATGAATGGTGACATTTTGTTTTGCACCCAGCTATTGTTTCCTCTCTCCCTCTGTCAGCTTTGACGGTCTGTCTGGTCAAACAGAGCACGAGGAAACATGCTTATTTTGATGCTTGGGGCCACACGGCAATTATATTCCAAGAATGTCGTGATTATCACCGACAGAAAACTTCGTGACCAAGTGAGTGACCACGAGCTGGGTGCTAATCTAAATGTCACCAAGCATGTGATTGGTCCACCAACTGTTTGAGTCTCACATCTGATCATCTCAGTTCTGTACGTGATCTAATTTGACTTTCGTTTCAGTCATGGGTGTTGGTGACCGAAACAGTGGCAGCACTGTACACATTAAGAAAAAATCATGATTATGCTTGCGCCTGCATGAAGCTCAGGTTGTCAGTCAGAGTATCGCGTTGGACTCAAGAATTCGTATGTCGCGTTCGGCATGTCATGACGCACTTTTATTAAATATCAGCAAAGAGCATCAAGCTACCACGGATATGTTCATTGTTTTCGGTGGTGATTATCACATGATTCTCATGATATTTCGCAGCACTGAGTACAACGCAGCCGGCTGGTAAGTGTTTCGTAGGGGGAGTTGGTTCATGTGGGCCTAGAACCCATGACAAGCAAGCTATTAAGTCATGTAAGTTTAGACTGGTTCACAGGACCGGCTTTGAGTTTTTTCGAAATTAAATTAGAAATATATCTATTTAAGTAGCTTTCACTCTACCCAGGGCCTAGGCCGACAACGGTTGTTGAGCCAAAGAAGAAGTTGGGCTGATAACCCTGCAAATCTTTCCTCGAGACGATATGGAGAATTTTCATAAAAACAAATTAAACAAGCTGGAGTGAGTTCTGTGGCAATTTATCACTTGATATTTGCTCGTTGTTATTGCAGAATTGTATGCATATTGCTTCTGTTCTGCAGCCCATTAGAAGAAAGTAAGTCACTAACCATAATGTTCTTCCTAAACGAACATCTAAAACAGAGCATCCAAACGAAAAATTGTACTTCCCCATAAGGTACTCTTAAATCTCTTCAAACGAACAATTGCATCCTATATTCCATTTATTTGCGAAGCATTCGACGTTCCACCTCTCAAGCAAATATATTATTCGCCATGGTAGCATCCATGAAGTACTAATCTACTACGTTTCTAAGGATTATTTGTACAAGCAGAGTAGCAGCCACTGTCCACTTTGCTAATCTTTTCCACGACTCAATTATTAATTACCACTTTGCCCGTGCCTTCTTTCAACTGAACGAGTGTTGCGCGTGTAATGAGCGAGCTTTTCATATTTCCAAGTTTTATTATCCGTTCTTAAATCGTTTTTTTTTTCTTGCGCAATACGATGTGAGCTGGATTATCCCGAAAAAATGTACATCCAAATGTATGATCAATTTTGCGAAAGAAGCTTGCTAAATGTATAAAAGAAGTGTAAGGTCAAACCATTCGAAAATGAACGTGAATCGAGACGCAAAGCCATCGTTACTAACTGTAACTAACTACTTGGCTCTAATTGCAATCGGATTAATATACCAGCTATGATAATGTATCGATTTGTAGCGCTCCCTTCTAGCAGCAGGAAACAGAGCTGCGTGAATCCAGCTCATACCGGATTCAATTGTAATGCAAAGGATATGCAACGTGAGCCGCTAGAGTGTTCCACCAGTCCGTTTCCACAGTTACTTCCGAAGCCCCGGCGTGCATGTTCCACAGGAAATTCCCAGCAACAGCAAACAGTGGCGGCCGGTTCCATGACAGCTTGTGTTTCGCCCGGCATAATCTCCCATTGCTCCGGCGGGAAACTCCGGCTGAGGCTGAAACTAAATCGCACCGAAACGAATGTGTCGACAGCGCACATGTCCGCCCCATCCCTAGGCTGGTGTGTTTGGTTCGATGTGAACTGGCTTAACTGCATCGGACAGGCCCTGTGTGTGCAAGCGTGTGGAGCTGTCAGGATGCGGTGCCACACACACACACACACACACACACACACACACACATACAAGCACTGCAGCAGATCGTTGAGCACGGCAAGCGATTTGTTCATTAGGACGTTTGTTACAGTTATCCCGGGGCTTTGTTGACTCTCCGAGCACGGGTGATCGAGCGGACAAGGCGGAGCCGGGAGTCAAGCGGACCTGTTGGGAATGCACCAGAACAACGCCATTAAACTACACATTTGCAGCCCGACTGTGTGTTACAGGGCCGATGTGCTGTTGGGACTCGTTTCCGATTGTGCCACGTGTGCCACGTGGATAGGCATTTCGATATTTAGTTTCAATTCCGGAAACGGTAGTACAAGAAGCAGCGTACTAAATCGAACGAATGGCCTTTTTGAGGCGCACAGGCAGCTCTAGAGCATAAATTTCAACAAGTTGCTATTTTAACTGCAGGAAAATTCCTCTATAAATTGCAAAAACCTACACAATATTTGTTTCTATTTGCCATACAGGAAGGGAGAAAATACTGCAAAAAAAACTTTACGGCTTTATAAACGCACAGCATGGAGGCTTTTTTGTTGAACTTTCTTTTTTTGTGCTCTCAAAATGCTTTTTTAAAACGACTGCTTAAACTGCCAACTGCCATTCATTCGCAGCCCGAACCCGCTCAAAAGCTGCAGTCATTCCATTAAATGTGTAGTAGCTACAATCTGCTACTACAGCTTCATTAGCGAAACGAACGAACGCTCCCGGTGTCAACTACTGTCGGCGAGCTTCTGCTGCAGTGTGAATTCCCGCGGGAAAATTTGTGCTGACTTTCCCATCTGGCCCCATCTGGGTTTGGCTGGCGCTTCCCCATTATTTCCGGGATCGCTGTGGCATTTGTTTTTTTTTTCCTGCGGATCCCGCGTGTTTTGGAAGAACTTCTCATTTCGCGTTACGGCTATTCGTGGATTAAGCGTGGTTATTATTTTTCCCGGTACAGAGAGAGAGAGAGAGAAAGCTATAGCGAGCCAGCAAAGGATAGAAGTAGAGAGTGAGATAGGTTTTGGCGGTTTTAGCCTGCAAAACGTGGGCTCCGTTTGGTCAGACTATCAGGACCGTTGCAGTCGAAACCGCACCCGTCGGTCGGAAAGTCGTCCGCTTGCTAGGTTACGTTTCGGTTCATAATGGGCCAAATAAACCGCATAGTTTGGATGGTATTTCCCCCGAACTGGCAGGCATTTGGCTCTGGACTGTTGGAAATTGTCGAAATGATATCAGTTGTTTGTTTTACGATTCTATTCAAAATTGCGCGCGCGATGCTACTGTGGTGAGCGCCAGTTTTGGTTTTCATTCCACAAGCGGGCCGAATGTTACGCGAGAAGCACAAAGTTGATGAAAAGAAAAAGTATTTTATTCACCCCTGTAGATTTACAGCTCCCGCTGAAGCTGAAAAATAAATTAAAAACTGTTTTTACGTTATGAAATGATTCGCTACGACTTTAATTACAAAGCGTGACGGATAGATAACGATGGTAACGAAACGCTAATTTACGGCAAAGAGGAATGAGCTTTTCCTAACTTATTGTATTTTGGCTTTTTTCAAAGACAAATCACAATGAAGACTTTCTGTATCTTTCGGACGGTATTTTAAAAGTACCTTCATAATCGCTAACCAAAACGCTATGAGTTTGATCAAACTTGCGATAAATCACGTAAAGCGTGGGATGAATGTTATTAATTGAGCAAGGTCATTGAGCTGAGTCATTAGTTTGGGTTTGAATTGGGCTGTTGGGTGACAACGTCAGAGAGAACTCTAGAAGACACGGCAAAGCCTCCGCCAAAAACGTGTTTCATGGGGCCTAATTAAGGATTTTCATCATTTCATTAAACCCTCCAGACCAAGCAGTGAATAACATCTGCTATGCTTTCCAGTGATGAGCATAAACATTTTGCTCTACTTTCTATATATGCATGTTAAATGAAAAATCTACGTTACATGAAAAAAGTATATTACATGTTATATGTAGGTCAAAGGTTAAATGAACATTAAGCAAAAATACCGTTTTTCGCACGCCTCAAACATCAATTCTGCATTAAATCTGTATGTAGGCTTTAAAATGGATTTAATCGCTTGCGTATTGAAAAGAATAAAAAATACAAAAATCCTTAAACTTCCCGCCAACGTTGCCAACGCCCACACCAATAAAAACCCAATCCGTCTTGCAAACTGCAAAAACTGCGAAACAGCAAACCCAATAGCAACATCTTCCATCTTCCGTTCGCTCCTTCTCCTCGCGGCCATGTTGATTCACATAACAATCGAATATTAATAACAGGCAGATGTAAAGCGCTCTGGCGATATTGGAGCACGCTTCCTTTACGAACCGCATACGGCGGGCAGATTCAATGTGACCCAATCGTGCGCCCGTCATATCTCGGTCGCTTGTTCGCTCCCTTGTGACGCAGCTCGCACACATCCCGCACCTCTTCTCGATCACCATTACAAAATGGGACGAAAAGTTTTCTTCCCCGTGCTCCCCACCTTCGGGCTATTAAAACTGAACTGTCATTAAAAGTTTACAGCATCAAAGTGACCACGTCACACCGCGCGCCCTGGTTGCACCACGCCGGGTGCACGATCGATCCGCAACCGGGATGGGTTGTTATTCATTGAGAAAATGTTTCGAGCTTAATAGCTTCACCGTTCATTGAATTGCTTTGCCATAATAACGGATGGCATCGATGTGTGTGTCGGTGTGATGTCCCAAAGGGAGTGCAGAACACTCCAGGGTCGGAGGAAATGAAACTTTTGCTCCAAACAAACAGCGACGTTCGATGGGTCCCCTTCTCCCGACCGTTGGTTGAATACCGTTTGTAGCATCTTAAACTTCACTGGCTTGTTATGTGTTTGAACTTCGGGGTCGTTTCATTTGAAAAATTGTTTTTCCCACCATCCTTTTTCCATACTATTATTGATGATTACGGCTCCGAAGCCATAACTACGACTCAACTTCAATCGACCGTAAACTGGGACCGAAGGAGCTTCTTTTTGGTTCCTTTCCTTCACTAGTTTTGGCTCTATTCTTCATCCTACACTGATGGATCCATTAACCTTTTCTACAAATGCACCAAGTAAGCGCTCATTACTCACCCAGTGCATGTGTACTTTGCTGAGTATTTCGCAGAAAATAAGCTTTTTTGACGATCGCCCAACACTACCTGGAAGGCTTCCCGCGGCAGAAAGCTTTAGTCTATCCAAACAGTATCGGGAAGCCAAATATTGTTTCCCATTTGCTGCAGAGAAAATTAATTCAGGAAATAAAGCACCGATCTCTCCCTCCCGTTCCTTTATCGGCCGGCTGGATGACTCAGGAAGTCTTCGTGTCTGTGTGTGCCTCTGTGTGTCGTGTTGTATCTGCGTGATGTGGAGCGTGAAATGCTGCATGATATTTTGCGCTCCGCAAACAGGGGACAGCTTTTATTTATCTTCGGCAGGACACTGGCCAAACAAACAGCCCCGACGACCTCTTTGGCGCGCCAAAGACGAGGGGCAAACTGTTTAATGTTTGCCTTGCGCAAGAGCCGAAACGCGAACATTGGCTGACCTCGCCAGCGGAGTTTATGTGTATGTGTGTGTGTGGGGGTCCATCCGACGCGAATGGCTGTGAGGGTGATTTTTCATTTTTACCATGAAGGAAGCAATAAAATTGACGGCCACCAAGGCTCGTCTCGTCTGCAGCAGCAAACATAGTGTGTATCTTCCGGTCAACGGTGTTACACGGCACGGCTTTTGCGCGACGGCTCCTGCAGCACAGTGCACGAACGACGCTGTACAGTGTACATGCACAAACGAAACAGATAAGATTATATTTACATAATCTTAATCTGCTCTAATGGGATTTTGTTTGCTGCAATTACTGAACAATTTGCAATGCTGTAGTAAAAAGGCGAGGGCTTAGCTTTAAGGCAGAAGATGCGATGCGGATGATGTTGTTGTGTGACCTACGATGGTCGTTGCTCACCCTTTAATAGCTCGTGTGCAAACTTTCCCACTGTGCATGACCTTTTGCCACTGGCAGAGATAAACATTTCAAAGGTTACGCACAACCATTTATGTTCACGCTGCGGCGGTTCGAAAGAAATGCCATTTCGGTTGCCCTTTGTCAGCCCGGTCACGTTCAGTTTGTGCTGCGAAGGCTCAACGAGTCGGCGGGCTGATGACCCACCCCACAGGGATGAGTGGACACATAATTGTGGGAAAGTATTTTTAACCGTACCGAGCCGAACGGCAAACAGATGGCGATGGGGAAATATTTAATACTCATTTTCATTCCTATCAATGAGTAAAAGCGTTTCCATCTTTTTTTGAAACTCAAGAACTCATCCATTCTACATCTTATTCTATATTAGCATTATCATGCAAATACACCTTTCTGTCAAGCATCGGTTGATACCTGCCTCAAGTACATCCAATCGTAAGTACTCGATCAGCGAATGGATTTGCTACTAAATCACGAATCGCCTCGGTGGGCGGGACGCGTCCGCAGGGAAGCGGTATCGCCAGATTATGATGATGTTTGTCGGATGGAAACTTATTGACCCCACTCGAACGAACTCCCTTTCGCGGTAAATTCAATGAACATCTTGGGCTGGTTTGAGCGGAAGCCGTACAGAAAATTCCTTTTTTCTAGCGAATTTGTTTGTCAAAGCGCTTTCCAGTGAGCGGGTCATGCCATTTTTCATCCCCGTGTTTACCGTGGCTGTTTTTTTTCTTCTTCCGATACCCTTCAAGTGGTCTGGTGGTGAATGTGAATAATTCAGAACGTAGAGCATTTGAAATATTACCATTTTTTCCGTTGGGGTGCAAACACGGTTTGAGCGATTTTTTGGTCCTGGAATGGCGTTTGATTTAATAAATGTAATGAAATATCTGTTATTGGAGCCCTTCACGATTCTAGCCAGCTTTTTGTATGGAATTTGACAGTTGCAGGCTGAAATCATGTAAACACTCCATACAAAATCACACATAAAACTAGCCTGCAATTTTCAGTCTAGATTATTCTAGCCTCAACGCTAGAATTAGATTCGAGTACCTGCTCGAAAAAAATGGCAAAACAAGGTGGTGTTTTCATTTATCCCAAGGTGCATTAAAGAGAGTGGGTACTGGAGAGTGGGATTATATACAGGTGTGCCTATCCTAAGGTGTATGTATTTAGAAGGCTGATTTTTATCGCTTCTGCTTCTGAATGAAGATTTTAAGAACTTTTTGGATATTCCTCAAGCTACCAGAAAGCCTGTTTGAGCAAAAGTTTTCACCTGTCCTGTCAAAAGTGACGTTCAAATTTGGTTATGAACAATAAGCTATGGCACCACCTAGTCTACACATGCTTTGATTCTAGACTCCTCCACCTGATCTCTTTAATGCTTCTTCTTCTTCTTTTGGCACAACAACCGTTATCGGTCAAGGCCTGCCTATACCCACTTAGTGTAGTGAGCTTAGCTTTCAGTGACATACTGTAATCATATGAATAGAATCTAGATGAACTTTCCAAAGGAATGAATAGAAAAAAAGCAATAAAAAAGTATCCCGCCCGTTTAGGATGCACCGGTTGTGCTCCGTCTGGCTTACAACGACCCCTGGAGCAGTAATTATTTACTTGTATTTCTTCGTCCTTCGAGGCTAACAGCAATCAGTGCGGCATTATCGGAAGATTCATTTCAAATTCAATTGCCATACCGCCTGCTCCCACATTTCAGCTTGCCAGGTCTCGTGCAGCCGTTGGCCTCTTTGGCCAGCAACTTGTGTTACACGCCCGGCTCGGCTTAAACGGCTCGTTTCGACACGGAATGGTCCGTGAAACAATTATTCTATCCACAACCATCTGCCATTGATAGCGCTAACTTCTGTGTGTGCAGGAATCGAGCAACCCATTTCTGCCATTCTTCCACCGGCAATGGTCCGGCCCGGTGACCACTGCGAACGATTGACCGCACCCGTTTAGCAATTGATTTACTTGTTTCAGAGGCTTCGAGCAATAATCCACAGAGAAAAAGGGGGTGCAATGGTAGGGGTAAAAAGTTTTACCCCACCGATAGAGTGATAAAAGCCGGTGCTGCTGTTCCGTTTGTTTGCGGAACCACGTTGGTACGTTGGACTCTGTGGGCTGTGCAAACAACAGCTTCCTTCCTGCCCACGGTGGTCCACTTTCACGTGCGATTTCACTAAATTGTTTCGCCTGTTTACGATCGGTAGCGTCATATTGTGCAGCCTTGCGTCTTTCAAATGTGTGGTACAATTCATTCCGATCTGTCAAAAACTCAGAACGCTGCAGCACTGGGCAGGAGCGCTGCTCGCCAATTACGAGGGAAACTTAATCAAACCCGTCGCCAGCAGGACGCAAAAAGGGCTTGAGCTTTCGGTGCCAGTTTTCCCAGCAAGTTGTGTTGTAACTTTTTTCCTATTCCCTTCTCTGCTTGCTAACTACAAACTAGCACATCCCCACCCTCTTGATTGCAGAAAACTAAAACGGTACAGAGTGTAGTAAATCCGGCAACTTTTCCCTCCTGGAAAGTGATGTATTACGGAGGGATTTGTAAAATTCATAGCCCCGTTTTGGAAGCGCGCTAGTTTTGCCGCAGCAGACCGTACCATGCGCTGCCGGCAGAGTGACGTACATGAATGCTTAATTTGGCACGAAGAAGCGGCGGCAGCAGCAGCAGCAAGAGAATGGCCCTGATCAGTATTGTGAAATATTCCGCCCCTTCGCTTGATCGACCGCGCCCAGCTCAATTGTTTGGCTCAAGGACGGGGAGGAACTTAGGACTGAAAATGGCCGGAGCTCTCGCCCGCGGTACCAAACCAGCGCTGGCAGAAGTTGTCAAAGTTATGTCAATCCCGGCACAGAGAAGCTCCCTGTCTGTTCCCATCCCGTTCGCAGCCGCATCATCCCGCAGGCATCTCTGTCTGTGTGTGTGTGTGTGTCAGTGTGTTGCTCTGCAATGGCCATGTTTTGCTGAAGATGTACAATTTTGCGCATCATTAGAGAATCATAAGCAGTGTCAGCTCATGTTTGTGGTTGGAGTTTACACAATCCGCGAAAGGGCGAAAGATAAAATGTGCTTTCGTTTGCACGCAGCTGGCGGCGTTCCGGGCGTGGCTGCGGAACAGTGTAATGTTGGTGTGCGACGTTGCTTTCAGACGAAAATAATGGCGCTCGGGAGACGTTTGACAGATGTTCCGATGGGTTCCGGTGGTGGGACGATGTCATTCGAGCGGACACTAATTCCGTCACTTTGGTTGGTTTTTTGGGAACGGGTTGTTAGTTGGCTGGCGTTGCCACACCTTTACTGACAAGTGTGTGTATGTTTTTTTGTTTCTTTTTTTCCAATAAATTGGAGTGAGATTTCACACCAGTCAATGGGTTGAAAGAGCAAATTGATGACAGATTTTTGCACCGCGATCATATTACAATTCATCATTTAAATATGACTGCAAAATTCGTTTGAACGATGACAATGAGTGAGCCATTGATATCACAGATTTAACAGCATTCAGAGTGTTCACATGAAAAGTAATGAAAAATAGTCGCACAATGAAACCAATATTTGCAGTGCAAACATAAGCATAAACAAAGCAAACATTCCTATTGATAAATTACCTTACAAATACATCATGAATAGAATTTCAAACATGCATTGGTATTTTGGAATCAATCAATAATCCATAAATAATGTGCCATATACATTATACAATCATTCCTAGGGAAGCCAAAGACATGATTGGAGAAAAATGGTACCGCATGAATGGTTCATGAACTGTGATTCAACTGAATGCTGTATGCCTTTGTTCTAATTTGATTCCAATCAGAGCTCTGCGCAAAATAGCTCCACAAGCTTTATTGAACGATTGCCATGAAGCATTAAACATAGTTGGTCCATCGTACAGAGTTCGAATTGTTGTAATTTCCTCTTATGGAGATCATATGTAGGACAGCTTGCAACAAATAAATGAAATATGATTTAGATAAAGATTAAAAGAGATAAAGAATAGAGATAGAATGAAAGTTCGTAAACATTTGAGCATGAAGCACTGGGTCTATTTCACATTGAAGAATAAATATCATTTTCCATTTTTGCTCTATTTTACTTTATGGAATATGAAATAACAGTTGAGAAACGTTTCAGGATTTTGAAAAGAATCTAAATTGCCAATACATGTTAGCAGTCAAGTATCGAAATCATTTTTTCTATCACCCACGAAACACTCCTAATACTCTCCACATCAAGGGCAACATTTTCCACACATCAAACCATGCCGGAATGCAAATGTAACCATATCAAATTCCCTACATCTTCATTATCACCTCCCCCTGACCGACATTCACACACTTGCCGGGAGCGAAAGAAAAACTGCAATCCCATCGACTGCGTAATTGAATAATCAATGTCAATAATTTCCTCAAGCCGCTAATTGGCCTGCAAATGACAATCATCATCACGATTCAAGAGCCTGTTTGATGTAGCAGCTTTGATAAGTGCACGGTCTTTAATGAGATTTTATCGATGGAGGCCGATGGAGGCGCCCGGTCGATGCACAATCCTGATGACTGATTGCGTCGCGTCCACACGACGAGGGCCTTTTGTTTAGTGCTTCACGCTGTCCGGTTCTCGGCTCTCGGCTCTCGGTAATTTATTCATGAGCAAACCGTCCCCTTCCGCCGTCTGTCTGATGATGCGCAAAATGTCGGACTCGTCCAACCGTCCAAACGGACAGCTTCCTCCAGGAAGCCAATTTCATCCTCCCCATCATCTTCGGTGAGCATGTCTTTTCGCTGGCTGTGTCTTCCTGGCTGGAAGAAAAACTATTTTTACCATCAAGACCAAGGCGCAACGGCTCGTCGGTGTTTGCTAAGAGCGAAGAGAGCGTTGGGTGCCGTTGGCAGGCTTATAATAATTCAATTATGCTGGCTAGAATGAGAGTGCAATATGATTATGTTTTGTAATTTAAATTCCTTTACAACAGCGCTCGGCAGATCGTTTGCTTGGCAAACTTGATGATGTCACAAAAGATTCATTTTGAGAAGCGCTACGGTATTGTATATCTGACGTTTTCAATTCAATAAAGTGCCACAAGTCTCCACCAAAACCACGCTAGCCTCGCTGGTGGCTTTCCGCGGGGACATTGCAACGCCATGCTAGAAAAGCCTTCCCCTAAATTGGTAGGTCTTATGCGCTTTGGAAAACATCTCCAGCGAAGGCATGAGGCTGATTTTTCGCCGTTGCTGCTACTGCTTCTTGTGATGAATAGCAAAAGTGCAAGAACCCCAGAATGGCAGTGCAACAGCAGAGGGAACACAGCTGCATCGTGGCAAACGAAGTCGATCCCTTGGAGGCCGCCGCTTCGTTCAGTGTTTGTTCTGATAAATTTTGAAAGCCAGCTCGAAGTGGACCTCCCGCCGGCGTCTTCTCTCCCAAAAGCTGATTGCATAACGTGCCAGCTTTACAATTTGCACCGTAACGGGCAATGTATTCGTCATGGTGGATCCGGCATCCTGGTGGGTTTCTATACGTTCTCATCCGTTGTAAGCGCGTTCCCAATTGAATCAAGGATACGGTGTATGATCTTGTTTGTCAGGCCACATTCTGTGTCCTGTTTGCTCTTAAGGCCGCGCGCCAATGTCTTCTTCCGTATGTGTTTGCGGAGTAATCGTATTTATACACGGAGCTGTACATATTATTCTTACCTCGAGAGCTGAATTGCAATTCGTTTTCGTCACGTCAATAGGCGTTCCTCTTGCTGGGGCGCATGCTGTGTCGAAATAAATCGTACATCATCGCGTTTGATCGATTGGACCATTGGCAGGGAGAAGATGGGTTTTTTTTGGTTTTCATGTCATAAAATTAGATATATGTATGAAATTTATGAGGAA
Source organism: Anopheles quadriannulatus (assembly GCA_000349065.1). Classification (NCBI taxonomy): domain Eukaryota; kingdom Metazoa; phylum Arthropoda; class Insecta; order Diptera; family Culicidae; genus Anopheles; species Anopheles quadriannulatus. Next base: position 801,322 of record KB667633.1, read on the forward strand.
AAACACGCTCATACACACACATATGAGGTTGTGTTTGGCCCAGCCCCAGTAGCAATGCTGCCAGATAATGTATAATACACGAATTATTGGCTATGCCTCGGTAAAGTGTTTCTGTCGTTATCGATCATGCAATATGCCTGTTGTACAAGGCAATTTTCAAAGTGTGGAATATATTTGTTTCGATGAAAATGTTAAGAAATGGTAAAATGTTACAAAATGTACTTTGAAGATATTCTATTTTGATGTGAAACTCGTTGGTACAAAACACCACTTTCAATTCAAAGCATTGTCCAAAAGAAGAAGCTGATTAAACATTCCTGTTTATTGGGTTTACTGAGGCTTCTCTTTATCAAACTTCTAGCAAACATTATGTTTTGTTCCTTATTAGAATTGTGTTTCCACCATTCACTCCATCATTCACTCGTGCAGCGGTAAATGCCATTAATCAATTTCCTTTTCCACTAATTAATGGCAAAAACGAACACCCAATCCTGTCCGTTGGGTACTGCCGCTGAATGTGTCTAGCGCTAAAGGTTTCCCCTTGTCTGTAATTGAATGAATCGCTAATTTGCCATTTTGCTAATGATTTGATGGCATGTTGCGTTCATCTGTAGCGGGAATGAATAATTGTTTTCGCTTTGGCGTTACTTAGCTCTTCTTTTATTTCTCATCCCCATCAAAGCCGTCGGGCTGCCGGTGGACCATTTAAGCTGTGTTGGTTGCCGTGTTGCAATATTTTCAAACAGCATCATCACCTGCACTGTGCTACTACCCCCCCGATACAATCGCGTTTCATTCGCCCATTCCCACCTTTGGACTGGTGCATAAAATCGATACAAATCTTCAGCCCCAATCAGTGTGCCCGTGTGCTCCGAGCACAGCTTCTCATCTGTCAGCTATTTGTTCATTCCCACTACCGGTACCATCCTACCGCCCTATCGCTTCTACGTGTGGTTGATAGAGTTTAGCCACGGAGCAAACTATGGCGAGAAAATCCATCACACGTGGAAGGAGAACCGAATCAATTTCTCATTACACACGTTGCCTTTTGTCCCTTTCTGTGTGTGCAGGTCTGCAAATAGTTTTCCCACCTGCAACTCACCGTTTGCACTCTTCCCCTTTCCCCGATTGTAGCTATCCCAGGACAGAGTGGCTTCGATGGGTTTGTTTTTTCTTTTCTTTTACCGAGACCTGATTTAGTGGTAAAAGATAGAAACAGATTCCAGTTTTATGTGAGCTTCAATCGGTGCTCTTGTACTGCTCCCCTAATTCGTTGTCTATGTACTGCTTCAGCTCTATTTTGTTCTTTATTTTCTTTTTCCCCCCATACGTAGTCTGTCGACATTTCCCGCCCCAGACAATTCCCAACCGACATGCCATACGGTGAGGGGGAACAGCTAAAGTTCTGTTAAAACAATGCCGTTAAACTGCTTCACTTGGAACAGGGATAGTGTGTGTGTGTCTCCTGGGGAAGTGCGCTGGGCGACGAAGAGAGGGCAGCAGGGCGAAAGCGACATGTTCGAGTATGGAAAACAATGCCGACGAAGAACGGTGCAAAACCTGTACCGTCGTTGCTACATTCTCTAAACCGAACCATCCTCTTTATTATGGTAAATCATGGAGGCTTTTGGTTTGAAGTCATCTGCGCCGGGAATACACAGAGCACACCCCCCGAAGCAAGAAATAGAGCCGAGCACTCACACACTAGCGTGCACATGCCCAGCACGTACACAGGCCCGTAAAAATAGTAAATATTTGCTCCCGGGTGTTGACAGCTTTTTAAATGGTTTATTATTTTTCCTGCATCAGATTCCGGAGTCGTCGTCCTCCGGGTGGAAGAAGAATGTTGGCATTTTACTCTCAGCCATGTGCGGCCTATTTCTGCCCCATGCAAGAGGGGAGCAATGAGCTTTTGTTAAGGTGCCTGGTGGACGATGGCAGCATTCGGGTGAAGTACATTTTTGGTTTTTTGGCATTTGTTTGACTCCATTTGGAGGAAGATGTCATCTGAATTGTTTTTTTCTTTCTTTTACTTTCGGAATTATTTTAATCTATTTTTTACCATTATCATAGATACAGTACGGTGTTTAACTTTAGGCTGTTGTTTTGGTGAAACAATAAAAACTGTTTGACCAACGAATTTAATAATACTTACGACTATTTTCATCTTGTTCATTTATTGTTCCTTTTTTTCGCTATGCACTATGTCATCCGTTTGACGTTTGACTCCTGTCCCATAGTTTAGCTTATCTTTCGTCAATCGATACCTTTTTCCATACTCCGCGCATTAAGCTTTTGCAACGTGGCGTATGAAACAAAGAATCTGTTGAGACTCGACCGGAATGGATGAACGAAGACACAGAAAACCGATACGAAACGCCAACCCTTAACGCGTTGAAAAGATTGACATATCCCGCTCCTATGCGCGACACGTATGGGCTGTTCACTCAGACATAAGTGACCTGGCTGATACAATCGCACACCTTTGGCCGGAACAGGGGAAAACTTTGCGGCGAGCAGAAGCAAAAGCAGAGAGCGAAAATAGTCCGTCCCAGTGCCGAAGGTGGGGCAACGATGTCGTCTTTCCGGCGGAGCTATTTTTCTTCTACGGAGACTGGGAAATACTTTAAGCACTGTGAGTGTGCGCGTTTGTGCGTGTGAGGGATAGAAAGATGTTTGGCCAGCGATGTGTCGCACACCCAGCGAGACACCGAGCAAGGGGTTTTGCGGATGTTTTCATCTTTTATCGCTTTTTTATGCGCAAGCTTGCGGTTAATCCAATTCTTGCTACGGCGAACCATTATGTTGCCCTGCCGTGCCCTGCCGAAGGAGGGTGAACCGGTGACACACGCTCACCGAACCGCCGAAACCATCCCGATGACACCAGTTGGGAGACATCGAACGCGGACATCCACGTACCCGTGTCAGTGGGTGAGGATGGTTTCCTGCGAGGCTGTGTGTGTGTTTTTCATGCTTAAGAATCGTCCGTAAGAACACTGAAAATGGAAAGGAAAATATGGGGGGGGGGAAATAAAAGCACAGTTTTTCGTAGAAACAAAAAAACCCTCCGATTGCTTTATTTTAGTGTTCTCTAGCCTGGATGGAGTGTGGTGTGGTCGGCGTGGTGATGATGGCGGTAACAGACGTATTGGGTTTCCGGTCATGCCAACGCTCCGCCATCACTGCCGCTGACCCAGGACTCCAGGATTTACCAGCTTGAAATGGACACTCGGCCGGGCAGAGGAGGTTGGTGGCTGGTTTGGCCTTAAAAAGTTTTTAAGAGTAATTCGAACTTTTTGCTCGACTTCGGACGTGTGCGGCTTCGCCTGGGAAGATTCAATTTGTGAACAATTTTACTTATCGTTATCCGTGCGAACGGGAAACGAAACACTCCCGAGGAGCATTTGTGCTTTGCGTGAGCTTCTTTAAAGGCACAATAATTTGGTGTGCCAAGTTTTTACAATGAAGTTTGGCAATGTTTTATCGACCTTTGGGAAAGTTGTTCTAAGAGCGGATGATACGCTCCGCAATGGATGCGAAAACCTATATGTAGAAACTTTTTTTTGTTGTGCTTATGATTATGTCTTATGACTTTGAGGATTGCACAGAAAGATGAAAGTCATAACCGTCAATTCGTCTATGACTGTCCAGCTGGGTGATTCTCTAACTGTCAAGCTAGAAGAATGCGGTCATGCTTGGAAGTTCTCAACTTACACAGCTTTGAATGTTGACGTATTTTCAAATGAACATCTTGTGGAGTATATTATAATGAGTAAGTGTTTCAAGTTACTATTATTGTTTTATACAAAAGGTCAGGTTATATTGTAAGCAAAATAAATATATTTTCAACTGAAATTATAGAATGATCACTTTGGATACGAGTGCATTCAAGCATTCACGACGACGTATGCCTCACCAGCGGGAAACATTGAATGACCTAGTTTTTGACTCTTCAAACTTGAGCTCTTTAAAAGCTCTCTTTTTTACATCTACGGAAGCAGCTTGCCAGGGAAATCTTATTTTTTATTTGATTTTTACGGAACAGATTTGTTGTTAAATAGCTGCTTCAAAATATCCATTGTCCAGAAATCGATAATTCATCCTAGAATGGTAAATGAATGGTACGATTATTATAGCTCCGCAAAAAAACATGAAAATCCTCCGGCTCTTTTTACCCTTCGCTTCGATGTTCAGTTACTGTTGGATGAGCAAATATTTCACGAGCTTTTGCGCTTTGCTAGTGCTTTATTTTCAGCACGGATGAGTTGTGATTTTTCTTCGAATTTCGCCTTTGTTTTACCACGCTCCATGCACCCACACAAAGATAAATTGTATTCATTGTCGGTGGACCGGTTCCTTTTTGGTTTTTGTGTGAATCAAATATTTGAACAAGTTGACCACGGACATTCGCCGCCACTAAAAAATACGGACAACACCGGATACTAAAAGGAAAGGAAATGTCGTGCTGAGAAGAAAAACAACAAGATTCATCGTTTACTACCACTATACTACCGCGTTGTAAAACCATTCTAGGAAGATTCATAATATTTCGTAGAAACTGGGGAAGGAAAAAGGAATATGTAACGAGAGAAGTAGCTAGACTGACGCCCTTGTGCCAACAGGGCGAACAAGCAATCATGGCTCGTGTACGAAGTACATGACGGATAGCATGACAGCTTCAAAGCTAGCAGCGAAATGAAATAAGAGATCAGTAGCATTGGAGAAAATTGTAGTTACGGTTCCTAGGAACCCTTGGCCCCGAAATAAGGCACTTCTTGTGAGGCAATACGATTTGCGTAGGTTCTTTGGTTGGCAGAGGAATGTAGCAATTTATTAGCTGTTGCTTTCCAGCTCAGTGGCTCACTGCTTTTTTTTGCGTTACCTTGCGCCGAAACAAAGCCTGAGCTTACTCTGCGTCCATCTGCCGGGCGATGTGCTGTGTGGATCGCATACACTATAGAGCCTGTATATACGGACGGTCTTGGACGCTCAGCCGACTTACTGGCAAGCCTAAGGGATTAGTAGATAAATCGTTAGCTGTAACAGAGCCGGGACGACGATTATCGCTCATTTCTACTGCGCGACGACCAAGGGCATAAAGCTTTAAAGCGATGGTGCTATGTTTTTTGGTTGCTGCACACAGACGAATTCACATTTGTGTACGCTGGTGCTGATGCGAAAGTAATTCCAGTGTAGGTTCTTCCATTTCCAACCATCCAACTTGCTCCATTATCCTGCAACAAGTTAAATAGCAGGTTTTATCAAAGTTGAAGTAAATTTACACCTTGGAGTGCATTCCCGGAAACCAACATGGAACAAGCCGACTCCATGCAACAGTTTCGGAAAGTGCACCTCATCGATTTTGTTTCCGATCGGAAAATTATAGTAATGAGCGTACCGGACGTTACCCCTCGAAGAGAGTCATTCACTTCGATAAGAAGCTTATGCGTAGACTGGTATGAATTTCCGACCCAGAACTTCAGTGAAAATTCTGGTTTTTGATCCAAATTTCGTTTGAAACGACCGACTTTTGCCGCTGCAGTATCCAATCACCATCGAGGGCGACGGAAAGCTTCTCTCCCTCACATCGAACTAGATTACCGCAACTGCAACATATCCGGGTTGAATGGCTAAAGAGTTTAGCACAGCTTTTGGGCCGGTTGCATTTCTTCCATCCTCTTTCGGTGCAATTCCTGAGAGTTTCCAGTTGATTGGAAAGCATTTGAAGCTACTTTGAATTGCTTCCTGCTTTCCGTTCTTCCAATGGAATGAAATTTGTACTCCGAAGGGAGTGGATCGCATTGGTCAGATTCTTTAAAGGTATTCTGGAATAAATTTAACATTCTATCTGCAAGCTGCAAGTCGATATCGTCAATTTCATCGTTCACTGTTCAATCCAATTTTGTGTAGCTTTGTTTCACTATTTGAATTCCGTAGCTGGGTGTTAGTTTTATCAGAAGATGTACTTCACAAAATAAAAAAGTCAAATGTTCCTTTATTAATGTTCTGTTCCATCGCAAGTAGTGAGCACCATTGGATGTTGTGAAGCAATAACCATTTAACTCACTTAGATTCAACGATTCGAGCATGGATTGCAATTTTAACGAACAGGCTATTGAGTGATCTAGTCATAAATTCAAACTAAACTGCGTTCCTACGAAATAAAACACATACGTTTTGGGACATTCTACCATTCTGACATTCTCTATCGCTACCGTTCATCAGAACGATATTAAAAATCCCACTGCATAAATTTATGCACAAACAAACCTCTTTTTTGGTCTCCCTTGAAGCAATAAACACAAACGCCCTAGATTGGATTGTTGGTATTCATGGTGCAATGTTGCATACCCTCGTCCGGGGAAGTACGTTATCAATCTACTGTTATTTATTTTACCAAACACCCGCTCTTGACACTTAATTCGAAAGCAAACGTCATCTTATCAATCTCACATCGGGGCCGGTGTGATTGATTAACTACACCATGTGCACTGGTGGATACGATTAAATGCCAAACCAAAACGTGTTCTCTCTTTCTCTGTCTCTCTCTCTCTCTCTCTTCACTGTGGAACCTTCCAGAGGGTCATAAATCATTTTGTCACCAAGGCGACTGCCTAAGACACAGAGGCCCTTGCTCGTGAAGCTGTGCAAGGGACTTTGTAGTTTGCGTTACCAAACGTCACATTTGAAACTGTGCTGCAATTTATCCATTAATCAAAGACCAGCGTATGTGTGTGTGGTTGGTACATTGGCAAATCGGTTCGCATTGTGCTGCTACATTCTATGAGTGAAGGCCGAAATCAAACACACACACTCTTTCAAAGAAAAACTACCAACATGCTTATTTAATTACCGTTGAAAGGTATTTTTCATTTTCCACCAATCACAACCACACGTTAACTCTGTTGCACGTTTCGCAAGAAAATCCCGGATATAGCGCATCCATTACTCACCCCATTCCTTTTTTGCATTTTGTGTGCTTTATTTTCAGATTACTTCACTAGCTGTAGCTGTAGTTGTTTTTGTGTGCCAATGTGGATTGGGCCCGTGTCATTTTGGGCAGATCACTCATCAAACCGGAGCAGGGCAGCTATGAAGCAAGCGTCATCCCTTCATCGTTCATTCCATCGCCAGCATCAGCAACCGATCATCATCCGCTCCGCTCACCGCATCATCTCACCGCAAAGTGACCGAATCGAACGGTTCCAATAGAGAACGGAAGCGGGATAGGGGAAAGGATAGCGCTTTTGCTTTTAGTGCCGATTGAGCTACCGCTTCGCTAGAGCACGCCGCTTGCAGCCCCGCTCCGGATCCGGTCCAATGGCTAGCGTTGCGGCCGGATCCGCCGGGTCGCTGGTAGATCCGCCTGGGGGCGGCCCTGCCGCCGGCCAGAAGCAGCGCAAGAAGGGCAAATTTCGGGTGAGTAGACCACCGGGGGCGCGCTGTTGACTCTGAAATCGAATTCCATGCCGGGCAAGGCGATGATGCTTTGGCTTCGTTGTGAAAGATAAGAGTGGAACGAGATTAACTTAAATTGGCGGGCTGTCGAGTTAATTGGCCGCGCTGGAAACGGAGCAGGGCCGGAAGACACAGAGCCCTAATGATTCTACAGGCAGCATAGCGCAGTTCTTTCGCAGAGCGATTGGAAAAGTTTCGTACAACTTTTGCGCCAAGTTGCCGCGCCTTAATCGTCCAATTAGAATTATTTTACATCCGTTTCATTGAACGTGTTCATCTCGCGTACCTTTTCTTATATTTTGTCTTTAAGGGTGTGTGCTTTTTTACGTTGGCTTCCTTTCTCGTTCATTTCTACCTTTGTTTTGATTGAGTCAACACAAACACTGGAAAGCTCATTACCGTGAGTCCTTTCCTTAAATGTCACCGAGTGTGTGTGTATGTGTGTTTGCTCGCAAAAATAAAGAAGCTTCTCTCCTTATGCCTTCCTTTTTCTTCTTCCTTTCTTTCTCCCACCGTCCAGCTCAAGGAACGCTCCTCGTCGTCCGTGCGGGAGAAGTTCATCAACGACCCAGCGTACACGGAAGATGTACGCCATCTGGCACTGCCCATGCGCCGCAACAGTGGCCCCGAGCACGACCCGGGCCGCAAGTTCTACATGATATCGAAGAAAAAGTCCAACTCGGTCGGCAAGGACTACTCGCGGGGCAGCCTGCAGCTCGGTGGTGGTGGTGGTGGTGGTGGAGCGAGCGGCTCGAGCGAGTTCTACACGCTGGACGTGGAGTCGATTCGCCGGGCGGGGCTGAACGTGCCGGAGGTGAAACCGCGGCGCAAGAAGTACAACCACCACAGCAGTGCGGAGCTGCTGAACCGGCTGCTGAACACGGACGAGTCGAGCAGCTCGGACGGTGTGCCGTCCAAGGGCCACAGCAGCACGCTCGACCGTGGGCGGGGGCGCAGCCTGGATCGCAGAAGCTACACCACGTCCGAGGAGCGTACCGCGGTACGGGGCCTTTCGATTAGTCGGACAGCGGGCGACGAAGACATCCCGCTGGGCAGGGATGGTGGACGGCAGCAGCAGCAGCAACGATCTCGCAAAACCCGAACCGTAAGCTCGCGCAGGGAAAACTCCGACCAGGACGTTGAACCGGTAGAGCTCAGTGCTGGATCGGGTCTCCCGTCGGGAGATGCTTACTCGGAGGATGTCATGGTGAAGGGGGCGACAGATCCAAGAGAGGGTGGCAGTTCCAAGGGTGGTGGGCGCTTTCAAATCGGCAAGCGCTTCCTGAAGGGCGAGATTGGCATCAAAAGCTTCAACTATTACCTGCTAAAGGAGGGCCTCAAGTCGTCCAAGAAGAGCCTGCTCAAGCAACGGTCGGCACCGGTCGTTGCCGCCTCCGCCACCGTCGGTTCCGTGGACATCCCGCTGCCCGAGCCGCCCCAAGCGATGGAATTGATCAGTCCGGAGGAGTGCGAAGGCGCACCGGGGGCAAGGATGGTGGAGAAGGGCGAGGAAAACATTTACGAGGAGATTTACTTTGAAGATAAACCGAAATGTCCACCGGAGGAGTACCACAGTAAGGAGGTCAGCGCTCAGCGGCCCGAATGTCCGGACGCAAACAGTGAGAAAATCCAATTTATTGACTGCGAGCTGTGCGTGCAGCAGTGCAGCAATGCGAACTGTGACGTGTGCCACGGGCTCGGGGCACAGCACACTGCCCAGCAGCACGAGCATCATCACCATCAGCTGCAGCAGCAGCGGCAGGCCGAGCAGAAGCAGCAGAACATCTACGAGCAGCTGAAGCAGCACGGGTCGGGCGGCTCGTCGGGCGGGAGTGGTCATTCGGGAGGTGGGCTTTATGGCAAAACGGCTGCCAAATCGTTGGATGTGGATGATCAGATCTACCAGCGGCAGAAGCAATTGCTGCAGGATCAGCAAAAGCAGTCAAAGCAGCCGATTGATGGGCACGCAAGAAGCATGGGCAACCTGGTGGATGAACCATCGATGTACGCCAGCGAGAATGTGCTCCAGTATCAGTCGTACAATCCGAGCAATCCGAATGTGTACAAGCTCGAGACGACGCCGGTCGCGTTCAGCAGTGACTACAGTCCGCTGCAGCAAATCTACTACAAGCAGCAGCAGCAGCAGCAGCAGCAGCTGTCGGCACCGCCCAGCCAAGGTGACACGCTGCCAGCGAATCCACGACAGCACATCTACCAAAGACCCCATCAACCGGGCGGCGCCGTCTCGTCCGGTTCGGACTACTACCAGGAGTTTAACCATAAGAAATCGTCCTCTTCCAGCGATTCGCTGCAGCAACAGCAGCGACGTCTACAATCGAACACGGGCATCTACTATCAACGGGCGGCTGCGGCACTAAGCGACGATCAACATCGCAGTTTGATGAGCTCTGGTGCGGGATCCAAAATATATAAAGTAAACTCTACCGTTTCCATCCTGAGTGAAGCTTCCGGTCGCAGCGAAGGTTCTTACCACCACCAGCAACAGATGGCGCCTCAAATTCAACCCCAATACCAACCACTCTCGGTGGTGATGAAAACGGCACCACACGATCATCCGTCGACTCAATCCGGTCCACAGGCAAGACCGCAACAGTCGCAGCAGCAGCAACAACAGCAGCAGCAACCCTACGGACGCACCGGAGGCAACATGTCCGACTCGAGCCTGGGAGATTCACTGTTCTCCTATCCGGCGAACCGGCGCTACTTTGGCAGCTCGGAAAGCTGTCGCTTCGCGTCGGAGTCCTGTCGCCGGTGCAGTGTGGAGGTGGACAAGTGCAGCTTCTCGGACACGTGCCGGTACTCGGACTGTCGCAATTGTGACTGCTCTTCCAGCTACTTTTCGTCCGACTTTGACGACACCGGCCATGGTGGAATGCGCGGTGGCAAGAAGGGTTCGCATCTAACGCACACACAATCGGAAGCGGCTGGCTACTATCAGGCGCCACCGTATGCGGAAGACTTTATGAAACATGTCAGCGCGGTTAAGCGTGGCAATCAGCAGCAGCAGCAGCAGCAGCAGCAGCAGCAACCGGTGTCTACAACTCACTTAATGGCTGGGAGTAAGATCTACGAAACTCCACCGACGTACGTTGGGATGATGCCGATAACGGGCAGTGGGTTGCAGAAGCCACGAGAGCCAACGTACGAAACGCTGCGCAACCCACCGTACTCGATCCCGATGGTGGGTCCTTCGTATGAAGCCACCCCGCTAGTCGCTAGTGGCCGGCTGTCGATCAGTCAGAGTCACGAAGCATTGATCTCGCCCGTAAGACGTAGTCGATCCAGCAGAAGTACCGATACCGATCAATATCCACAGCTTGAGCGTCGTTCGCCAGTGTCACACTACTCCAAAATAAGACGACCTCATCAATCCAACACTCTGCCGTCTTCGATGCGCTCAGCAAGACGACACCAGCAACAGGGCGGAGGAGAGTACGACCCAGCCGGGTACAGTGTAATCCGCGAAGGTCCCCCAAATGCCCGAGCGGCTACGCCCGGACCAAGCGGAGGCTCTACCCTGCCCAAGTCCTTCAGTCTGCAGCAAGCGCGCACAACGCCCATGGTTAGCGGACGGTCGGCATCACTGCTTACGATGGGCCACGAGTATGCGGAAATCACTAAAGCAAGCGCTCGGACTAAACCTATTCCACCGCCCATCAGTACCATCCCGAGCACACGGGAGGCTAGAGCCAGATCGAAGCAAGCGGCCACAGCGAACGTGCGTGCCGTTTCCCCTTCGCAGTACGCTCGCACCGGCCCATCCGGTATTGCGGGAAGTTCGGCTGGAAATTACGCCAGCATGGAGCGCAAGTCTCGCGATCGGTCGACGAAGCAGGGCAAAAGCTCTGACACTGCGGGAAAAGATCGTTCGCCAGTGCAGCGAGAGCAGCAATTGGAGCAGAAGGGTAAAGCTAATCGAGAGACAGTCCCGGGCGGTGCTGGTTCTGCGGCAGGTGGCAGTGCTTCGCTCACGAGAAGCGGCAAGCCTACGACGGGTAGTACCCGGCGGAAGGAGTTTGTCCGCTCGCAGCATCAACAGCACCGTTCCAAGCGCCCGGTGCGGGACGATCTGACCGACGATGAGGATGACGACGAAGTGTTCCTGAACGACAAGCTGTACGAACGGCCGATGCAAAACAACCGGGTACATTCGGGGAAGGTAAGTATAGCGTCTTTATGACATCCCTACTAACTTCTGAACTCTAATATCATCTGGAACTGATCATGAATCTGTATTGATGTTGGTAGTAATATTGAACTCTTATACCTTGATTGAGCTTATGCCGAACCAATACGGGTATTGGATCTTATCTTTAACATATACTGTTTCTGGTACTGATTCTGAACTTCTATCGCACCTAGAACTGATCCCGGACCTGATCTAAAACCTAGAACTCGAGCTGTTTCAGAATTTATGCATGAATCCTGTTCCAGTCCTGGATGTTTTAGTCCAAGAAATATGTCTGTATCTAACTCAGTCATGGATCAGGTCGCAAACCTGACCCGTTACAGGATCAGCTACAGTGCCTAATTTGATCCAGTATCCGATTCCGCTACAATACTTATCAATGTACTATGAGCCCGTCAGCAGTTTTCCAATAACTATGGCGTGGACTTTCAGCGGAGGAATTTAAAGTTGTAGCAAGTAGCCAGAAAGTTACAAAACGAATGCGCAGTATTCCTTACTTGTAATTGTTTGTATGGATAAGTATGGTTTCAGTGTCTTTTGTTGCTAACAGACTGATTTGCCACAAATGTTCCGAGCAAATTGCATGCAAATCTTCAGCCGATCTTTGCAGAACATCGGACTTTTCCTTTTATATGATAATTCGTAATGGTGAATTCTGGCCACGAGTGCACATATACCTAGAACTAGGGTCTTAAAATAAAGCTCTTTTATGTCTGGTCCAAGAGCAAAGTTAGCTTATAGGTGCTAAGTAAAAACGTCGTTATTTATTCTAACTTAATATGAAATCCAATCCTATTACCCGAAGCATTGTCCTTCGACCCCAAAACAATATTAAGAAGAAACTAACTTCTAAAAGTGGCCCGGGCCTTGCCGAGTACTTGCAAGGAGCTAGAATTGTTACACCAGGTTCTATATTGAGAATAAGATACTAGTTGAAAGATCCGATAAAAAATGATAAGCTTTTCTTTAATATCTTATTGTCCCACATGTCAACCTTGCAAGACAATCGAAAGATATTTTATCAGAATCTTAATCCTTATGTTCCTGACCTATTTCACAATAAATACCCAATTGGATTTCATCCACTTCCATTCCCCAGAAGGAGTTCCTTACCAAACTGCTTGAATATTCAACCGTGCCTTGAATCCGTCGATTATCTGGATTTACCGCTAACATCAACGTCATCACCATTGGCTTAGATCGGGCTCCCAATCCAGTGCCTTTGCTAATGTCCCGGCGATTTCGTTGTCGGCCTCTCGCTCTCGTCCATCTTCCAATCGATATGCTTCATTGATTCATGAAACGAGCCCGCTAGAACGTCCCGAATGGGAGACGGAAATGAGACAGACTTCCCTCACCCCTCTCGCAAGCAGTCCAATATCAGTTCGACACCGAAATTGATCTAAAACTGTCCCTGGGCAATCAAACGAATTACGTGAAGAAACTTTTGCACCATATCGGCGTACTCCTCGGAGCCGCTGCTTCGCATATAGAGCAATTCCGGCCATCCTTGTTGGACATTCGACGTGCCATTTCATCAGCCATTTCCCGGATCCCGAGGTACGTGAATCCGTGCGACGTGCTAACGTCTAGCGGTTTGTGTTCGCAGCCCGGCGTCATCGTCCTCCTTGCAGTGAGGACATGAAAACAAGCGTCATAATTACCGGCGCTAAATAATTCAGCTAATTAATTGAAAAGATGTTGAGTGCGGGCAGGGTGCGAGACAGGGCAGAATCTCTCGCGAGCAACGGAAGTCCGTGTCACCAGAGGTTTTACTTTCTTCGGTTCGCCGAAAACAAGGATCTCTGCTCCGTGCGGTCGACCACACGAACGTAAGATTAACCGTACTAATGGTCGGAGATGGTGGTGGTGGTGGTGGTCTCGTACAGACGTACCGACCCACCGGTACGATAATAAGACTAATGCACCCCGGTAAAGTCTCTGGTTTTTGGCCGGATGTCCCGTGCCACCAGCCCGACGCAAGACGCACAGGCAATCCAAAATTCGTGGCAAAACGTGGGCAATCCCACACATTCACATCATGTTTCGCGCGCGTGGTGTTGTGCCAATGCTCTGCCTGCCCGGGGCTCCCCAAATCTGTAAGGTACGGTACGCAACGGACAAAGGAAGATGCTTAATTTTGTTGTGAATATTTAAAGCCTTCCGCGTGTTGGCCCCAGTTGGCTGGGAGTGCGGAGTTTACCTCGGAAGCCAGCAGCACGGCAGATGGGCGCGGAGGTCATTTCTTAGAAGACGCCGACGGCACGTTGACTTTCCATGGATGTTCACGGATGCACGTGGGGATGTTTTCGCGTGGCTTTTCCGGCGCAAAAGCCGTGTCTGTGTCTGTGCACGCACGAGCTGCCATTTTTATGCCACCCGGAAAGCTGATACCGGAAGCGGCACTGGTGCGTCATAAGTGGGTCTTATACGCGTCCTAATTATCCGCACTGAATCCTGAGCGAAACCCCACACAAGCTAACCGTGAATGAACAGTAAAAGAGAAGCGGAAGGGTTTTCACAGGGCACAATCCGCTTAGTGGAGCCAATGTTTTGGAAGGGTGAATGGGAAGGCAGAGGGCTAAGGCAATTCCGGGCCGCACACACAACACAGGGTGCCAATTTGTTGAGCATGAATGTGGCGCTGATTGATAGCGGCGGATGAAGAGAGAGAAAGAGCGTGCACAAGCAAGAGTGGGACGGTAACTAAGTGTTCCAGGAATCGGTAAATACCGACGACGAACCCACCTACCCATCAGGGGGGGATGAAAACTCACCCCACGATCGGAATTGCCTTTTCGGAATCGTTGCTTAAGGCCAACACAGTGCCTAGCTGGCTGGTAGCAGATGCGGCGGTGACGTTTATTGCCACCGGCGGGTAAACTGACGGCTTTCGCACGAGATTGCCGATTGCCAGGCACGTGTGTGTGGGCTAAGAAGCTGCGTAAGGCCCTTCTCATTCCCAATTCAGTATTGGATAGAGATTATAAACTAACGCCCGCATAAGATTAAGTCTTAAGAGCACCCTTGTGGCGTGATAGTTACTGTGGAGAGTACCTAATGTATCTAATGTACCATGCCCGCAACGATTCGCCATTCAATGCCACTCGATTTGATTTAATCTCTTTAAATTACTCCACTTCAATAGTTTACTGAATGCGGCTAACCACACACCGAACACGGTTTCGTTCGATGTTTATCGTTCGCATCGTTCGGGAACAAGCGCCCAACAACATAGAAATCTGTGCCTTCGCTCGGATTGCATACATTTAGGCGAACTTTATGCATTCAACAGACTTAACTTCCAAAACGATAACTTTAACTTGAAACGATGAAAAATCCCTTCTCACAGCATCTCGTACACCGGCTAATGCCGCTGGTCGATCCGTATCTGCTTCAAAACTTTGCGCCCAAAACACTCGCTCCTAACTCTGGAGATTTTTCAAACGACATAAACATAAAAAAAGAATATCCTCTACATTGTCGTCCCGCGGTACTGCTGGTGCACCTTTTTTTGTCATCTCAGGTGTTCCCGAGCTTCGGCGATGGTGGTTGGAAGATTAGAGTTAGTGAAAAAGTTTAGCCCATTTTTTCTCCCCGACCGATCAAACCAACCATGAGCAACCATCTTCCCCCGAACAGAACAACTACAAGGGTACAGAAGTTTGTGTTAGAGGCCGTGTGCTATCTGGATGGTAATTTTTTTCATAGATTTTTTGCTGTTTTGTGTTTCGTTGGTCACATCTCGTTGATTTTCTATGCTGCTGCCTGGAAACTAAAGCCATTTTGCGTTTGTAACATTTACACCATTTGTCACTTTGTCAGGACAGCAGGAGCATTTATTTATCGCCGACTCCATTTTGATGTATTGTTTTAATTCAACTTGTTTAACAGAATAAAAATACTTGAATTTCAAGCAAAGAGAGTATTTAAGAAGGAAAACCTAATACCAAACTATGCTCATTTTCGGAAATTCCCTCGAGCATTACACGTATTGTTGACTGCAAAAATCAACACAGAACCTGCACCATTCATTAATCTGACGCTGGCTCTTTGAATTGTGAAGCATTTTAGCACTTTGTCTGCCTCGACCCGGTTGCCATTTTTGTAACTAAATAAATAACCATAAATAAGGATTGGCAAAATGCGCTTAAAACACCATCTTCAGCCAGCTGTAGCAATATACCGCCGGCAACAACGGGAATGTCGACAAACCAACCTTCCACCAAATTACACACACACACACAGACCGAAACCCATACACGCCTGCAAAATGCCTGAAAGCTTTCGGGCTCCGCTGAAAGGATGAAAATTAATGAACATGCAAACAGATTGCCAGTCAGTCGGGGCAGCCGTTACAACATTGCCGAATGGAAATCGTCCCATATCGTCCCACCGGCACAAGCGGCGCAAGCCAAGCAGCGTAGAATGGAGCTGGTTGGAAAAGAAGGGGATGGAGGCTGAAGCACAGAATCGGGCTCTTGAAAAATCCAAAACCCTACACCCGAAAGTGGGCACTTTAGCGAAAAGCTCTGCCTTACGGGCAAATGAATAAACCATGAGTGCGAAGACGAAGACACGACACGACGATGGTCGACACCGACCGAAGGGTGCACGGGACGCGGTATGGGATATTTTACGGTGGAGGGTTTTTTTTGTGTTGCTTCTCTCCACTTCACTTTTCTTACACGTTGTCTTCGTTGCCTTTGCCGCCGGGGTGTTTTTCCCTGTCCCGTTCCGTGTCTGTCAGGTCCCTTCGAAGGAGCTCATAAACTTGCCTGGCTTCGTGGGAGTAAAGCACACAGGCAAGAAGACAAAAAATTGAAGATCCTCAAGTATGCTCCCATCACAAGACACGAGAGCTGTTTGGGTTGGACACTTTCGACACCGTTTGTCGAGGGGGGGGGGGGGGGGGGGGGGGGGGG
>KB667633.1:818168-1048322 GCA_000349065.1 Anopheles quadriannulatus
CCCCCCCCCCCCCCCCGTAAGTAACGTGCGATATGTTTACGTTCGCAGCGCTGTGCGTCGCCAATGGCATTTGCCTGAGAACAACAGCAGCAACTATAACAACACCACCAAGTACATGGAGTGGAGTAGTAAATTCAGCTCGTCCTTCGTCACGCTGGAGATGGATGGGTGTGGATGTGAGTGAGTGCTTTTACGACGCCTTCACGCACACGGGAGCGTTGTGGAGCGCAGTTTTTTTTTTCCTTCGCTTCCCTCTTTGCTTGAAAATCTGCTTCGGAAGCTGAGCTGGTGCCACGTGGAGCGGGCTGCGGGAGAACAGCAAAAGGTCAGTTTGGGGAGGGGTTTGTTCCACCGTACAGACCGCATGCATGCGGTGTGGGTCAATGCACTTGGGTGTGCCTGTGTGTCTGTAAGGGTAGGGAATGATTGTGTGCTGTGGTGTGACGAATGAATTGCCCGGAGCTGATGATGGACAGGGTGCATCCGGCGGCAGGACGAGTTCTCTTACTTAATCGCCACTCGGGCAGATTTTATCACTCGCTCGTGCAGGATCAGCCCTTCACACAACGGTCGTAGTGGTGGTGGTAATACACATGCCAGTGGAATGTGTCAGATAAGAGCTACTGAAGCTGCAAGCTTACTGCGGACCTAAAGCCAGCATGAGGAGCATTGAGTTGTATAAAATGGAAGGATTTTTTTTTCACCGAAAACAAAGAACAGAAGACTTTTTTACAGATGATGAATAGAAATCCAGTGCCATCAAGCGTAATGAGTGCGGTTCGGGTCGGCGTAGTACTGTTGTAATGAAAGCAAGTAGCCAACACTCAATTGAAAATTCTCTTTGTTGTATCTTTGGTACTTTGGTGAACATTTGTACTCATTCTTTACAAGTTACTTGTTTAAAACTGGAACCCGTTAGACTTTGGTAAGTCTGTATGGGGCATATTAAGCTTGAAATGTTTTGTTTTGGCTTAGTTATTGCTTGATGTATAAGGGCAGTTTTGTAATGCAACTGAGGCTTCTCCAGGGTGGTGTCTGAGCATCACTGTGAAACGGAAATCACAGTTAAACAGAAAACTTGTATGACGTTACGGCTTAACAATATGCAGGTCATGGATTAAATCCCTGTATTAATGTCCCGTGTTCTCTGTAGAACTAACTACACTGCTATGGTTTACCCAGTCATAAGTCTAACTCATAAGTGGTAACAGTAGATCTAGACCAACTTAGATTGACCTAATCAGAAGAAGATACGATTTGCTCTGGAGGAGGTTTAAAATCGTTATCAAATTATGACACCCTTGTAAAAATCAGTAAAATTTACAATAATTGACAAAAAATTAATTTGAAAGTGAAGAAATGAAATCAATTCCAGAATTTACCCAAGGATTTATATTCGCAAAAAATGAGGAGTTATAGCAATAAAATACACAAAGTTGTTATTCGAAATGTATAATAGCTTCTTCTATTGCTCGATTTGAAGTGATTCTAAATGGCTCTCGCCAGTCATCGCCTTTACAGTATCGCATCGATATCTACGCACCGTCATGACCACTTCAGTCACTTAGAGGCTTTCCGGGTTGTTCCACCCCTCTCCAGCGCTGGTCGGTCTGACCCTATGTTCCGCTTGTCGGCTGAATTCAACACTGTTTCGGATTGCTTTGATTTGAATATTTCAACCAAGTGCTTCAAAGAACATCTCCGGCTTCTACCGTGGCCACAGTGAGATGTGATAAAAGGCTTGATTTTGTTTTGTAATTTTTGTTTTGTAACCCATCGTAATTAGGCCGTATGGCCCGCTGTAGATTATTAATTAAATAATAATAAGTCTTAGGACATTAATCTAAAAAAAACCTCCGTACAGTAAAACAAATAACTACAGGATCTTAAATAATTTTACAACAAAATATTTGATGTATTATCAATTCATTTGCAAATTGTATCTATGCAGTCAACAACTGCTGTTCCTTAACAAAACTGATGAATACATTATTATTTTAATGGTATCAATGTTACCTAACAATCGAGCCAGCCAATTTTACGAGAACCTACAACTTCCCAACAGTTTCGAACGAATCTGGAAAGTAAATTTGCTTACGAAATCGCTCGTTATTGCCTTTTCATCTTTATATTCCCTCTAGGAGCGTTGGGTGTAGAATTGGCAAGCTTAAACCATTCGGTTCTTGCCTCCCGTCCGTACAAATCCAATCTTCACTCATGCGCTTTTCCAATCTGCTCCAATGATTGCACGGAATGTAAGCACCGTGTACCACCCTGCACACAATGTAGTTAACACGTGTTGTTGCAGCACAAATACAGACGCTGTTTGTTTAACATCTTTTCGCCCCAGAAAATGCGCAATTTGTGCTGACCACTTTAGATATGTTACAGCATGTAAGCGAAACCCGACCGACTGCATAACGATCCCTTTCGCAGAAGTCACCCGTGAACCGGGGAGCTAACAATCATCTTTCTGTTATTCTAACACATTTCGCAACCATCCCAAGAACGCTCCGATGTCCGTGTCAGCTCTGCGAAAATTCAACGAAATACCACTGAAGAGCTTACAACAGAATAGTAGAGCAAAACAGGACACGGATCAATGGGAAGGGAAATCAAATGCCCTTGAATTCCCGTGCTGGACAGTACCTATGTTTCACTCGTTCTCTTTCAACGTGCTTTCACTGTGCTCTACTACATGGGATGAGTGAGGAGTCGTCGTTTCTAAAATTCTGACTCAAAACATGCTCACAAACATGCTTTTTTCCTCCGCGCACCGACGACTGAGCTTTCCGTTACAGAATGTCTCTCGCTGAGTGTGCTCTCTCTCTCTCGTAGCATCCTCTCGGTAACATCTCTCCCTAAACTAAGCACACCATTTTCCATTTCCCCGTCTCTTTGCAGGATGCGTTCGCGAAGGATTCGCCAGTGGCTCTCGCGTCGTCCCATCCAGTGACCGCGCCACAAACGACACAGACAAGCTCGTTAATCGCACCGACAACGACCAGCAGCAGCGGCGGTGGTACCGGCGGAAGCGTCAGCACACCGCCAACCACCACCTCCACCACCCTGACGACCTCACCATCGAACGGGCGAAGCTCCGGTGCGCAAGCTTTCGATTTTACGCTGCAACCCCCAACGTCATCCTCCTCGTCCAGCGGCACTCAGCCCCAGTCGTCCTCCTCGCCCACGGTGGCGGCCACCGTTTCACCCGTGCCCGCTCCACGAGCGAAATCAAAACAAAAGCCAGAGCTCGGTGCCGGCACCGCAGCCGGCAGCCGAACGGCGCCCGGTGGCGCTCAGCCGAACGAAAGCGAGAGTTTGCGCACCGAGCGCCCGAAAGCTCCGGTGCCGAGCGCCGGGCTGAGTGCCGGCGTGAGTGCCGGACCGCCGGCGGATGCTGGGCCACCCAGCAGCGACGGCAGCGGCGGTCTCTCCACCACCGGCAAGGTGGACGGCAAAACAACAACAATCGCTGCACCGATCAGTTTCGAATCTGGCGTCGTCGGTGAAGCAACGCGTCGTGACGTCGTGCGTCGGCCAGCGAGCGGACCAGTGAACAGGTAACGTGCGGTTAGCGCTGGTAGTTTCTTTCGAGTGGTTAATTCGTTTGGAATTAGTTGTGATAGCAAATGAGTGCTCTTTCCAGGGAACTTACGTGAGAAGAGCTTTCAATGAAAAACGTTTATTTTCGAATCGCACAGAAATATCCAATTTCTTATAGTATAGTGAACTGATTTCGAAGCTTTCACGTTTCAAATATGTTCATTTCTTGTTAGAATTTCAAAGCTTGCACCATTGCAAAGCAAAATCACATTGACATGCCCTAATCTACCCACGCTGCATGGTTCGTGTGTTTATTCTGCCGTGATAACCGCTTTTCCCATCAACAGTTTTCAACCCCCTCCGCCTCCTGGGGGTTGAAAACGGTCCTTGCTCGCGGTACTACTTTCCTTTTGGTACGTTCGTCGCCTACCCTGCGCCGAGCAGGTTTCGGTGCGAGATTCTGGCGTTGTATTACACTCCTCCACCGGTTCGAGATTTTCCATCATTTTCCATCGCTCCCGAGAGAAATATTCAGCTCCACTTGGAACCCTTTCCTCCCTTATTGTTACGCCGGTTGGAGAAAAAGGGTTTTTTTTGCTTTGGTTTCGCTCCAACCCATCAAGAACAGTGCTCCACGGTGAAAGGTAGTGATGAGCAGTAATGTGTGTGTTTGTATGGTGAAGTAATAGAAGTATTCGTGAATGTGAATGTGTATGTGTGTATTTACGGCTCAGTTGATCGTTTCAAGCTCATCCATGTGCTGAACCACAGGTGGAAAGGATATCCTGTTAAGTGAGTGATTGCGCTGTGAATTCCAGATTTCCCAACCCTGTGATGCGTTTCATATCTACTTTGCACGAGCGTGTGTATGTGTGTTTGTGTGTGCAGTGTACAAAGGGCACAAAGCGAACAAAGGCGTGGAAAATGGTTAATTGTGTGTGAGCAAAGTAGAAAAGAGAAGAGGGAGAGAAGCAGCAGAAAGAAACAGCAGCAACTGGTGACTGGTGTGACACGACACCACGGCGCACACATATAGTGCAATGGGAATCGTAGAGGCTCGCGCGGGGCTTTCTTTTCGACCCTCGCTAAACATTTTTCTCGGAAAAGCCTAGCGAATTAGTGGCCCTTGTGTAGGGGTTTTTTTTTTTGTCGCTTTTGCTTTCTTTCCCTTCCATCGTAGAAACCCTTGAACTTCTCCCCTGCATGCATCAAGAAAGGTAAAAAGTGTTCAGTGAAAGAGAGAAGAAAGCCATCGCCTCCACGGGTAGCGCGCGCAGACGATTGACAAATGCCAGGTGCATTCAAGTGCAAGTGCAAGTGGTGTTGATTGATGTGTGTGTTTTTTTTTCTTTCTTTTTTGTCGTTAACCCTAATTTCGGGGAGCTCTCCAATCACCTTCCACCTAAAGGGGGGCAGTGGAAAAGTGTCTTCCACTCCCATTCCCTGCAGGGGGTCTGACGCTCGTTTGCAACAGGTTTCCGCACAACACTCACTCACTCGCTCGGGCCCTCGGCACCCGGGAGAAGGTCGCTTACGTGCCTGGTCGAGCGGGCGCGCGATTGTTGCGTGTATACCGTCCGTTTGCGAAACGGGAAATTGAGCGGCACTCGATGGGCTCGAAGCTCCACCGCTCTCGACATTTCCCATTTCGCAAGCAGCAGCACACAGCGCCGTTTTCCTTTCCACACACACACACACACACACCCTCCGGGAGGAGGGTGCAATGCCATCGGCGACGATGATTTGTGATGAAAGTGAGTTTTTCTACCCCGCCTGGTGCCGTGTGCGCTATCGCCTCCGGGCATCGGTTTGCCGGTTTCGGGGGAATTTAGTGGTCAGTGGCTTTTGTGCGATGGCTTGTGTGGCTGTGATGATGATGTATGAAGTAACACTTGGCGGCAGGGCAGGAGAGCGCATTTGCGAGTGAGAGTGCAGTGGAGTGATCTTAGGGAAAACGCCGATGCCCTTTTTTGTGCTCGAAGCGAACACGAACAAATCGCTGCTGGTCAGCGTACATTCCAGGCTGATAAGAAATCGGTACCGCATACTGGCAGTGCATGGACGAAGACGCACCGAGACGAACGACGAAGACAGCAATTGTGAAGTTGTTCATCCCATTTATGGGTAAAGTTTTCTCGTTAGGATTTTTTTTTGTTTTTTTTTGCTTCTTCAAACTCTTACGAAGAGGGGAAACACATTAACGCAGCGCATAAAATATCAACGATCCGATCAAAAGTGGGAATCGTCCAGTTTGTTGCTGCTGCTGCTCTCCATAAGGGAGTGTGTTTCTGTGCTGTGTATGTGCGCTCATGTGCGTTTGTTTTGTAGGTTCAATTTGTATTTTCGAAAAGGAGGGCGAGAAGCTTTCCACGAGAAACGTCAAACAACAACGGCTGAAGTGTGTGTGTGTTCAATGTGAAATGTTTGATTTTGTGCTCGGAAAGTGAACCGGGAACGGGAAAATTACAATCAGCAACGACCAGCACGGTTCTATGTAGTGCCGATCCCGCAGTGTGCATAAAGGATAGTGTATATGTGAGTGTGTGTGAGGAGCGGTCCAGCACGAAGGTTGGGAAAAGTGAAAATCTCCGTTCTTTGTTCGGGTCATCGAAGGTGTTTGTGTGTGTGTGTGTGTGTGTGTGCACTTGAAGAGTTCTTGCACAGGTCGCCCTGGCCGCCCATTTTCCCGTAAGACGGGTCAGGGTCAAGTGAAGTGAGAAACGGTTTCGCGTGTGCTCTCTCTCTTTCATCTCGCTCGTTCTCTCTCGCTCTCTCTCTCCTGCATTCCCTTGAGCCACCGGGAACAGCAGCTTCTCAAGAATCTAAGGATCCACCACCGTAACAACGTGTTCTTCCCGGCCACCGAAGGTTTGATTTCGTTTCCATTCTTTCTACCGTGTTCCTTATTCTTCCGACCTTTCTCACTCAAGCCGTTTTGTATGTATGGGGTGTTCGTTTTCCCTTCCAAGGGCGGAAAGTACGACCAGGTCCATGTCCCATTAACAATCTTCGGAAAGGTTTGTTTCGGAGTTTTCTTTTGGGTTCCCTTGTTGCGCCACAAACGGGTTTTTGGGGAAAAGATTGTAGGGTTAAACGAAAATACATTAAACAAATTTCCCCTTAACTACCAATGGTCCTCCCACCGCAATGGGGGGTCACCAGTTGTCGCCCGGATCGTCTCGGGCTCGATTTATTTTCCTACCAAAGTGGATCAAGAAATTACTCGCAGCGGGGCAAGCAACAAAACAAAACACAGAGAAAAACGAAAACTGCCCTTTTTTCTACGTTCTCTCAGGTCGCTTATTGGGCTTAGATCGTTAGACGCACAATCTGGCAGCGTTGTGGGCTGTTAAGGGCAGTGTGGGCCAGCCGGAGCTGGGGAAGCAAAGCGGCCTGAAATAAGAAATTACATTCACATTACCTACTCTCAACCGTTCGGGCGGAACGATGGGTACGGTGCGTTTAAAATATGCATGGAAAAATGTCTATCCAGCTGCCCGAGGGAAAAAGATGCGTCTAGTTTCCTCTCCCTCGACAGTGGGATGACTTTGAGTTAGATTGGTGCCTAAGGCCGGTACAGAGGCCCATGTGTTTAGCAATTGTGTGCAGCAGCAGCGGCCACTGGTGGGCAAAGGTTTGCTTAACCGATTTGCCGGGAAGCGTTTGTTCAATTTGCAGAATAGTTGGTAAATGGGAATGTTTTCCACCCCAGCAGCAGTAAACTCGACTGCAACCAATGGATTTCCTCATACACCCGGTATGTGCACACAAAGCAAGAGAAGCATTTCATTTGTGTGTGTGTGTGTGTGTGTGTGTGTGTGTGTGTGTGTGTGTTTTCCCCCAACCTAACCTCTACCTACCGATAAACCATTACGTTGCTCATTGTGGTACGGTATCGGTTAAATGTTAAGCTCGAAGCCTTTAATCTTTAATTAAAAACGAAAATAATCCAATCGTGTACGGGGGAGGCGATGGAAAATTAACACCAGGAGGTGGGAAGTAAAGTTCACATTGACACACGAAATATCCGACTGCTTCCGGACGGACTTCCAATTCGCTTGACCGCATCGATATTTTATCGGGGGGGGGGGGTGTTATTCCGGTTGCAAACGCACGCCCAATTGGCTGCCTATCAAACGCACCGCGATCGTTTTCCGCGCATTTATTCGCTGCTTAATGTATCGCAAAAATATGTACACATATCCCATTTCCGACGGGCTGGATAAAAGTAGTTTCGCAAACAGTCCCAATTTCCCGAGTGTGGGTGTCTTTTTTTTTTTTGGGAACGGATTAAAGATTGGAGCACTCCCTATATTCTCTGTACTTGCTCTAGCTACCGTTCCTCCGGTGTGTGATTAATATTTGAAAGCAGAGCCCCATCACTTTTCTGCCGGGCGCGCAACTTCAACACGCTCAAGCCCCAGTCATTGTTCCTTATTTTCCATTCACTCTTCGCGCGCTGTTCACATTTAAAAATAAAAACCCGAACACGAAGCGCACATTTTACGCCCTAATGCATGTTCATTGGGCCTCCTTTTCGACGAACAGCAGCTGCGGGTACTGTGTGAAGTGAAAGGGAGGGATTCAACTTTACCTAGAATACCGTGCCGTGATGTTGTATGTCGTGCGATGTGCGGTAAAAAAAATCCTGCCGCCAAAGTGTCTTTGTTCCTAATAAGTGTAGTGGAAAACGGTACTTCCTGCTAGTAGCATTGCAGGCAAAACGCGTAACGCTTCGTAGCAAAGGACGCTCGGCGGAACTGTTCGTCCTCTCTTTCTCTTTCTCTCGTTGAATTCTGCAGCGTTGAATTAACTGCGCTGTAGCGAGCTTATTATATTATGTCACAGAATAAAAATCCCATTTTTGCGTGTAATATTTTTTCAAAAGAAAATGAAACTTCTGTAATGCCACGAGGTCCAATGTAACGCATTTGTGGCATGTAATTGTCATTTGAGCTATGTTTTTGTTTAGTTTTAATTTCCAATGTTGAAGGTAATGGATAATGTTGTACATAAGAAACAGTCGTTGCCTCTGTATTTTGCCTTTAACTCACTTGTTTTTTTGTCTCTAAGGCACCAATTTTTGGCAGCGTATTACAAGGTTTGCCTCTAAGACATCAGTTTTACACTGTAAGTCAATTGTTTTGCTTATAAACTTAAAAAAAAAATATTTGAAATTCTGTGTTCCAAAATTGTACAAGTTGGCTTGAATATTTATTTATTTATTTATTCATTTATTTATTGAAAAAAATTGTTTGCCTCAAGAGCTGTACAATTGCATACTTAATACTTATATACTAACTCTAAATGCAAGTGTAAACAAAACATAGAGAACTTGTTGGTACTCACTAGTTTTTTTTTACAAAACAATCACATTTCACAGTTTTTTTAATGATTTTATAATTTCGAATTACAATTGTCATAAATCTGCTAAAATACTTTGTTAGTTTATCATGAGTCCTATGATAATCAAAAATTGTTGACTTACAGACAAAAATAGGTACCTTAGAATAAAAAATTGGTGCGTACTGGCAAACATTGACGACTTATAGCCAACATTTTGCCAACAACGCAGCGACTTTAAGGCGTTTAATTTGCTGGCTATATTTAGGGGAAAGCGGGGTAAATGGGCATGTGGGGCAAAATGGGCACCCTCCATTTAAGCATTATTTGACTACAAAGATACTTTCCAATGCTCAAAATGTATTCATTAGAGTGTTCTATGAACACCATGTAAGTTTCATAGCCCTTACATAACAAATAAGGTTAAATAAGGTTTAGTAGCATATTGATTTAATTTTTGCCACTTCGAAAATAAGCTTAAACCAGTGATGCGTTGAAGTTTTACATGATATGTTTTTAAAGATATTTCTATACAATTTGTCTGAAGAAAGCAAGGCGATTGAATGCGTATTTTTACTAATATAACAAAAAATACAAAAATGCTTCATTTGGGGCAAAATGGACAGATGTTTTTGACATATGGCGCTTGGTGAGGCTATGGTGTTGTATGTGTCGCCTCAATAATGATGACAGGCACAGCTTCCAAAGAATTGTTTTCGTAGATAAAAACGTGTAAAAACTGTTTTAATTTTGATAACATATTTTTTAAAAGAATACTGCCTCAGTGTTATGACGTTTCACAGTTTGTTTACATATGCCCATTTTGCCCCAGGGCTAGGCCCATTTTACCCCGCGTGTCAAATTAGCTTCTCGTAAAACATAATCTTTTATTTTACATTGTTTTAATGATTTTAAGTTGTTTTCATTCTATTTGGCAATTTTAATTCATAGATAAAGGGTGGAAGCATACAATAATGAAAGAAAAAATGTGTTTTGTGGCATACTCAAAGGAATATTCAGTAAACTGCTTAACATGCCCATTTTGCCCCGCTTACCCCTACCTTAGTTAAGGAGCGTATTATCTAAATAAGTGTTTAATGTTATTTAGTAATTATGTATTAGTCTCCTTATATGAAATAGACCTGTTTTAATCGTAAAAAAAATGATTGCTCAATTACTGCTGATAAACAAGTAATTAATTAAAGCTATTGTACAATATTATCACTTTTCTGAGTGTTATGCTTCTTTCACTAAAAACAATGTAATTATGCAATAACTATATTTACTCTCAAAATTCGATCATTACTCCTCGTTCATACACACATGATATCCAACACAAACATTATTCGATTATTATACTAACGGTTCGATGTGATTTGATCAGCGGCCGCTCGTTATCCGCCGCCCTAGGCCGCATTATCCGCCGAAAATAATTCCACTGCTTAAGCTTTGATTGAAAATTGTTCGCCCCAGCCGCCGGCTCGTGTTCATGCTGCGCTTAAGCTGCTGCACTCAATTTACCCCCCGCCCTCCCAATAATCACTCCCACTTTGCAAAGCCACGTGGCGCCTCATCACGATTACGCACGAAACAATCAGGAAGCGACGATTTTGTAATCGAAGCACGCAGCAACATCAGCAGTACCCACCGCACCCGACCAACAAGATGCGTGCGTTAACGGCGCTCAGGGGAAAAACAACCCCCTCGACTCGACTGGGTTGCTGTTTTTTTTGTCGCTTCCCTTCCCATCTGCCCTTTTACTTTCCTCGGCGGCTCTCGCTATCACCCCGGATAATGATGATAAGGATTAGTTTCTTGATGGCGGAAACCGGTCGTGGCGACCGGTACGTGAAGCGGATTGCACCGTCAGGGCGCGTCTGTCGGTCAAGTTTTTCCATGTTGTGGACGGTCTTGTCTTGTTCCCCCCCCCCCTCCCACCTATTTCTGGTATTTTCATTTTGCTCTAGACTGTTTCATCGCCGACCATTCCAATGCCAGACGCGTGAAACTGCAATTTTGCTGGAAGGAAAATGGATGAATGAAAAAAAACGATTTTCAAAAAAATAGCTTTTACCTTGTGTTTCTCTTCTTTCTGGTGCCGCCAAAGTGTGCGAATCTGTTTGTTTCCCCACTCTCTTTCCTTCTTTCGTACACTTTTATTACTTGCAAGCTTCAATACCCACGAGCCTTATGCTCGTTTAGGTTTGTGTGTGTGTGTATAAAACTACACACAAAAAAGACAAAGAATCCCAATCCCAAGTGCCCAAGACATCCCACCTTTTGGGGAGGATGCCAACGCAAACGGCCTGCTGCACATCAGTTGCAGATCATTGGCAATTTTCTCGCCGTACTTGGAAAAGTGAGCCGACTTTTTTTTTGCTTTCTTCTGTTTTGTTGCTCGTTGCTTGGCCCCCGTCGGCTAGGATATGCCAGTGTCAGCATGATGCAAAATGTCCCACGGCACCCATCATCAGTTTCAGCCCATCTTTGGAACGGTTTCGGAAAATTGGGTTTTGTTTGGAATATGTTTTTTGTGCAACAGATTTGGTGTCTGGTGCCTTAAAGTGATCGCAAAATTAATCGCCCTTGGTGCTTTAAATTAAATCGTTCTGAGAATGTTTCCCTTCGAACAAGGAAAGTTGACGCCAGCCGAAGAGATTAGATCGATAGTTCGAGATGTCGCCAATGTTGTGATTTATTTGGAAATTGGATTAAATGGGCGGCAAAATACTATCTAAATGAACGGTCTGTAACGTTTGTGTTGTTTATGATTTAGTATTTACTAAATATCGGTTACATTTATCCATTCCTAATTGATAACTCTAATAAACTGATGTTAATCTAAGCATAACCTGTTCCTTTACGGGTAATACTAACATAATGCAGTAACCTGGTGAACAGAATTGGATAACGCTCGCACATGACGCAACGTCACACCGAACCGTCAACCGAATGATTTATACGAACGAAACACCTTTGATGCGCGTTAGATATTAATCTTTCAACAACTCACACAGCATGTGGGTTAAACACATACGAAAATGCGCACTGGGTCATCGCACATTTGATCCACTATTCATAAAGCAATTCACCGTGCTACGAACTTCGACCGTTAATTCCCTTGTAACTGGACGATGTCGATTTCTTTACATTTTCATTCCATCACTTTCTGTGTGGACTCTAATAAAAAAAATATAATAGAGTAGCCAGAGGGGCTTGAATAATCGGCTACCGTACTGTTTACACACGCGTAAATTCGTTACACATTTCACCATAAAACTGAAGGAAAAGGTAAATGCTCTGGTGAATGTGTAAAAGTTTTCCAGTTGCTTTAGCTTCACCCTAGCAGGTAAAGAAAACATACAAGCAGACGATTTTCGCTCCATCTTCTCCTACAGTCGACCTCAAACTATCACGCCCCTGCAATTGCTCCAGTAACGTCCTTAACAAAACACAACGAGGCAGTTTGGCAGTAGGGAACCGAAATGAACGAAACGCGTGGGCCGAGTTGGGGAAAAGCAAGATGAGCGTGTAACATCTGCATTTTTCCGGCACCGATCTGTCCGAAAAGTTTAGGTTCAATTGGGCCGGCCCAGCATCTCTGTGTATATGTGTGTGTGTGTTCCATCTCATCCGAACTTTTAGTTTGTTTGAACCAATAGAGAGAGAGAAAAACGTACGGAAGACAGGCAAAAGGGCCAACATAATTTGGGTCAATTTGTAAAAAGGGGCCTGATTTTGGAATGTATTTAATTATTTCTGCTACGGAGCGATGCATGAGCTGATGTGAAACTTTTTGCAGCAATAAATTGTTTTGAATCCGAGCTGACTCGGGGTGCTCTTGTTGCTGGATTGTGTTTCAGTAAGCTTAAAGGGAGCTTTAGTAACGCAAGAACTTTCGTCAGCTAATAAAGGAGATATTTTAAGCTACAATGCACATCCTTCAATTCAATTTGGCTGTAAAAGTTCTACACAAGTTCTTGCAATACTTTGACCACAATTCTTTGAGCTAAGTAAACTCAGATATACTTCGATAAAGTAACAATGTTTGATGCAAATTAAAAAAAAACATTTTGAATGGAAGAATCTCTTCAAAGCAGTCTCAATTGATAATTATAAAACCTTTAACAGACAATCTTGTCTTACACACAATCTTCACGGCATCGAAAACTGAACGAAATTGGACACAAAAACGAGATAAATTGAAAACCAAATCACATCATGTTTCATTTTTATCTTTCTATCAGGCGGCTCTGGTCACGAAGGAATTATTTCTGAACGTGCTATTTATCTCCTTTTATCACTTTTGTTTACTATCACTTTTCACCTGAGAGTTTACCTTCTTTCCGGAGAGGAGAAAACCCACTAACAACACACCGATTATTAAATTGATTATCACTATCGCTTATAAATATTTATATTCCCTATTATCCGATCTCGCCTTCCACGCTGCCCTCTCCCAACAACAGCCATACAAGCATGCTAAACTATTCGCACTATTGCCCGTCGTGCTGAAGAAGCGCCGATCAGTTTCAATAATTATTATTGATTCATTACCATTCGTCGGCGCCCGGAACATTCAATCAAGAGTGCGCGTGCTTCAGTTGCCAGTGACTGTGAGAAGCGGTGAAGCGGTGTTCCGTTATCGAGGGCGATTCACACGTCTTCATCGCCGCCGCATCTTCTCCGGCGCTTTGAGGGCGCCTGTTTGGAAAAATAGAAAGCAGTCAAAACGTGCGAATGACGAGCGCTCTGACGGATGTCACTTTCAATCGGCTGTGCTGCGGGGCACGTCTTGTCCGCCAGCCGCGTTTAGTGCTTCCGCATTCGTGGCGGTGTACTTTTATCGAAAAGAAATCAGTGCCCCCCTTAACTTAAACTGATGCTCTCCAGAATTCAATCACCGTTTCCACAAGCTTGTAGTGTGCGTGGGATGGGGCGGGATGGTTCATGTCGGGAGGAAGATAACCAAACCGACCCACTCATTGCAGCACTTACGCCCGAAGAGCATCCAAACACACTTGAACGTTCGATGAGGCTTTCACTTTCTTTCGAATCGACGTACCGCGACGAGGTTTTACCCTCCTCGATTACCCCGCATAGCTGGCGCGGAACGAAAACCGTGCGATAAGACGACGGCCAACCACAACAGATCGAGATTTATTATTATCCTTCACATCCTTCGTGCGGGTGCTTCGGTGCTTCGGTGGCGCGACCTTGGCCGTCGCTTCCGCGTACTGTGCGTTGCGTGCGAATCTTGCGAGCGAACGTACCCACACGTTTGTGTGTGTGTGTGTTGTCGATGGTTTGTTTTTCCACTTTTCTTTGCCGTTCGCCCGCCAAACTGCTTAGACAAACAGTCGGCGCCTCGGACAGATTTATGATCCATTTTGGGGGGTGGTTTATTTCGCCAACTTCGACACCGCCAGTTTTCCGCGATCGATTCGATTGTGTTTTATGCGTTCCTCTGTGCGTGTGTGTGTGTGTGTGTATTTAGTGTTTTCATCTACTCTTTATTTTCGCACGTGCTCTAGTGCGTGTAGGGGTGGTACGTGATCGATGAAGCAAAATTAAACATCTCGTCTTGTTTCCGCCGCATCGATCCATTCGCTCGCCGTGGCCGTGGAAATGGGAAAAGCGAAGGAGGAGACGAAAACATGCGTTCAATTTCGCATGGAAAAGCTCTCATTTTGTGCCCGCTGGCTTTCTCCCCGCTTCGGCAGGGTTACATCGAATTGCAGGCAAACGGGCCCGGCATCTTATTAACAGCCACTCAAAACGAAACCCATTAATCAAACGAATGATGGTGCACTTATGCTTTGCCTGCCTGCCTTTTGATCATCGCCAGTGTCCGATGCTGACCGTGTAGCGACCGACTTGGCGTTGACCACCTTTTTCCCTCGTTTTGCCCGTGCACGTGCGCATGGATAGACGATCAAATTACGTTCAATCGTCGCATGCGAGACGGGAGGGTGGTATGTTTTTTTATGTTGCCGAATGTTTACCTTAAACAAGCGCACCGAAAATGTTCGGATGATTGAAGATGGCTCCATCGTTCCACGCAAGTAGCAGGAACATGTCAAAGCTTTGAGCACGGGTTGGCTTTTTGAATAGGTTTTTAGTTTCCTTTGTCCGCGATTTGAAATGGCTGCAAATGACGGTATTGTATTATTCGCGTTGATAGTAAAATTGTTAGTGAATACCTTTTATGACAATCAAGAGTGTGTACAAGCAGCACAGTTGAGCTATTTAATGTGATTTTACAAAGGTATGTACTGTCTATCGGTCACATGAGTCGACCTATTGGATAGATTTGATCGCAGAACTAGTGCGTCAATTTCTCCATTGCCGTAACTTATTTCAATTAAGCCTTTAAGGCACTTTGGTCTTTACAGCTTTAAGGCATACTAAAATTAATATTCCTTTTAATTAATGATGAATTAATAATATAATCACATATATCAAATGGCTGAAGATGCTTGAGATTCTTGCGGAACATTTTCTTGAATGTATTTTGATGATTAGCGAGATATTGCCCTTTTCAAGGGTTATTTGGGAAGCATTCAGACTTACTCTTAACGCAAAAAAAACTTCTTAACAAGGATTCTCGTTGAGGATCAATGTATTTTATTTATGAGATCTTATGAGCTCAATTTTCATGTTCTGGACATCTAGTACATGAAAAGACTGTTCTGATCTTTCTGCCTTGCGTGGGATTTCTTGCGTGGGGTAAACTAAAGTGCATAAAAATCGTATGCTGATCTCCATTGACGCAAGCAGTGAGATTAGCTACAAATATAGCAAAGGCGCAATATGATATAAACATCCTTTCTTTATGATATTCAATGAGGTTCGTTCGTGTAAAATAACTGTTGTACGATTTACTTGCACAACTTCCTTGGCATAGAAAGTTATGTTCCCAAAATAAAGCCATTCATAAAGATTTTGTGTGTTACGAAAGTTTAAACTGAGGCTTCATGTTTTTCCTCCGCAGGCCCAATCTTAGGCTCGTGTACATCATTGAAAAAGTAAACAAAAAACCCTAGTTCCAATCTCCTCCTCCACCCGAACAACGCTCTCGAGGCGCTCGTAGAATTGACAAGTTTACCACCTGTTAGGCTTTCGGAAGGGAAAATTGTTTCTCATCCCTCCCCGCCGAGTGCTCATCTCACTGCAAAAACGGAAGGAAAAAAGGGCACGGAACAGGAACTTCCGCCTGGAACTCGTTAGGTTCCGGGCGGTGGTGGTACGGAGCGTAAGAAAAATCAAAACAACATACCATAAAGCGAAGAAGTTTATGCCTTGTACATGCACACATACACTAAGCTTCCATCCGTACGCCGAGCGAGTTGATGAAACCCGCCGGTGGTCGTGGCAAACTAACGACGCGCAACTTCCGTGGTGAGTACTCTCGCCGACCAGATGGGAGCAGGCCGGCTATCAAGCGCACAGGCCCCGGGTAAACGAGCCAAGTGAAAACTCGTTTGAAGCAGCGTAACACCAATGCGAAACACCAAATGCGCCGGCGGCAGGAAGGGAAACCCTGGCCATAATGGTACAAGACACATTGTCGAGCTTTGCTTTCAATTGCGGTCGAAGACAAGGGAAAGAAAAGGCGTTTGTACTAATGCACTCCCATGCGCGTCCAGCTTTGAGACTAATTTGACGTCTGTTTGCCGTTTAATTTGCAACGAATGATTTTCTATGTGCGCCGTATGTGCGGTAAGGTCATCGTGGGGTCGTGAAATGTTTTTTGCAGCCTGCACAAACAGCCACCCTGTTCCCGGCCAATCCAAACAAGAACATTAAGCAGAGAAAACCAGCTTTGGTGGCTCATCCGGTTGGTGTTTACAAAACCAGGGTAGCATCTTTCTTCGCCAATGCCATCTAGGTTGGAACATCATTCACATTGGCTTATCGAGTCGGTAGCCGGTAGATAGTTCACATCGAATACTGCTGCCAAACGCAATTACTACCCGGTGTTGGGAGCAGTTTTGAGAGACAGAGAGAGTGTGCAACGAGGCTTGGTATCCGTGTTGGGTTGGGTTGGATGCTGCAGTTTAGATGCGATTGCACTCGAAGCAGTTCCAGCAGTAAAAGCTGTCGCTAAAATTGCACCTATCCGGATGTGTCTGTGTGTGATTGGATTGTGGCTTGGAAAGCTATTCGGAAGTTGTTAGCTCACAGGCAGATAGCTCCGATATTGGTGTGTTTGTCTATGACATCAACCGTGAACCAACTTCAAAGTGGTTTGGTTGAATTAAATTCAATGTTTTAGGTCCAGTTCATTAGTCCAGATCATGATGCCACACCGTTGCTAAAGAGAACTGTTGTATCTGTTAGTTGAAGGTTATGTTTAGGTTTGATGCTTCAAACCCTATGAACATGCTTCTTCAAATCAATAAGGCTAAGTTAGAAGATAAAGTATGGAGAGAATTCATTTGAACGCCTTTTCATAACCGAGGCCCCGTTGTACCATACATTGAGTTGTGCTTGAGTAACGATGAGTCAGATAAAAGTAGTAATATAC
Organism: Anopheles quadriannulatus; assembly: GCA_000349065.1. Lineage (NCBI taxonomy): Eukaryota > Metazoa > Arthropoda > Insecta > Diptera > Culicidae > Anopheles > Anopheles quadriannulatus. The sequence goes on from KB667633.1 coordinate 835,588, forward strand.
TAACAGTCAAATTGGATTTAGTCTTTCTACGTTTAGATTCCAACATTAGGCCTTACGAGGAACTACTATGACCAAACTAGGTTACATTCGGCACCCCTATCATTTGAATTGAGGGTTGTAAATTGATTTTTTACCAGACCTCAATACATTACTCTAACACTAGTTTGTTTAAGCCACAACACAATGTTTTCAAACACAGTGGATTGTCAATATCATCATGAATAACATGTGGAAACCAAGCCTAGAAAATGGTCTGATTTGATGACATAACATTTGACTTAAAACAAAGAACTATTGCTCATTGCAAAGCAATGTGTTAAGAACCGTGCCACAAAGTGAGTATTGGAGAATCACATTTCCAGAGCAGAGAGGTACAAGCAACTTCTCCTATTGAAGTGAAACTCACTATCCCCCGTGTTTCAACTAAGCATTCCAATTTTGTGACGATCTTCGTGGCTTCACATTGCACAAGAAAATGTAATATATTCTACTGTATATGTTCCACTCCAATTCAATAGCTTTGTAAAGCAACACTTGTTGCTTATTGACACGTGTTTTATACGGTGCACATAATGCAATGTAAAGCTTACAACTCTTCAAAACACGACTCCAACCACTTGCCAACGAGCTACTCAAATATGAACAAAGGTACATGCTGCTTTATTTTCGCTGAACCAACCTCAACGACAACTCACATTACGTCGGTTGTAAGGTTTGCTTCATTTCACAAATTGACAAAAAGCCCTACAGATATTTGTTGCAATCTAAAAGCGTACCCTTGTACGCTGCACGGAAATGAAAATACATACAAATGACGCAAGGTTGGCACAGACACACACATCTTAAAGATTGCACCCTAACAAGACTCAAGATACGTTCTTTTCACGCGCGAGTTTCTCCACACAACATCGGTACACCTGGGCTGCGAGGATACGGTAGGGATCCACTGGCAAGTAAACACCGGCGGAAATTGGAATTCCTGCTGCAAAGTGTCCTTCATTTCCGTTCGACTGCTCGGTGTGTGCTCGGTCCTGTCGCATCGTTTTGATGCAGTTGCAATTCTTACATCCACGTTTATCATCATCCTTTCTCATAACCTTTTCACTTGCCTCAACGCAATGACAACAGAGGCGCCGCCACTGCCGCCGCAGCAGCAGTAACAACTACAATAAAGAGAAAAAAAATAAACCATCCAATACTGCTTCCGCAAAAGTTGATCATTTTTATCGCAGCCGGCAAAAGGTGGAATGTATTGAATTTGCTATTCCTATTGAGCGAAACCGGCGTTGGCGGTCGTTCGTTAATCGAAACCCGCGGCTTCTGGGTGCGCTACACATACCCACACACACACACACACACACACACATGGTGCTACCGTTGGTTCGTTGCAGGTGCACCGATGAAAGGATTGCCGTAGGGTTTCCGTTCGATGCTATCCCTTTTCCCCCTCTTCAGTCGCTTGCGATTGTGCTGTTCTTTTCCGTTTTTCTTTTCTTTGCACTCCTCCGCATGCTGGCTAACGAATCCGCAGAACAGCAGCATCTTAAAATCGGTAGGAAACGTAAAAGAACGTAAGAAAGTAAACAGGCCAACAAAAAAAGTAAGACAAACTTGTGGTTATGGCAAAGCAGCCGGAACACACCTCTCTCAGGACGTCAAAATTCCATTCCATTCGTGCGGTTGACGGCAAAGTGCATCATCTTGATGTGGTTTGCACCTGCTGCTTCAAATAAATGTCCGCCCTGATGCGCTGGAAGCTCTTCTTCGCTAGCAGATTCTTTCGTTCACCTTCGTGCAGGAACTTGATAGCGCTCACAAAAGTGTGGCAAAAGTTGACAGTTTGTCGTCTGGAATGAAGATTTAAACAGGTTTAATTTTATGATAATGCAAGTGGGTAACTTGAGCGCACACAGACCTGTCAGAATAGAGTTTTATTAAACTAATTAGTACGATTTACAATTTGGTCGCTCTTCCTCACATTCGTAGTACTCGTTTCGTAGTTAATAACCCGTAGAGCTACAGTACGAATACGATTTTATTACAAAATCCTAAGAGACTCTTAAGAACTCGTCTGAGTAGTGTCAGCTGCTCTTCAAAATCCGAGAAAAAAATATTAACTAAATATACGATTCTTGCACATTTTATCTTTTGTTATCAGTACAATTTGTATAATAAGATAGAACACATTAAGTTTAAATCGTAAAAATTAAAACAAAGTGACTGGTTTCATGTCTTGATTCCAAGAACCATCGTGAGCTTAAAACAGTGTTAAACACTGAACATTGAGATTCAATTGATCATTTCAGGGAAAGGATTTAATCCCTGTTGTACTACTTTTAACTTCTGCAACCTTACGGCTTTCAAATTTATTGTACACTTCCACCTGCACCCGCCACAGTTCCCTATTCCCCTTTTTATTAGCTTATCTGCGAATTTTATGCTCAGCTACGAGCTTCTTTCGCGCTAAACTCTTCACCATCGTGCAGGATTACCCAAGATACGGTGTAGGGCCGTACACTCGCAAAACCCTTCGCAAAAGATCCGTTCGGTCGTTCAGGCCCGATTTGAAGTGCAAATTTATTGCACCCGCGTTTTAGCCGGTTTCACCAACTCCGAGCCTTCGAGAGAGAGACGCGTTTCGAGAAAGTCGTTAAATAATTACGGCATCACGGCACCAGATCACCAGACACTGCAAGCAGACACACTGAACCGGTCCCGGTCGTTTTACGGCCGATTCCAATTAGCACAGAGCCTAGGGTCGGCCTTGATTGGGCTTTTTGATTTTACGCTCAAACACACCGGCCACGCGGTTCGATGAAGAGCTCTGCTATTGCATTTTGACAGACCGGATTGTGCAATGGGTCGTATTTTGGAAGGTTCTTGCTAGGAGATACCAGCTGTGGCTTTTAACAGTTTCATTCTTCTCCTCTACCTCTTCTACAAGGAGTGTTAAATGTGATCCAGTTAGCGAAAGAACCCTTGTCAATTTAAAGATCTCACTCTTAAAGGCCAACGGGATTTAAGTGCTCCAGACACCAAGCTTGCTTTGCAGATGATATGAATTTTATACTCTGCAAGTCATTTACTTTCCATTCCGATCGTTTTAACAAAACAAACCCAAACAACTCTTACCTTCTGCTACATATTTTGACACTCGAGCTTAATGAACTCATACGTCCACTTCTTTGGACGTTTCCATAATGTCGACAATCCCTTACAGCCTCCTTTGGCGCGTGCAACAACCGGTTACAGCATACCCTTTTTTTGCCTACTGCAGGAAACCAGTATCTGAACCGTTCGAATGCCACGCAAGTTCCACGAATGCACGCGTTACTATGCACCGGTGTACCGAACGGGTAATTTGTTTTTCAAGGCAAACCAGATTACATTCTGCTTGCCCCGGACAGGTGCACCGTGGGTCTATCGGACATGGGCAAGCCTAACCACAAGGCATTCGCGATCGCAGCATCAAGCACTCCTTCTTCAAGATTTATTACACGATTTTTTCTCTCTCTCCCTTCTTAACGGATGCCAATAAACCTAAAACAAAAAAGCTTTGCTCGCAAAGAACAACCATCAAATATGATTTCACGCAAAAACTGCTCCAAAATCCTGGACAACAAAATTGTGTGCCAAAATGCCAAAAATAACCGGTTACTTAAGCTCGTCAGAATAAGGAATTGGCGTCTGTGTCTAAAAAGATTCCCTGATTGCTACAGAACAGACAGCAGAAAGAAGTAAAAGCTTTAGACAACGCGTTTTTGCTTGCCGTCCAAGAACATCGCAACCAAGAACCGCATCGTGCTCTCATCGCGCCAGGACCGGATTTGTCTTTTTGGCAAAAACTACCGCGGTCCTTCCCACTACCCCTCCCCTATCTCCCTGCAACGATGTATATGCAAATGAAGTTTTACGACGCACCGGGGAGCACCGGATTTGTACCACACGCCGATGGTTTTTTGTTTCTTTCTGGCCACTGTGGTGCGTTTTCGATTCTGATTTCGTAAAACAAGATTCAGCGTCCGTTGCCGTCCCTTGCGTTCGGCAACTTGACTTGGCGACTGGCGCACAACACGCCCGAATGAAGCTGACATTTGTCACCTTTGGCAAGGCAATCATTAAAATGCAGCCAGCGCTTCTTGCGGGGAGGAAAATTGGACGATGGAAAAGAACCCAGCGCTAGCTTGTCCGTACGTCCGTCGAGAAGCTGGCCATGGAATTGCGCAGTCATCGTACTGGCTACACGGGACAGACATTTGACAGTTTGACAGAATGTTGTCCCAAATGGGAAATAACAATCGATAAGATTGGCGTATAAAAATAGAATCTCGTTACCGTGATCTGAAGTAGGGAAGTGTTTTGCGTGCGGGGATGCGGCACGATCGTCTGTCTTGTGCTGTCCTGTGTGCCCTGTAATGAGCAACATTTTTCTTTTGTTTTGCAAAAGGTGAGGCATTTGGAATGAATTATTTCAGTCAAATATTCGCTACAACAAACTGTTCTTTCGTGTGTGCTTAATGTCCATGCCATGGTCAAGTTCGCAGCAAACATAAATAAAGCAAACAATGAATGCTCCATTATTTGCTCCATTTATTCTCCATAATCCAGACAAAATTTACTGCTTTGCAAATGTCGTTCTTCTGTGCACATCTGTTAAACGTCAGTTTCCCTGGAGATAAATAGATCCAATCAAATACGCTCTTAAATCTTTCCTCCTCAGCGTCACAGTATAGAATAATGCAGGTGAAGAGATTTGGGAGTGAGTTATATCGTTTAAAGTCTAGAAGTGTATCAAAATGGCCCTATTTCATTAAAAATGTAGCATACAGCTCACAGTGAGTTCTAACAGAACATAGATCTATGCAATATCGTAAAGATTAATCGTTTTAATGTTTCTACAGGAATCGTTTTTATTCAACAAACTCCAAAGATAGATCATAAAGAAAAACTTCAAATGACTTTGTACATTATATTTTGTAGATGTAAGATTTAAATTTCACCATTTTCTAACAACTGTCTTCCCTTCTCTCTCTTTCCATTGCAGGTACGTTAATAAAGATATCAATCTCGCCTGGAGCGACCCCGCCTGAAGCGACGCATCCGTCATAGTCAAGACGGTGTGAGTACATTTCTGCAAATTGCCTTTAAATTGAGCTCATTTTTAATGCATCACTCGCACCGTTTTCTGTGAATGTTTTCGCTACTGTTGCCAGCTCTCAAATTGTGTCGCTCAGACGCCTAAACCTAAACACACATACACACGAAAATCCCCCACCGGAAACGAGAAAATACATCGTGCGAGCTTTTCTGAGCGACCCCTAGATTAATCTTCTACCACAGCCATTCCACCACCTTCGGACAGTCCGAGTGTCCGATGCCATTCCAATGCGGAGCGCAGAGCGAGCCTAAAAGCGCTGTACCATTGCTACAGCCTTGCCGTTTGTCTTCATTGTTGCTCCCCCTCCAGCGATCTGGCGCCACAGTTGTACAAAAGCGTCATAGCCTGCTTTATTTCGCTCGCTCCCCAACTCCTGTTAAACCACTCTATGGTTAATAAGTTGATTTATGGCAGGTGCGGATGAGCATGCGATCGTGCAACAAATTGAAACTGATTGGCGCGAGGGAAAAAGTTGGTTTAAAACAAAAATAGCTTCATCGCCTCCTTGCGCTTCCGCTCGCTAGGCATCCATTTCCAGTTCCAGCACATTTGGGAGTTGAGAGTATTTTGGATTTTGTCGTTTCGTTCACCGTCGTTCACTCCGGTAATGGAGTTTGGAGCCGTTCTAATCCATCAACTGTGACGACCGATTAAGGTATTATGAATAATGAATTATGCTTTGCTGGTTGAGCAAGCTTTCGCTTATAACTCACCTGCCGGAACGCATTTTAGCACCTAGCGGAGCGGTTTCGGTACATTCCGCAACAGGAAATGGAAGCTTTTGCGCTAAACAATTCTACAGTCTGCCGGTTTGGTTGAAGATTTTGCAATGTTCGCGTCGATTTGGCTCGTTAATTGTAAATGGATATGATACTATTAAAAAGATTTCATTTAAACTCTGCTTAATAGGGTTTGATGGGTTTTATTTTACTCTTTCATTTGGTTCGCAGAAATCGTACTTTTCTTTCAATAGCTGAAATATTGTACCGTTTTATTGGCAACAGTTCATTAATTTCATAATATCCGCTCATCGATGGTTGTTTAATGGCTGGAATTATAAAAAGTTCTCATCGATTACTTTACATATAACTCCGATATGATATAGAGCATTAAATGAACCTTAACTCACTGGATTCTAGACAACAATCTCCTCAATTCTGGTTAAGTTCTTCAGAAGGAACACTCAGGCCTTGTTGTGTCGTCAATTAAAATAAAAGTGAAAAATAATTCCCTCATGTTTGAAAAATAATCAAAATAATGTTTTTAATTGACAAATTTCTAGATCGATCATATTTTTTTGGTTTCAACAATGCAAGGTCACTTGAACTTCAAGAGTGATAAACTCCATTAACTTTTTTCAAAGCCAAAGCAATAAACTTAAAGTGACCACAAACGACTACCGAGCCGTCACAAAGTTAAATTTTATTAAAGCCAAACTCGAAGTGAGTTAGCTGATGTCGTCTAACCGACACCAACGCATTGGGTTCAATTTGTTTGCTCATCGACGAGACAACGATCACCAAATTGGGTTGGATACTAATTGGGCGGACGCGTTGAGGCACCGCACAGCGAGTGTGTTTGTTCGCGCACTCAAAGAGCCCACACAACATGAAGCGCCATTTTTTTGCGTTTTGCTCACCAGCTCCGTATGACGCTATCTGTGCATCCAGCACGAACACTCTACCAGGTCACCAAAGTGTGCGCTACTATCGTGCCTGGGCCTGCTTTCTTTCAGCATATAGGAAAAAATGTGCCCCCGATGTGCTTGGATTTTGTGGGTTTTTTCCCCCCACCAAGCTCCAATACAATTAGGGATTGATGATGAACTGCTCGTAAAAGACTTGCTGCTTTCGCGCGATCCACACCGTACGGTGTGCGGAAACTATCCCAGCCCAGCGCACCACCGCCGTCGGTGGAGCGCATCGGCCCGCCCCGGGGCAGGGGAAAAGGATGCTGATGACCTGCGCGCGATGATTGCCCGGCCGCATAATGTTGATCTATCGCTCTGGGGAGCTAGAAGCGAATGAACGGACACGAAAATTACGTGATGGATCGTCTTGCAATTACCGCAGTTCGTTTGCGAAACGCTATCACTGCTGCCGCTGCTTATGACGTTTCTCGAGAAACATCTTACGCTTATCCTGGCATTGGCGGTATCCCCTGAAGAAACGGTTCAATTTCGGCTCTCGGGCTTACGGGCTCTATCGTTTATGCGCGACAAAAATTATACCACACTCAACCTAGCCAACCGACACGTAGAGACAAATGCAGAGTCTCAAACGCAGAAGAAAGCTTCGAATTTCCATTTTATTTCTGTCCGCTTCGAGCTGGCGGAAATGTTGTCGTAGCGAATGAAATTGATGATGATACTGAACCGAAGGATAATGATTCGTCTAGCACAAAGGAGTCAGCTATAATGGGAAAACCGTTGAAGAGTACTTCGACCCCCGGTGGCACATTGATTCTCATCATTAATAGGGAAATCGTATCAGCGAGAATTCCATCCCGTGAGGGCTTTTATTGGTAAAAATCTTCAATTGAAGGTTTGGTTTAGCAGACTGAATATCTTTCGAGAATTGAATATTTTAATATAGAATTTGGTGATTTGAATGTTCCATTCTGTTTGGGCAGAGCGGTTTAGTATAGATATAGTGACGATTTTTAAATAATTGCGTTAACGTCTCAAAGTTTGATAAAAGTGGACTTTGAGAATCATGTTCAATGTTCTATGATGATAATGATAAAGACATAACTTATTACAATAAATGTAATACAAGTCTTTTAGAGATGAACAACGAAATTTACAGAACCAGAAGTACGGAAAGAATCCTTGAAACTCTAGTAGATCTTTAGAAAACTCCCAGATTTATTCCAAATAAAGTGATACATAGTGTAAACATGTGTTGCACTGTTGTTTAACAAGCACTTCACTATTTATTATTCAACCTAAACTACTCCGTTCCTTCAAGTATTAGGAAATTCATCAAATTTGGCAATTCTTCTGACTGCATAACATTCTGTGCTACTGAGTGATATTCGAACAGTACAAACACACTCCGAAAAAAAAACAACATTTCATTTTCCCTCAAACACTTAAAGCTTTTAACGATACCTACGAATTTTCATTTTATTTGTAAATAACATTTACGCAAAAAAACAAACCATTGAAAAGCACTATTCAGGCACGTGCAGACAAAGCACAACACGTTTTTCTCATCACTAACACGAGTTACTGCCTGCCTGTCCATCCAGTTCCAACCAATCGACAACATTCCTATCCAATCTGCCCCGAATCCTGCTCCTTCTCGGAATAAATCCCGCTCCCGATCTATATATAAATGTCTCATCGAACGTCGGACGGTCTTGTTTTGCAGTGTTCGATATCGATGGTTGTGCTTTTCTGGAGTGCTGAAAACAAACCAAAACCAAAACCAACGAAAATATCGGTCCAGCGAAGTAGGGCTGCGGGAAAAAGCAAGCGATGTGTCCTGCAGGCACTTACCAAATACAAACCACTAGCCCCACTTCGGTTGGATTTACTCTTTGCAAACGGACAACAGTGCTGACACACACACACACACACATTTTCTACGTGAAAGCTGCCTCGTATCAGCACGGCTGCCGTACCTTCGGTGTCTCTGTTACGAAACATTTTATTGCGAAACAAGCCCATTTATGCTCCGCATTCTTGCTGCCGCTAGTGGTGAACGGGGTCAGTGGAAGCAAAAGATGGATCGGTTGTCCGCGGCCGGAATGAAACCGTACTTCTGTTCCGTTTAGCAGAAGTTCCCCATGTTTGAATGGCGGTGTGTAAAACGGCGACAACGATGCCCGGTTGGTTAAACTGGGCCAATGAACTGACCATCTGTTCGACACCGTTTGTGGGTTGAAAACAGTGTAATTAAGACGTTGTATTATTAAAGGATTTAAAAATTCCAGGTTTTTTTTTAAAGATAAGTTATTTAAAACTGATATTCTATTCAGTAGAAATATCTCTACTCTAAAGTACTAAAATCCCTAAAACTCAAGAAAGAGTCTCATCCAAACCAGAAAACGTTCAATCTAGACTGTTTGGTGACGGCACAGCCCATAATCTTCCCGCTACGCAGGAAGCATGCACGGGGTGAAATGCGTAAAGCTCATTTACGATTATGTTTATCCTTTTTACGCTCTGCTGGCCGCTTAATCAAGCAATTGCTTTCATACCGCCCGTTACTCCCGCTTCACCACCACCGACCAAATGGAGCACGTTTTTGTGTGGGAAAATCTATCAGACACGGTTACAAAATACGACGACACGAGCCCGATCCCGGTCGTTACCGTACAAACCTCGGGCTCGTTTGGTCTGGCTACCTTACCCTCACTTCGGTGTTGCCCCCCTCAAACGGGTAGATAGAACCCATCTGCATGCGATCATTTATGACTTCATTCGGGATGCTGTATAGCGCATCTAGCAATTAAAAAGGCAATGAAATTGATTGAAATTTTACTGTCCCGTACGAGAGAGAGAGAGAGAGAGAGAGAGAGAGAGAGAGAGAGAGTTATTTCATCGTCATTTATAAATTAAAAATGAATCTAAACCAAAAAAAAGACATTTTTTCATATTCTTTTATTTGTTTTACCACTTTGGAATGGTACTTATTTATTTATTTTGTTCGCTCACGGTCCGTTTCGATTTCACAGAAAATGCTTTACATTTACCAAATTTATTTAAAAAAATCAATTCCCACGAAACTATAACTGCCGTACCACTCCACGCGGTCCTGGTTCAAGCAAAAGTCAAACACACAACTTTGCAAGCGCGTTCTTTGCGTTCTGCGAATGGGGAAAGAGTTTGCCAAGTCAATCATTTCTGCCATTTTTCCTCCAGCGCACTCCAGCAACGAGCCGGGTTTTGAGATCGTTTTCTCTCGAATCGCAAAGATAAACATATAAAAGTTTCACCCCACCCATCGGGTGGCCAGAGCTTGTGTGAGTGTGTGTGTGTGTGTGTGTGCGTTTTGTGCCCTCCGAACCACTGCTTGGAACGCTCTGGTAAAGCGGAAAATTGAACTTCGTCTAAATCGAAATCCATTGGGGTCACAGTTTTGCTAGTCGTTGCCAGGCGATGGCACCTGTTGAAGGGAACCACCGCAGCCGATGGTTCCCCCCAATCGGTTATGCTCACCGTTTTCCCCCAAGCAAACACACATACAGCCATGTTTCGATCAGTTACCGGATGTACTGAGTGAAACTTAATTTAGCAAACTTTACTACACCTCACATCGATCCTGAAGGTTTCCTCTTCGCGCAAATTCAACCGAAAACGAAGCTGTGTGTGTGTGTACAATGTGTCGACGTGGAGCCATGTGGTGCTTGGTCGAAGAATTTCCAGTCGGTGGAAAATTAATGAACAATTTGGCGCTGAAATCTGTAAAGCCAACCGGATGGGATGGAGGGAAAATGCGCTGCAATAAATATCCAAACAGTTCGACCTAGGGTTCCCGAAGGGAATGGCCCGGGTTTGGTCGTGGAATGCGTTTAATGAATTTCGCTTCATCGTGCATTTTGTGGGCCAATGAATGGATGAAAACAACACGAGGTCAGTGTTGGGACCTGTTGACTCTTTCAGCATCTGTTTGTACTTGGTTTTGTATTTATTCGTAAGTCACAAGAGCTTGCAAACTGTAAAAATAAACAATAAAAAAGGAGACCCTAGCTCCGTCGATTGTACAGCCACGTGTAATGTTTCGGGTTGAAAGAATTCACTACGGAGGAATTCGTTTCCATTCCAACACTGCTCCGTTATTTACCCAGAACATTATCTCACCGTACAAAGGATGATCGGCCTGAAACAGGATCACTTGTGTAAAGTGGGGACGTTTAGAATAAATGGGTCCTTTTAAACGTACATGAAAGGTGTACACCACCACTACCTTTTTGCGAGCATTCAACCTCACCAGAAATGGTGTCTCATTTTAAGTGACTAGAATTGCATGACAACCAACACTCAGACAGTCACACTACCTCCGGCAGCAATCCGACGCAATCGACAAAATCTCCCGAGACAACGCCACTGAAATGGGTACCTGAAGAAAAGCCATAAAACTGAAAAAGGGCGACCATGTTAATGGTAACATCTTGCGACCCATGCCAGCACCCCAAAACTGTGCCCGCTCAATTACGCTCAGTACACTCAGTAGCGCATAGCAGATAGCTTCCGTGAGAATTTAGCTCACCACCGCTTCGGTTGATATTATGATAAAGTTATGCTTAACACCTTACTACCTTACCTGAAGATTGTCCTCGCAGCGTGTTTATCCTTGTGCCCAACGCATGCACGCCGTATGTTTGTGTTTATGTTACCTGTTGTGATTGAGCGCCAACTATGACGATATCCCGCCATCATTCCTTAGGCGGTTACGTGGAACGATTACCACACGACCATAGCGCCGCTCGGGTTTGCTTTGCGACAAAACGGCTTGCTTGATTGACTTTATAGATCAACGATCTATCGTATGAACCAGGAGTGTTTGATTGACGTACCCTGGTAGAGCGTTTGGTTAAGTTGCCCCTCGGGTAGCATTTATCGGCAAGGTGAAGAGTTGTGCTGGAAGTTGATAGATGAAGTCTGTGACATACGCTAGAGAAGCAAGACGGTAGCAATGGTTTAATGTGTTCCTGCTTATTCTATTCTTGGAATGGAACACACGATTCGATGCCAGGACGTGTTTTGCAGTTGAATTTTGGATTATACACTGTAGAGGATCAAATCATGATATCTCAATAATCTGGTTAAGTCACGTTGAAAAAGATCTGGGTAAATATTCCTTTCGCATCAGGATACTTCCTTAGATTGAATTATTTTAATACCCAAGGTTTCTAAATTTTCTATCATCTTAGATCTTGCTGGGTAATTTCCCTAATTCCTGGACTTAAAAATTAACAAGCTAAATTCCTTCGGTTCGAACGTTATTAATTTCCCTTTTGTTTCAAAACGATTCTTAGGTGGCTAATACTCTTACAAAAACTCTGATGCTCCTTTCTAGAAATAGCAACATTCAACAACACACTCTTGATGAAGAGCGTCTTCCTTTCTGTTCCAGCAAACCCTTGACTATTGCTTCTCTTTTTGAGCTTCTGACAATCTCATCGTTAACGGCGTACGGCGAAGGCAGTAAAGTAGAGTAAAGCAAATGAATTCTGGAATGGAAAGTACGCTCACCTCAAAATGCACTCTCGCTTCAAGCCGATCTTCATCGCCTTAATTATTTTGTTTGTGCTCTCAATCATGCGCTCCAGTGCACCGTCTGGGAAGCGCTTGCTAGCGTTTGCTATGAATTCCACAAGCACGCGCCACATCCGGATGTGCATGAGGTACTAAGGTGGACTAAGGTTTACACTCTGTACTCACGCCATTGCCAACTCCCAATCGTCACGTCCACACTACGCCATTACAAACAGCTACAACGGTGTATGGTTTATAAATGTTTCAGAACATTCTAGCCAGACCATTGTAACGGGTCTGGTACGGTTCAGTACGGCGATCCGAAACAGCAGTTCCACCTAATTAACGATTGAATTAATTGTACAACGATGCCGATGTTTGCACTTGCACCGTGTGATTTATGTACCACATCCAGCGTTCTTAAACACGGACCCTCGTCGACCTACTCCAGTGCCCATTAGAACTCGCAGCACCCTTTCGTGGCGGTGTTGTTGTTCGGGTCAGTTGTCCTAATGGTATGCTAACATTTTCCCAGCCTTCAGAAACATCCTCCGGGGCCGGGGCTGCTGTCGAAATGTTTGATGCTCTTCTATCCTTTTACCAGCTCGGACATGGTTAGATCAAGCAACACAGCTTGAATTAGACGGCGTCCGGGATGTTGCTAAATTAACACTCATACACACACACAAACCATGGTTATCCCTTGCTCCAGGGAAATGACATTCCCAGCCAGGGAAGTTGCCAGTTGCTTAGCAGGTGTCTGGCAGTCTTGTACGCTATTCAAACCCTCGTTTCGCGCAGATATCGTGACATCCGGAACGTACGGCTTCATGATGGCATTAAAACATTGCCTAAATACGTAGTAGTACGGTGAATGTACTCCAAAAAGCTTAATGATACCTATATTTAAGCCCACTGTCGGTGGTACGTTCTTGTCCAATTATCGGTACAGCGCACCGGTCTAGTGCTGTAGTTCTAGTTTGAGTAGGATTCAATCCACCAACCTATTTCTCTCTTTTAATGCAAAACCCGCTGTCATGGGAAATGGCACATGAAAAGTGACCTTTTGCTAGAGAGAGGCTTTTCCCACAGCACACCCCGGAAGAAGGAAGAATATAGCACAATGTACATTGATTATTCCCATGAGCTTTTACCCCCCCGTGAGGCTCTTGCGGGGCTGTACGACGAACGCTTAGAACGCTTTCGATAATGAATCGAGTAATGTTTCATGCCTTTTGGTCCTTGGAGTCGAGTGGCTCGTCGTTCTGACGTCGGGGAGAACTAGAAAAAGGGAAAGAACAGACCCCATGATAGCTTCGACCATCATCATGGCACACGATATCACGGTAGGCGCAGGAGCTTTCCTTCTTTTTTCATCTTCCTTTTGCCTTTTTTTTTTTGCCTCACCGGAGCCCCAAGCGACGCTCGGGAACGCACCGAAATCAGCAGGAGAATAACAAACCAAACCATTTTCAAACAAGCGTAATCATTTTATATTGCTTCTGCGACATCCCAAGCACCGAAGTCGCATTATGAGTTTCGTTCCTGGGACCTGCTTTTCCTCCATTTTTCTTTTCTTTTTTTTGCATCGTTTAGTGTGAATGGCTTGCTTCACAGCAGCACCACTTGTGCTTCGGGATATTGCTCGGGAAAGGAGGCCCTAAAATGAGGCCTGTCGTGATTAAATGAGTGCTTTCCCCCCTCCCCCTCATTTTGCAAGCAGGTCATAGACGGGTTTGGCCTCCAGTTGCTCGGGACCTGGTTCTACATCAAAAATCATTTAGTAACCCTTAACCCAGCTTCGGGATACCCACTGGGATGGTGAAAGCTTTGCCCGAATTTGTAGAACTGGTGGTGCTCAAGGGTTGTCTAATCAGGGTGAGCAGCCTAAATACACCATCTGTCCGATTCCGTATCATAGCAAGCAAAAAAACTCCAATGTCGACCCAATAAAAAGGCAGCTCATCTCAGACAAATCAGATGTCGTCGTTTCGGATGACGGTTTCCGGTAGATTTTGTGTTGTTTTTGCTCTGTTTCCTTGTTCTAAAGAGCAAACTCTCAACATCATTCGCCTCCCAAAAGTATCCTTTCCTAATCCTAATTTAATGTAACCGTTTGCCGCTTCGGGGGACGTTAAGGGCATTGGGTGTGCTTCGCGCTGCAATGGTTCATTGAAAAAGAGGCGAAACTGTCGGAAATGGGTCTTTCAGCGTGTGTTACTTTTCGGGTGATTTTATTGCGACAAAACGTTACGCTACCCCGTTATGGTGAGCATGAGGAGTCACCCAATTTGGGAAGTGACCTCAAGTACCTGTCAGATATGTTTGAAACGGATTGAGTTTCATGTGGTGTAGCAATGGAACGAGCGTGTAGCAAGGGTGTTTTGAAGGTTGATGATGTTCATTCGTACATTTTAACACGCATTTGATTGCTGACAGTTCGGGGAACGTTTTGAGAATATGATTGGAATTGCCATTGGACTATTGTTTCACATCTGAACGTACATATTGATATTGGCGTTTCAAATGCAACATAAACCCCCCTTTTATTCAAATAGCTTAGATTAATTAATTGAATTGCTCCTTTCCTCGTCTGACTGTTAAACATATAAAAGGCCATTATTAAATGTCTACGCTACACTTTAGCTCTAGCCGAAGGAAATCTTCCCACTGAATTGTGAGAATAAACTGCTATCCTTCCCTCTAAACTTGTTGAGCGCGCTACCAAGACAAATGCCAACGCGACCGTCCCTCCATCAATCAAACTGATTATGCAGTTTGTGTAACGAGTCAACAAAAATAGTGCTTTGCCGCAGCTTACAAATCTATTCCATTGCAAAACCACGCAAACCCAACAGCATCGAAGACAACCGAGAGGGATGATGAGCTCGATAAATCCACGTTTCCAACCGATCAGCTCTCTCTCTCCTGCGTACCACAAACCACACGGCTCTACCTACCTTACCGATCGTTATCCCGCCACACCTTTAACCACACTCACTGCTAGCGACCGTGATTCTGTTCGCTGCGCGAAAGCCGAATCTTAGCTAACGATGCGAAATCTTCCCCGTGCATCGGATGGAAAATTCATGGAATGGGGAAGCGCGTTGGCTGCACAAAATTAATTGCAGCGCGCGAAAGCATCCGCGGCACTTTGTTTCCATCCGTCTGCGGGGAGCACTTGATGGGTGGTGTTTGGCTTCTTATTTAACGCCCCTTATTTTGTTGAGCCAACAAACTTTGTTCTTGAGATTCAGCTGAATCGTTTTTTGCTCACTTCCTTACGAACCTTGTGGCATGGTGAAGATTTTGGCGGCGTGAACCTTTAGAAAACTACTTCAAGCTGAAGTGCTATGCCTCACAATGCAATGTTCAATGTTTAGTCGAAATATTGAAACATCAACTTCTGAGTGATATCAAAGTATTCAAATAATTTAAAAAATGTATGCATTATACAGAATACTTCACGGTAGCCGAATGAAAATCAATCAATTTTATTTCAACATAAAAACTCTTATATTTAAACGGGTCTACAAAGTAGCTACAGTTACTGCATTCAGACGACCTTCAAATGGAGTATTTTAAAACAAAAGTATAATAAAATTCCAACAAGAATAGTCAATTTTAACAAATATTTAAACCTTTGGGAGAGGTTACTAAATTGAATATCATTCTAAAAAACGCATAGCTGTCAAGGAACTATGCAATTACTGTACTCTTATTGAATCAATATAGGGTTTTTGTTTGTTTCATTACGACACACTTTCATGCAATCCTGTGTGGTTATTGTTTTCTTATAGCCCTTTCGTACCCCAAAAGCCTGGATCAATTTTTATGTCCTCACATCGTGGTGTCGAATCATGGTGCCAGGTTCCGGTACATGTTTCACCAGCGCAGGCTTGCCTCATGGAAGCAAAGTTCCATACGAATTGCGCTTGGTCGGTTATTAAATTTTATTGAGCGCTGGAATTTCCATCAACCATTGAACAATGTAAAGCCCGCGTACGAGTCCTGGTACGTCTTCCAGGCTGAACGTCAGCAATGCTGCAGCTACGAGCCTGCAAGCCATCGAACCCTGCTAATGCCAGTTATGCTCGATCAATATTTATCGAGCTCAGGCGAACGAAATAAGCTACCAGAGGATGCCAGAGAAGCAGCAGCACCATACGTTAAATCTTCCCTTTAACACATGCTCACATACGCACACATATCGAACCAGTTGCGTACTGCTCCAGCACGACCCAGGCGATTTTACATCCCGGGCAGAAACGAAGTGGTAATCCTTTTGTTGAAAGATTTATGCACGCCCGTTGCCGTACCGAACCCATCAAGGCGGCAAACGGACGGCGACCATACATTATCGCCTGCGTAAACCGGCCGACCGATGCAACCTTGTCGGGAAAGATGCTGGATCGCATCCCGAAGCATTAGGCATCAAGTCTTCCCACTGCCCTAAAAGTACACCATAAAACGAGGAAGCTGATCCTTTGATTTCTCGCATCCCGGCGTACGGATGGCCCAGGATTGTGAGCGAGAGAGCGAAAAAAAATACGGCAAACATCGTATTTAAAGCACACTCCTCGCTACGGGTGGAATCTCATTATGTTTATGCAATTATTCTGAGCTCGCGTTAGCGCTACACAGCCCATTTTGAGGGCTTAAAGCTAGCAGCATCGAGGGAATGGTCGAGAATGGAGATAAAGATTTGTGTGCCCAGCGGATACAGCGAAGCTTGTTGCGCTTCCGGTTGGGGTTGAGGGTGGAGTCGGGGCTGGATAGGTTGATTTAGTGGGTGGTGGCTGGTGGTTTCGCAATCTTTAACCTTCTGTAGCACCGACGTAGGCTGGCTAGGTCCATTAAACCAAGCCGGGTGGTTAATGTTTTTTAGGGGTAATAAAATTCGATTTATCAATCAATAAGTAGGCATACCCCAGGGTTTTTCATGGTACTTTTGAAATATTAGTTTAAAGAGTTACTCTGAATGCTGTTTCAAGTAGCTCTTATGCAGAATGAAGCTCATGTACTAGCATATTTCATATCAATTTTTTTTTTTCATTTATGTTGCATGCACATATGAATCAAATCCAATGATTGAAGGTTTTTATTGCTTTTGTTCCTACACAATGGAAAGCTCATTTGTGGTCTAATGGTTAACGCACGGGCCTACTGTAAAGGCCAGACGAAGTTCGCTTCCCATTCGTGGACTGTACCTTAGAAGCAAGGAATCACTCTCTAGCTATATAACGTAGTCTGGTTACAGGATCGGTAAGCATACGAGAATACATCATTTGCATCAAAAAAGAGGAAAAATATAAAGCAGAAGAATGATATTTCAAGCTTACTCCATTGCAACAAGTAAAGAAAGATTTGAAATAACCAGCAGCATCATCATCACATCCCTCTGTCTACTGCCGCCATTTACAGCTTAATATAATAATCAATTCACATCGATCGCCCGGTTTTGTACCACCTACCACCTTACACCTCTTCTCCCAGTTTTGTTGTGCCTTCCATCACAAATCCCACATCCCACAGATTTTCTATAAACATCATTACCACACGAGCAGCGAAATTATTCATGCTCATGCGCGAGACAAAGTAACATCATTAATCTACTTTGTCAAAGGTGCAAACAGGCAAACGGCCCCGCGAAAGGTGAAAGTGCGTACCGAATGCTTTGTTTCATTTCATGTTTTTTTTTCTTGTACATTGGCTTGTACATTAGATTTATACAAACAGTACAAACGTAACCAGATTACAATCCGTTCCGGGCGAGCCTCCGGGGATGGAAATTAGAGCCCTTCGACAAGAGCGAAAGCAACAAACGCACTCTCGCAGTGCAAAGCTTTGGTTCGAGAAAAGCGGGTAACAAAACTCTTCCAATAAACGCCACCACCAAAATGACGAACGTACCGTTTTTTGAGGTTTTGATGTGATTAATCGTTTCAAATGTTTCGGTGCATAGTGTCGACCGGAGAGTGTACGCCGCTCGCTGGTGACTGGGTGTAACAGCACTACTTTAAATCGTAATCAACGTCAGCTGGACCGACCGAGTGCTCCCCGGCGAGAAGGCTGTGCTAACACCTTTCGCCGCACATGAGACGTGCTAGGAATGGGAGAGATTTGGCTTCGGAGCGACTGGTACCGGTGCCTGTGGTTGAACCGGAACCATAAATATTATGACCTCAGCCATGATGGTTTGCCACGAAAGGCGGCTAGTGCGCTACCACGGGAAATGGTTCATTTTTGTCACAGTTATGAAGTTTAAGATGAACTTACCGTGTGAATTTGGGAGTGGATGATAAAACGGAGCGATCATCATCAAGTACCACTAAATACTGGCTTCTGTTAACCTTTTCGTACCTTTCTTGTTTTTAATGTGTTTCTTCTAAAAGATAAACCCTTCTTTCACGATCTCGTACCATTAACGCCAAACGTTTTTATTGCATAATGGTTCACGACTCACTGCCATACACTCACCCCAAATAAACAGATCACCAACCGAGTCAGTTCTTTGACTCGTACCCTTTCACCGCGGCCGCCACGCCGTAACGCCTTTTGGATTAACCGTCCGTTCAGCGGGTGCCGGCACGACCGGTATTCATGCCGCGTAACACAGCAGGTGTCGGTTATGCTGTCAATGTTTAACGCTCATAAATCCGCACCAAACTTCAAACGTTGGGGGAGCTTTTGGGCAATTCGTGCTTCCTCGCACAGCTGCTGCGCGGCTCCGGCACGTTGGATTCCGGTCCAAGAAATCACCTCACCGCGAAACTGCATCTAGCAGCATTAATCAACATTTTCACTTTCGTCAACCATGCAGCTCCCCCTCCAACAGGAAGACAGACGGTGTGCTCTCAATCTAAACGGGCAGCAAACCCGGCCCACAGCTTCCTGACCGCTCGTGGTATTATGTGACAGTGCAACTAAACCGGACAAATTTATCCTGGTCACGGCACCGGCTTCTTACAAGCTACATCGAGGAGTAGTGCAGGGTAAGGGGTCTGGCTGTCAAGATTATATATGCAGTAAACAATCTGGTTCGCCAGCTCTTCCACCTCCTCCTCCCCACTTCATGCTGCATGTGTTGTTATCTAGCAGTGCTCTGATTGCATACGCCCGTCCGAACTGATTGATGCTCGTCAGCCAGCTGCGATCGCTGGCCGGGCGCTTGTCGGGTTGCATTTGATAAGCGAATACGCCCCGGTTGACAGTAACATCGCGCGCTCGTACGTAACCGCAGCGATGTGCAGTTAATTGCATACCGCAAGCATGATTTATACACGTAATTAAAGCATCGTGCGAGATGGGCGGCACGCACATCCCTTCCCGAGCGGAGCGTAGCTTCCTGGCAATTGGCAAGTCGTTTTTTCATCTGCATTTTATGCAAAACACACACACACACCGTCCGGGGCGCGAAATCACATTATAATGTTGCAATATTTATTGCACATCGCCACACGCCGTATCAATTATGTACATTTGGGATTTCGGAACGTACCGCAAAAAAAACGAAATACATTTTATGTTGGCAAACATTGAAGCATTTTGAATTTGTATCTGGGAACGCTCTGTGAACATGCAATCGAGTGTGAGAGTTTTACGGTTCATGTAAAAACCGAAGCGACCGCGGGAAACGAAACATTTTTCACATCAATCATTTTTCACAGTAAGGGAGTTTTTTTTTTTGCAGTAATAAATAAAAAATACCTTTTCAATCGGTAAGCCGTGACAAGTGGGCACGTTACAGCAGGGACGCACTTTGATAGTAAATGTTTGCCAGTATCAATATGCCCGTCCACTCGAGCAGGATACGTTCCACAATATCGTACGCTTATAGTTTTCCAAAGCCTCCACTTGAAAAAGGGAATTTTCGATGTAGAATTTCACAACCAGCTACGTTAGAAACGGAGGACATCATTCATCCGTAAACAAACGGCAGCCGAAGCCTTTTTACTGTTCAAGCGCTCTGCCATGTAGAAGAGATTTTTTTTATGGTAAAAAAATCACCAACACGTTCTTTTTATACCTAACCTGCAACATGCACATTCATTCTGCACAAGATGCAGCACAGTGAGTGTTATTCCCGCAGACTTGTTCGAAAAGAATCATCGCTCGAAGAATGAAGAGCTTTTCCGTGTCGATAAAATGACAGGGAGCAGTTTTTGCTGGTTCACTCGATGTCACACAGCAACAAAAAATTGTTGAAAATACTTTGCTACTCAAAGTTTTTCAAAAGCTTCGGTCCTTTTCTTTTGCTGTACGTATGAAAACTTTTACGCTGTGACATAAGTCGCTAAAACTTGTTCCTGGAACGAGGGAACGAGCCCACCGAACAGAATTGTTACGGCGTCTGGTTCGACTTCCGTTCATGCTTCCTTATACTGTCGTTCCAATTTGTATCGCAGTGATATGTTTATTATTCTTGTTAAATGTAGCTTGCACCGAAAAACGGAAAAGCGTATTATATTCAAGTTTCAGGTTTAACTCCAATCACTGCATAATGTGCAGTATTAGAATAATTTAAAACAATTTCAAACAGTGAATTCTTTGGGTTTGTTTTACTCATTTGAATTTGCTCTCAGTTGATTGTATTTAACATTTATGTTCTTTTAAACGGCGTGGCTGAGACACTTTCATTTAAAAAAATAGAAGAAAACCAACAAAGTGACAGCAATTTGAAGCAAAAGCAGATTTCTTATTTATTCACACCGGTTTAGAAATCATCATCAAACTACCACATTCTAGAAGCTTTGCAGCTTTCATCAGTTTATTTTGAACCGAAGAATACAACTTAAAAAGCTGAGCAAGTACGCTGTTTTCCCAGAACACAACAACATGTTGTCAAGAGGAAAGGCTTTTACTTGAGGTAGATGAAGGCAAACCCCATGATATGTAATTAAAATCACCTCAATGATTGTTCTTAATCTTAACACATACACAACATCAGCGGAAACTATAATCTGGAAGGAGAAGTTGCTTCAAAACTTTACCAAGAAGCAACTCGTTCCCAAAAACATGTCCACCAATGGAGACATCAATCCATCCTTCCCGCTCGCTCGCCTGTTTCAAACTCGATCATGCTATCTAACTTTTCACAATGTCCCCTACCCTTCATGCTCTACCCAACATTTACATCCTTTTTCTATATAGCACAAAATCTCTCACCAACCCCCGTGCTCCGGAAACAATCAACCAACAAATTGCCACGAAAATTAGAAACTTTAACATGATTAAAAACGTTGATGATGTGTTTTGCATCAACCGCTCCGGTCGAGAAGCAGACAAACACGACCGTTGTTTACGAGCGTTCTAAGCACGTGGCTATGCCTGCTGTTCACGTGTTTGAAACTTTCCACCGGGAAGATGCGCAATGACAGCCGACTTAACCCCTCCGAGCCATTTTCCTATCATTCTCTCTCTCTCTCTCCTGTCGCGTCTAACAACACTTCATCAGGCAGTGGGCTGAAGGAAGAAATTAATTGATAATTTTCACCTCGTTTGCTTAGACAGAATCACACGAGTTAGTACACTTTATCAACCACTTGCTCGCTCCATACATCCAAACACATTGGGATGCGGGAAGCGTTCTTTACACAAAAATAAGCGCACAGCACCGCAAAGAGCGCTTACATACACAATTCTATTTACTCTCGGTGATGTTAAATTTATTACACTCAGTCCCGTTTACACCACATCCCATAAACAACGTATTTCGGATGGCGAGGGGTTAAGCTCAGATCGGATCGTTTTGAGGACGGGCTCTGGATGGTGCCTCTACTGGGTGGGTTGCCTGCATGCGACAACGGTGCCGTTCAAAGGCTCACGGTTAAACACATACACACACAAACACTCACCAAACATGTGGTATGTGGGCGAACGCCCGACCAGACAAGTTAACTGGAATTCTCTAACGAAATTAACGTAATTAACGCCCAGGGATGTACGCCGCCTCATATCCTCTCGTGCGCCGAAAGGAAAGGATCAAAGCTTCGGCAGGCAGTAGGCATGCGTAGCGACAAACACGGTTCCTCTGCTTCCCAAAAGGTTATAAGTATTTAATTTGCTCGTCTAAATATCACCACAAATGGCAGGCCATTTTTCCTGGGCGAAGCAACTGTTATGTCCTCCCGTTGGGCCTTTATCCATCCCATCACTATCACTTGACAGATGGGTAACGGCGAAACTAATACATGACTCACTGGCAAGCATTAGAAGCATTGGAAAGCAGCACACTATTTAAACGCACACTAGTCTTTGGAATAAATTATCCCCCTAATGTCTCGAACCATACACGGTAGTCACCTCTCCCAGAGTTGTTGTTCTGTGCCGGTTTCGGGATGCAAGCTTTCAGAATAACCTGGCAGAAGATGACGAAAGGATAAAAGAAAGAGTTCCACCGCAGAATATAATCTGCATATTTTTATGTCCTCCCATTAGCTCATCCAGCTTCGGGTTTTATACGACAGCCGACGGAGGGAGGTTGTTCACCTCTTTCAATATCAACATCCAAACCCGCAAATAATCAAATATCCTCCCACAACCAACAAGACTTAAAAACACAAATTCGAAGCTTTGGCGGCGTTGCTGTGCCATCGCAAGGCCCACACACTAAAAAGGGTTCCCAGTTTTCGCATCATTTCATAAGAAGAAACAAACACACACACATGTTCGGGGCAAAGAGGTGACCGAAACTGGTCCGTACAAGCGGCATTCCATTTTTGGACACGATGTACCCTCCGCCATCGAAGACTGGTTTTCCAAAAGCTGACATCCGAAACGTCTCTGTGACTCTGGTCTCTCTGTGTGTGTTGCTTACTTATCTCAGCAATCGCATTTCTGCCTTTCGGACTTGATCTCGTACGTGAAAGCCACCCCATTCTTCCAGCTCCCCTTCTCATCCCTTGCCGGGGGTAGTATTAAAAACAACAAACGAAGGGCATCGAACGAACGCGCCGTGTCTGGCCGAGCAGCCGAGCGGTTCAATGAAACGATTACGATTACGCAACGCAAAAGCTCGGCAAAGCATTTTGAGGAGGCCACACGTTTTGTAGGTAACGCGGCGTACCAGCATTGACTGACAGATGGCTTCCAAGCGCACGCGATCAGCATCCGTTCGAGGGGCGATCCAGCTGCAGTTCGTTCGCTATCTGCCCCTGCTTATTAAGCTCTAGATTGTAAATCGGTAACATTCCGCCCGGTGATGCACACGGGCCCGATGGTGGAACTGATACTAGCTCGTGTGCTTTTCTTTATCTCTTTCCCAATGCCGACGTCAAAATTGCGAGTGAATTGTTATGAAAGTGATACGGGCAGACAGAGGTCTAATAGACTATAGTGGCTTAGCTCTTCGCTTTTTCCAGCCGCAAATAATTACTGTCAAATTTTATGCAATGTTGAACCATTTTGTGCAAACCGATCGTGCTGCGTTACGTTACGCCATCTTCGGAGCATCCAAATAGATACGGTTTGGATTTATTGGAGCGTAAAGTGTATGGCACAGGGGTGAACGTTCGTTTATGTTAAAGTCATCTAAATAGATTTTTTTTTCTTTTTCTTGTATTTTTAAGAAAAATTATACGTAATTTAGGCCTCTTCAATCATAAAAAGCTCAGCTTGTGGCTCAATCCTGATGCAGCTGTGGAGTATATGCATTCAATACGTCGTAAAAGGATAAAGGACTCACGCGTTAAGAGCTTTTGGCATTGAAGTGCAAATACTTTCATTTGTTGAAATAGGAACTCACAGCAACTTTTCTAAAGTAGCTTAAAACTAAACACACATATCCAACGCTAGTGCAGGTGGTTTAATGTTGCCTATAAAACGTTATAAGAAGTTAAATTTATTCTGTAATAATCCAGTCTGACCATTTTACTTCGTTATTGTCACGCGCAGTCATTGAAATCCATTTAAAGCTGGTTCGCATAGTTTTCAAATGCTCAAGAAAACCAAAAGCAAAGCTTTCATCGTCCAACTCACTGTTGAATTGAAGAACAATTGTTGTCAAAATTCTTTCTTCATACCAAAACGCTCTCACACATTAAAATAATTTCCGTCCGCTTCTATATGGCCCAGCATTTAACCGTCGTTTTTGGTTGGTCCCAATCTTTTCTTTCCAATCCATTCGTATGTGAAACTTTTTTAATTGCGTGAGCCGAAACGATTTGGAGGAAGAGAAGAAAAAAATACACACATCATAAACACCCCCCGCGTTGACGGCTCAATCGTTACCGATGCGATAATCGCGGGGCAGCACGGAATCTGGGACAAGCGATTCAGGCCGGCAACGAAATGACGAAGGCGATGGGGGCTGCTTGATTTATGCCGCACTGGGTAACACCTTTTTTCCCCTCTCGTACGATATTGAGCCCAGCTGTACGCATTTCTTTCCTGCCGCTAATGCTTGTTCATCGAGATGATTTGTGTCGAGCGAAAGCTTTCCGCTCTACTCTTGTGTAGTGCGTTGGATTTTTGTACCGCTTAGAGCAAACAAACCTTACTTCTGTACCCAAGCACTGCCGGCCGAGCCGGTAAAATTGCTTTTTGTGTAAAATGCAATGAGCCACAACGCCATCTGTCAAACGATGGCGATGCTTTTTTTTTCATTTGCCACCTTCAGCCTAGACCGTGGACCGCCGTATGGGAACCTTGCCGGGGGGTGAACTTGTACTCAGTCGACTGGCAGTTGTGCGCGGGTGTTTTCACTGCCACCGAGCCGTTTCAAGTTTTTCCCCTGCACACGATCCAGCGGTGCCATTCCAGATGATCAAGGTTACCATGGCAATCTTGTGCATACATTTCCATACATAATACGCAATCGATCCCGCCCGCACACGATCACACACGCATCTATGTTCTTTCCAACGAAAAGGTCCATGTTTTCGCTATTGGGACATGGATCAATGGAGGCGTTTTTTGGTGACCCAAAACCACACACAAAAAACTGAAAACCACGAAACAAAAGATTTTGAAAATGCCACCGTTCGGTTCGGTCGGGTGGACATTTTCCGGCGACCTTGCGAAACCTTGCCAACGGCGGGATTCAGGCTTGCGGTAAGGCACGGGGGCATAGGCGGTGTCACCCTCTTTTCCAAGCCACAACAAATCACTGTTTCTTGGGAAAAAGTTTACGTTTTCTCCGTGGTTTTTGTTTTGTCTTCCTCACAAAACATACCGCACCGTCTACGCCTCGGATATCGCACACACGCAGAGAAGTTGGGATTGTTTCTACTGAGACGAGTTCTTATGTTCGGTATAATATTAGTAACAGAACGCACCATCCCACGCATCAGGTGCTCGCACACACACACACACACGCACACATTAAACATGCGGTGCGTTGAAATAAATTGAAAGTAAATTGCTTCCATTCCGTCAATCGAGCTTTCCACCGAGGGTGCACGCGAAACAATCGCCGTACGATTGTTACCCACTTTTTTGTGGGGTTAAATTTTTAATGCTTCGGTATCGGTTTTATTTGTGCGCGGCGGTGTAGGCGGTTCGGGGATCGAATTGTTTATCAATCATGCACGCCAAACAGCACATGTACTGAACTGGGCGGGAAGGGCAAAGGTAACAGCGAGTTAGAAAGCAATAGCAAGCCCACAAACCAAGTCATGTTTGTTGCGCAAAAACAGGATATTGAAAAACATAGATTGAAGCTACATTTTCCAGCATACAGGATGTTTTACCTGCGCAGTTTTTTACGCCTTATTCAAAGCAGGGATGTCGCATAACCCAGCTGTAGTGTACGCAAACAAAGCCCAGACATGGAGCACATACTGATTTTGTAAGCAAATTGATTTATTTATTTCAATGTTTTAATTATGCATAGCTTGTTGCTTGTGGATAACACAGCATTTCAATTATAATGTACATGATACATAATAATGTACTTAATGTATGTTGTACGCCACAATTGAACATCACATTGTGTCGTTTTTTCATCAATCTTTACACTCTAAAAAAATACATCGTTTGTGTCTCGAAAGCTCTGCTAACGTGCAGTTTGTTGAAACTATTGAATGAAAACCTTAACCATGTACATTCATTTTCCGATTTTTTTCTTTTTAGGCTGTTCTTTTCTGTTTCTTTAACAGAACATAGTCAAGTATCATTTAACCTTTTTTTTGTGATGCTTGCAACTTAACATACTACCTAATAGGATGATAACAAAAACAAGTATTAGAAACTACCGGCATCTTCGAGATCATTCCCTAAACTGGTAATCAGAATCTATGAAGCCACCTTGACCAGTACTTACATTTTCAATTTTAAATATTGTTCCAACATCTGAAACAACCATTCTGTTGTATGTTGTTGTGAACTGTTCTGTTCTCGTTATCTTCTTCTTCTTCTTCTATCTGGCGTACGCGTCCTACGCGGACATGCCGGCCTATACAGGATTTCGAGACTTAATTCATTACCACGTTGCCGGATAGTCAATCCTTGCTACGAGGAGACGGTCCATTCTGTGCTTGAACTCATGACGGGCATGTTATTGAGTCGTTCGAGTTGACGACTGTACCACGGGACCGCCCCTGTTCTCGTTATATTAGGTTCCAAAATCGAACCAATTGATTCTTTCTTTTTACACAATCAATCGTTTGGTGCTCGCTCAATTTTAACATTGCAGCTTTTTATGGTCTAAAAACTTCAATCAAAAACCGAACTTGTTATTCCGTACAACAATACCAATTTATCAAGCTTCAATAAGCCAACATTTCACAATAGCAAACATATATTGCTCAAACCGACACATTCTAACAAATTCATTGCACCAAGCCCTTACGCCCAACGAGATAATAGACCATTTCCCATCAATTTTACTCACGAACTACCATCGGGCGGCAAAAACGTCAATTTTGATTGAGCTCAATTGCATGTAAATTAACCTCTCGCCGAACCGCGCGTTTGCTCAAGTTGGCCTGGTGGATGCACATTGCAAACCCACTCGAAACCTCAACCACCTCAAAAACTGCGCCTGCACCGCTTATTCCGGTGGTGCATGTATGGGCGCATAAACCCCCATTCCCAATAATTCGATCCGCTCGGAGAAGATAGCCCTACACTATCACGTACTCGATTGGGGTGTAGTAATTTAATTGCGGTTTTTGGCATCGCGGTGATTGTGGTCGTTGGCTAAAAGTGGCGCGAACCTCAATGCGAGGATTTGCTTCACCGGCCAGCCAATTATGGGGACTGCCAACAGCGGCGCGCACTGCTGCAACACGAGAACGGTGCACCATTTCAAAAGGGCCGGCTGTGGTAAGCCTTCATCATGGCGCTGGCATTAGGCTTTGATGTAAAAGTTTTCTAATACGCCGACCAGCAAAGGTCGACATGATGCAGTAGGCGTACCACTAACCTGGCTAAACGGTTTGATGATCCGATTTCTAATTACCACTCATTCACAGCACTGAAACCTCCACCCACCGTGCCATTTCTTCGTGAGTTCTACCTCGAAAACACTCACACACAAATCGCATAACTAGCTTTCCGACAGTTTCCACCGCCAGCATCAGCCACTGCATTCGATTGTCAGTCAAATTGGGCTGCTCGCTAAATGCCGAAAAGTGTGCTTGATCTGTGGTAGCGGAGGTGGTGGCCACCAACCATCCCATCATGTTTTGGCCCACCGTCAAAACTCGTGCGATCCCAGCCATGCTCCGTCGGCCTCGTCCTTGGCCGATGGAAATCGATCGGAGCTCCAATTTCCCAACGCCGGCGGAAGGCTTTCGCTTACCATCGCCATTAGTGGCAAGTCGATAAAGTGCACGCGTTCAGTTCGCGTCCGAGAAGCCAGAAGCCGTTCAAAAATCTGAATCGCCCCAAGAGACCTTCCTTCAGTCTCACTTGAGCGGGCGCGATGGTGGTCGACTGGTCGTGGCCAAAAATGGTGCGGTAAACGATTTTTCGGCTGCTGGTGTTTCGGCCTGGCCCCCTGAATGAGCTGTTCGTGGGGTTTTGGGTTTCAAGATCGATAGTGCCATCACGGGGTCACTGTCTATTTTGTTTTTTTTTTTAAGGTGTGTCGTTGGACGTTTCTGCGCTTCTAGGCTCGTAATGGCTGACCTTCCATCATTAGCGGAGCGCGCGCTTTTAAAGGCTACCGTGCGGGGTATAACATTTTTATAACGATGGGTTTGAGCAGCGAATTCAACGATAAAAGGTTTGTGGCACGGTATTGTGGGTTAAAGATGAATGGCTGGCGTCATAAATCTACAGCGCTCTGTCTACTAATGGCTTCCCAAAAACAAACTTTTATACCCAAAACATAGTTGTTACCTGGTGTTATCTATTTCGTATTGCTGTCAACAGTGACGAAGGCTAACAGTGATTAAATTTGTAAACTGCATCATTAAAATTATATCCCCCGGCTGGTTATGATATTTTTTGTATGTTTCCCATTCCCTATTTAACAATTTACCGAAAAGTTAAACACAACTGTTAATCCAATTTCTTCAATATACAGGCTTCAAGTTTTAAGCCACATTTATTTTAAGGTAAAGTTAATAATAAAACGGCTCAACAAAGTATCCGTCCAAGGTTCTATGTTTAAGGAAATAATGCTTTTCCCGAAAAACCCACCTACCAGTACGCTTTACGCTACCAATATAAAGCATTTCCAGGAATATTTACTTATCGCCTTAAACGTGTCCAACAGAAATTCGCGTGCTATGCCTTTTCATTTACTTCCCTAAAAAGATTTCGC
Source organism: Anopheles quadriannulatus (assembly GCA_000349065.1). Lineage (NCBI taxonomy): Eukaryota > Metazoa > Arthropoda > Insecta > Diptera > Culicidae > Anopheles > Anopheles quadriannulatus. The sequence continues at coordinate 864,667 of KB667633.1, forward strand.
GGAAGCATTTGCTCTTCCTTCACAAGAGGCTACTTGCCCTTCAAATTCTGTGTCGTTCCGTTTGCGACCTCTGGGCTTTAAAATTCGTCCCAGTCTGATCCAAATAAAAAGTCAATTTTGTTCCTCATTCTCTTGCAACAAGGCAAATGTGAGGTTGACGTTTAAGTCAATCCGTTTGAAACGATTATTGTTTGTTTGTAAAAGAGCCAAGCACATAATTGTATATTTTTTTAATAACAAACAAATAAGGAAACCACTGTAAGCTCTCAAATACACTCAAATTGAGCCTTTTAGTCGAATGTATAGGTAAAGTTCAATGATATCTTATATAATTTTAGAGGGTCAAAGTTTTAAATAACTGTTCCTCTTTAAATAAGTCTTGGCTGCCATTGCTCAGTAATGAATGGTATTAAATTAACCCAATTTGGAATATTTATCCGCTTGACATTCATTACGTTGGGTACCAATTCTTCAGCCTAATTTACCAAATTCTTCCTTCTGTAGACCCACTTCAAAGGGTTTTTGTTACTCCTTCAAGAAAGTCCAGGCATACCTTATTAATAATTGTTTCAAAATATCTACTAATAACTACGAATCAATCTAATCCCACCCTTTGCGCTTCTTTTCCTAACGGAACTTTCCTCCAAGTCCGTCCCGCTCGTTCGCATTGCTGCTATTTGCGTACCGTTGATGAGTTCTCATTTCGCAAGATAAACAACCTTACCTTTCCGATTCAAAAGCTCACGCAGAAGAAGTCATCGGACGCTGCGACGAATCTTTCTTTCTCGACGAGCTCTCGGACGAAACTTCTGACCACGTACCGCAAGCGTGGGCTCTAATGTCTGACCAAAACGAACGAACATTAAAAGTATGCCAAAAAACTCATTACCAACTCCAAACACAGGTAGTGAAGCCAACGGGCCACCATCGCCCACGCACCGCCCAAGCGCCGATCGCAACTGACGCACTCTCGCTCTCTCTCTCTCCCCGGAAATCGTACGGGGACCGGACGATCGTTGATCTTTCTGTCTGTGTGTGTGTGTGTGTGTGTGTGCTGGATACACCTCCCGTCGAAGTTGAAGCACCTGATATGCCCACACGAATGCCAATCCGCTTCGATCCGAGACAATGGTGCTCGCTCCGCACGCCAAGCCAAAACTGGCCCGACCGACCTCGCACCAAATCGGGCACGGATCAACGTGGCTGGTGACAAATACAGCACACCACCTTCGCACATTGGCTGGTCCCGCGTTTTGTGTCAAACCTCTTTCGGTCATTTCTTTGGCGTTGGACGTTAAGAAATTGTTGGCGTGGTTTGACCTGCCGCGTCACCGGTGGTACAAAGTAGCCGTTTGACGTCTTTAGGTCGGGAATATTTGCTATACAATGAGGGAGGCTTGCTTGAATAGTAAAAATTAAAGCTTTATTTCTTTGCAATATCAAATCTACCACATACTAAACCAAGACAAAAATGTCTGTACAATCTGCATAAAAATTGGAGTTACTAAAACGATCATGGCACAGTGGCAGTAGCTGAGACAAAAGACATTACTTGTTTCGGATATAAAGCTAGAACTAGATTCGAAGCGACGATAGTAAGGATCAAGACAGCACCAGGGCAGTAATAGTGGCGGAAACAGTAGCTGCTACAAGAAACTGGGCAAAGATCTACAAAAAGGACCGAGATCAGCGCCAAATCCAGCAAGAAAATATGGAAAATATTTAGTTGCTGGTTGCTAGTTGCTGGTTGCCGCATGAAACAACAACGTGAAACCGTTGGAGATTCCGATTCGTTTGAACATACAACTCAAGATAGAATTAAATGCTCAAAATATCCCATACTCGCTGGCTTATTTTAAACATACAAAAGCTCTATAAACTACACCCAAATTCTTCGTCGAAAGACGGATAAGGGGGTATCCATCAATCACGTAATGCTTATAGGAAGGAGGAGCACCTTAGAACATCACATTTCATTGCACTGGTCAGAAGTATTTCTCTCGCGACATTATGATTCTGAGTGACTTCGTTTGCGTAATTGATCCACGTAATTGATTCTTACTTTGCGTAATTGATACACCCCTGGTTACGTATTTTATGGATGACCTATTACGCCCACCTTGGCTATGCAACCAGTTTACTTGCGTCAACACAGCACACTGTGCTCTAGTCAGTTCCGTCATGCCATGGGTGACGGAAAATGAACGATTATTTGATTGTTTTAAAATCGATTACTTGGGCACCCTGCCCGGCGAGCTAACCGCTTACCATCATAATCGCTACCATGCTGGCATCCTAGCTCCGGTAGCACCGTGTCTGCCATTGACATTGACTGAAATTCAATATTGATTTACGGTGTTGCGCTTTCGTCGATTACACATTTTTCTTCCTTACAGATTTTCAACGCGGTACTGTTTTTCACTAGAAAACCCCGGAAGGATGTATGAATTCACAAACGAAAGCCACCTGTAGCACGGTGAGCCTGAGCTTGAAGCATAAGTAACAGGACACCCGGATGGCGGTCTCCGCCGCTCCCTCGCAGTGGATCAAATGCGATTGAATTGGATGGAAAATTTGTTTTATTTTTGCTCCCGTTCCGCATCAATGGTATGCTGTACCAGCTCTGGATTTGTTTTAATTTTACACTCTGTTCGAACATCAGAACGCCGATCGCAATCCGTTTTTCGTTTCCCAGGGATGGGAGCTGAGCATTTCGCGGGGAGTGGCGTCAAAATTGATTAATTTCATTTGTCGTTCATCGTTTCACTTTGGATGCTTTTGTTTCGAAATTAATCACATTCGCAAGCGGTAACGTTGTTAGCGATGCAGCCGTTATGTCGTTCGCCGCGCCGTTGTGTGAAGTTTCATCACACACCTTCCCATTCCTTGCCGTCCTGGTTCATGGATGATTGATGAAAGCAATCCAAAACATGCAACACATTCGTGTCCTGTCATCTTGTCGAACGAGAGACGGAGTGGCCTCGAATCCTTCCTTTTTTAAAGGGCAAAAGGGATGTAGCCGAGGACGACGATGACTTGTGCAAGGTGACGCTCTGATACCGTTTCGGGGTTACAATCGTTTTCCATGTCGCAAATCCTGGAAGCAATTAGGTTTAAATGTTTCGCCTCAATGATCTACCGTTTTTTCAAGCCGAATGAATTCTCTATAATGACCTTACAACGACAAAGACACATTGGTTTATTTTCATAACAACAATCAGGTCACAAGAAAAGAATACTTTACCGCTAGGAACAATACCTTCAAAACCTCACACCCGGCAATGGTAACAATTGATGCTTGGTTGGTTGATCACAATTTGGCTGCTCGCTAATGGCATGTCAGCTCACTGTCGAACTGCCACCCGGTTTTGCAAGCCGTGGTTAACGTTTCTTCCCCAGCCATGAATTCCCTTTTATTCTACAGCTATTTGATATTTGGTGAAAAACAGGAACACCTGCTCGAGCGTCGTTTGCCCGAGCGCGTAGTCCTCGATGCCTAGCCGATGCTTTGACGATTCCATCAAACCAAACATGGCCGACCACCGCTGATTGGTCCGTGCGATGTGGAACGTGAGCGAGTCTTGATACTCTTCCCTGCGGACAAAGCGTTGGAAAGCGAGAAACATTACAAAACTGAACATTGAAACCAACAACCAGTCGCTGCAATACTTACTTCAAAACAGCACCCACAAATTTGCTTGTCACAAATGATTTTACCCGCTCGGCTGCGTCCGGTTCCGTGCGCTTGGTCTTGACTGTGAGCAGGAAACCCTCGGAGAATTTGTTCTTCAGATGTTGCGTCGAGCCGAGACACTTGAATTCCCCGTTCACCATGATGGCCAGCCGCGTACACAGTGCCTCACACTCTTCCATGCTGTGTGACGTCAGCACGATCGATTTGCCCGAATTACGAATCTTGCAAATCACGTTCCAAAACTGACGCTTCGCCCCAGGATCCATGCCCGTGGTCGGTTCGTCCAGATACACCACCGACGGATTGCCAAGCAGGGCGAGTGCCGTACTGAGCTTCCGCTTATTGCCTCCACTGTATGCTTTGGTGCGCTTGTCCAGATGCTTCGTAAAGTTCAGCTCTTCCGCCAGCGTAAGTGACACACCATTAATCTCCCTCCTGCGTACGCCACGCATCAGCGCAAAGATGTGCAGCGTCTCCCGGCCCGTTAGGTCCTCCAGCAGCGCGTCAAACTGTGGACAGTAGCCGATGTGTTTGTGCACTCGATTCATGTCCGTGCGCAGATTGATACCGTTTACCCACGCATCACCGCCCGTTATATTCTCGTCACCGGTCATCATCTTGAAGGTGGACGTCTTCCCGGCACCATTAATCCCGAGCAGCCCGAAGCACTCCGAGTGACGTACGCCGACCGAGAGTTTGTTAACCGCTACAAACTTGCCATAGTTCTTTGACAGCTCCTTCAGCACTAGATTGTACGATGCCAGCTCACCCGAGCTGCACGCAGCAATGCGGCGTTTTTCCTCTAGCACATCGGAGTCCGTTTCTCCCTGATCGGACGACATCGTAACACTATTCACGCTCCTGGAGAACAGCTTCTTCGCAACGCGATAGTCCACCAGCAGGATGATCGCGAACGACACTACCCCGATACCGGCAAAGAACAGCAGATTGCGATTGATGCCCGTCTGTTGATCGAAAGTAAATGCGCTCGTACCGCAGCACTGGGGCACCAGCGCACACTTCAACGCCTCAGTGCAGAATGTGATCTGCTCGCAGGCCCGCTGGCACAGTGCCTCCCGACCGCCCACCATGTTCAGCGCGTTCATGCTCTGCGTCAGCGAGAAGCTCGGGAAGAACAGGAAGATCCATTCGAGCACATCGGCCACGTCGTCCAGATCGATGCCTTCGAACCGGAGCAGCGAGACGGCAGTGAAGAAGATCGTACCGGAGAGCACGTTCAGGAGCATCATCTTCACAAACCCGGTAGCGGGCACGTGGAACAGGTACGCGAACAGGTACGTTACCGGCAGGCTCGAGAAGGCGTAAAGCAGCAGCACCAGCAATACTCGCCCGAGCTGATCGAACGTACTCCAACCGTCCTGCTGGATGATGGCAAGCGTCGCAAGATAGCACAGCGCCGACAGCACGAATATCATATAGTCCCACAGGTAGGAGATCGTCCAGAAGAGGGTCACATTGACGCCGCTCACAAACTGCAGCAGCTTCGCGCGCGTCGTACGCTCCTTGATGTAGAACAGAATGAACAGGGCGGACACGAACGCCATCGCAAAGCCGGTATTGAACGCGAGCTGGAATCCAGCATTCGCACCCGTCTCCAGGCGTTGGAGTTGCGTGTCCAGCCGGTAGGGCAGTGGTTTGTTGCTCACTTGCAGTTCACAGTTCGGGCAGATGGACTGCAGCAGAGCGTTGTAGATCATGTTCACGGCTAGTGGTGCACTATGATAAGCTTTGTTGTTGAACCAGGCAGTACACACGGACCGGTCGAGTGATGCTCCTGCCCAGTAGCGGGTGTTGAATGTCGCAATATCCTGGGATGACTGAAAACAAGGCATCAACACATTAGCAATGTAAACACAATCTCTCTGCAGAATCTAGGTGTACTAACCTTGTTCAGTATGAACGTCGTCATATCCTCATCAATCACAATCAATTGATGGACGTTCGGTTCTGTGCGGAATCGATCACGAAAAGCCGCCGTTACCGATTCAAACCCGTCGGTCGTTTGCAGCACCGTCAGCGAGCCACTGTATCGGTCTAGATTGATTTTAAGCTCGGGTAGATCCCGACCGGTGGAGGAGTTCAGGAAGATCAGATAGGACAGCAGCACAAACAGGATGGGAATGAGCATCTGCATCGAGAGCGTGATCCAGCTGCGAATGGTCGTGAGGAACTTTTTGTAAAACTGTGCATTTATTTGTTGGAGCAAGCGCCTCGAACCGTCCAGAAGTGTAAGGCCTTCGAGGGAGTCTACAAGAAGAGATGGACGCAAGCAAAGAGAACCATGTTTAATTAACAATTCTTTTTGTCCGTAAATCAAGTGTTGCATACATATATCGCTGTTTTCATTCATGTCGATGTATCCACTGTCAGTGTGATTCGTTGAGTGTTCGGCCTGGAACGAGTCACTGCCAGCACTGCAAGCGAGTGTAGGAAGAGAAAATTCAATCAAATCATTCAATTAACTGTCTACAACACTGCGCACTCACCGCAAAAACACTTCCTCCATCGTTGTAAGCGATATGCCGTAACTGGATATTCCGCAGCTTCGCATCTTATCCTCCAGCTCCTCGAGCATAGGCTGAAACACCTTCAGGTAGTCCTCACGCAGCACAAACGACAGTTCCGTCCCAATGTCCGTGTCAATCCGCACCTCCGGGATGTACTTCTTCAGTATCTCAAGCACACGCTTCTTATCACACGTCGGTTCCTTCACGCAGATCAACCGATACCCGGCGCCTAAACTTTTCTTCAGGAAAAACGGAGACCCAATCGCTCGCAGCTTCCCTTCCGCCATAATCGCTATCCGATCGCCCAGTACATCCGCCTCGTCCATGAAGTGTGTGGAAAGGATAACAGTACGGCCAACCTTTTCCTTCTGTATCAAATCCCACAGCGCGCGCCGTGCCGACGGATCCATCCCGGACGTCGGTTCGTCCAGCAGAACCACACGAGAGCCTCCGCACAGCGCAATCCCAACGCCCAGCTTACGCTTCATACCGCCCGAAAGTGTGTGCGACTGGGCGTTCCGCTTGTCCGTCAGCTCGAGCAGGTTCACATACTTTTCAATCTCAGCGGCCGTCTTGTCCCCTGGAACGCCCTTTAGCTGCGAGAAAAACTTCAAATGTTCCGCCACAGTTAGCTCGTTGAACAGCACGTTGTGCTGGGGACAGAGGCCCAGCGAAAACCGAACCCCCTCGATGTCCTTCCGGATGTCGTACCCGTTCACCAGCGCCGTACCGGAGGTGGGTGAAAACATGCCCGTCAGCATCGACATGGTCGTCGTTTTGCCGGCCCCATTGTGCCCGAGCAGGACCGTGATTTGTCCATCGAACATGTTCAGATTTAGCCCCTCCACTGCCACCTTCTTGCCGTACACCTTGCGCAAATTGACGATACGCACGCCGGCCCGGTCGATGTTCGGTTCCTCCTCGAAGTAGGGCGAACTTCCAGCCTTCGCCCAATCGCCCGACCCATCCTCGATGCGGTTCCGTTTCCAGAAGTCGCGCGTGAACAGGAAATTCCACGGCTTTGCTACACCGAACTCTCCCGGCATTACCTGTTCGAAGTAGAGCGCAATGGCGAGGTACAGAAGTGCGTCCACCACGAACATCACCATCACCAGACCGACGCTGAACTCGTCGCCCATCGAAGGAGCGGAGAATAGATTGTGCCACTGCAGCCCAACCTGGTCGGCCTCGAGGCGAATAATGTTCATGATGCCGAACGACATGGCAGTGTTGGAGAGCAAGCTGGACGCCACCTTGCTGCCCATCGCCATTTCGTCGTAGTTCTGGACGGCAATGTTGAACGGGATAGCAAACAGAAACCACATTAGTCCGGCGATTCCAGCTGCAGTGTTGGCTTTTGAGGGGAAAAAAAGATAATTAATCTTTGCACAATTAGAACAACCAAACGCAATGCTTACCTTTGTTAAAGAACACGCTCATCATGAAGCAGAAGCAAATCGTCACCAAAATGTAGGACAGGAAGAAAAACCACAGCACCGACCAGTCGGCGTACTCAATCACGGATAAGTCAGTGTTTGGTGTTAGGTTTGCCTGCAATAATTAAACGATTCATTAGCACTTCAACCAACCAATTAGCTCTAAACGAAGACGCATCTTACACTAATCAAAAATATTAGCAGCGAGATAGTAATCAGTAGCAGCACCAGACACCGCACGAACCACGCCGTCCAGTGCAGCCAGTTCGGCAGGCCCATAATTTTCATCGCCTCCTTCAGCTGCTTCTCCTTCTCGATCGTGATAAACTTTACCGTATTGATGCAGGTGTAGAAGAACGATATCAGTATAATCATTGGCAGCAATCGTTCCATTGCTACGAGCACCAAATCCTCGTAGTACGGTGGATAGGGAAAGCGCTGAAAGTGGGAAATTGGTGAGTTCATGCTTTATAGCTATTGCGCACTATCTCGGATTTCCCCAAATCCAATCCAATGACTCACCCGCAGTGACACATCAGGGAGATCGTAATCGGCCTGCTGCCGTCGAATGAAGGTACGCGAAATGGCGGCCTGCAGGGTGAGAAAACCTTCCCGCCAATAGTTGGGACTGCCACCGTCGGATTGGTTGGCGTTGCGCAGTCCCTGGACGAACGGGACGACCATGAAGTTGGTGCGCCAGTTTCCGAACGTCCAGCCGGTGAATCGTAACTCGCCCGGAAGACGAATAGCGTATCGTAGCTTTTGCGGTAGATCGGTGATGTTCTACCAATGATCGATTAGTGAGAGAATCAGCAGACATTCCGGACGTATACAACACCCTTATACTTACTGTGTAGCTGTCGGGAAACTCTATTCCACCGATGTAGTTGCGCTGCATCAGTAGACTCTCCAGCTCACGAGCATTTGGCAATGGTACTAGTGACACTGCTCTTGTATTTGTAATCTCCTCCTTTAACGCATCATCCAGCAACTTCTGGAGTATCGCATTTTGTGGCGAATAGGCAAGGCTGAGTGTTACAGGTGGGAAAGCTGCATAAAAACACCAAACTATTGTCAAAGTTCACAAACACCCAGCATGTCTTGCTTACCGGTGTCAAGATCACGTAGTGATCCAATTGGCAAGCGCTCGAAAATGGTTGGCGTTAGCACCTGTTCCGGATCGACCAGACCACGGACCACTATTAACATCGCGCAGCAAAACACCGGTATGAGGATCTCGAACAGCGTCTGTATGTAGTGGCGCTTCTGTATGATCCAATTCTTCCACAGCAGCAACACAAACTTGTTCCAGCGCGAGGTAGACGCCATGATGCAGGATATCTGAAGAGAGCTATAGAGCAGAGGGAAATGGGTTTGTGGGACTACGTGCCGCTCACTACCAGCTTGTTTGGCTTCAAGATCTAAAGTCACACCTTCTCACGATGGTGGCGATGTTTTTGAAACACCTTTTAGTGCGATGAATTGTCTTATCACACTTCTATCACAATTGCATCTTATCGCGCAATGTGCTATTGACCGAAACAAGAAAAAAAGTCGACTCGTTTGAACAGTAATTTATCTGCAATAGCGTTTTCTATAGATAAACAGTTCGATGATGACGTTAGCAGACGTTACAAAAAATGATTCACAATTTGTGCGTATAAACACACAGCAAATATGGGAAAAGTTAGTTTTTCAGAATACTCCATTGTTCCTGGTGCAGACTATACAAACACCGGTTCATTCATTGCGCATAATGCTGGTTAATAAACGTAAACAGTTTGCCTCTTTTTCATCAGTTAATAGCACCACAGACACTAGCGTACAATAGCGTATTCCAATTTTCCGGTACATAAACACGGGACAAAACATTATGCCAGCATTATGTTTCATTTGACCGTTTCACACTGATTTCGTTTGTCTCTGGATGAATCATTCACAGCACTGTTGTGTGAGTGTGCGCGTGTTGCCGAAAATGATAACACGACGCGCGGCTTATCAAGTCCAGCATCACGCCCAACATATGGACCCATCGCAATAGCAGAGGGTAATTAATTCGCGTAGGGTTACGCGTAAAACAAACCGCTTGATTATCTCTTATCGCGTGTTTGTTGAATCGCACACAAACGCACATAATTTGCAGCATAGAAACGGTTTAGCAGACGCTACGGTCAATATGAAACAAATGGACCATACCTTGTGTATGTGCGTCACAAATCCAGTAACCTCGAGCACGTTACTACTTCCCGCGACTGGAATTGTGCTTTAGTGGAATTCGCCCTTTTTATGTTCACCTCCACAAACACGTTATGAATGGCTGTACCAAGAACTGCTCCCCAACCAAGTACACTATTCTAAGGAATGCTACACGCACATTCTACTCTACAACTGGCCCCAATCCCCTACTCAAGCCACGCAAGACGCACCGACGGCAACGACCAGCACGATCCGCACGTCCACGCTGTACTGATTGTGTGTCGGATCAATTTGAGCCACTCGCTCGGTCGGACGGTCGGTCGGTCGGCTCCACCGCCGGCCCGACGAATGTTTATCAACAAATCGCCACTACCAATACTAGCGTGCGCGCTACTAATGACACAAGTGGCCGTGTCTGCGCGACCATTACTAAGCACTTATTCACTGTTCACTTCACTTCCTTTCGGCGCGTGCTTTCCCACGCATGACGCCGAAGGTGTTTTTGCTTTGCGTGCGACCTTACCGGCAGGCGTGTGGAATTTTCGGGGCTGATAAAAAGCCCGCTCCATCCAGAGCTTCGGCAAATCACCTTAACGAGACGATGTTGTTATAAAACGACGTGTCCTTTTCATCCCCACCCCGGACATTCGTCGGTGGTGACCCTTTTTGTTTATTGATTTCTTGATGTGAAAATCGATATCAACCCTTTCTAGTTCAACACGCCCGAGGCCGTCTGGCGAACATTAGTTTGTCGTTTGGCGTAACGTCATAAAAAAGAACACTTTGTCCACGTCAGACAGAAGTGTGTGTATGTGTATTATTCACTGCACGTCGCCCGGTTGACGTGGGAGGGAGGGATATTAAAACACGTGAATTTATTACCCCCGCCTATTCATGGGGCTCCGGGGTGGCCTGTTGAGTTTCTACACACACACACACACTACGTACGGTAATTACTAATTGAACAGCAACAGTGTGATATATTCTAGAATATGGCACCTAGAAATAAGGGTAACACCCTCGCAGTATGCTAAATATTTTATACTACTCACACTTATTGCTTTCCACTGTAACTTCCAATGTCCGTTCGTGGACCTTTGACGCATGGTGATGTTTTATTAAACGCCCGAATCATTCTCTTCCCATTACAGGTAAGCTGACGGAGTAGCACTCAAAACATTGGCGGCAAAAATTCGTCGCTCGTAAGTAGTAGCACTTGGTTTAAACAATCGAACTTTACTGATAATACTAAACGATTACACTTCGGTGTACACAATCGGGGTGGTTGAATTTTGGCTTTGTTTACACATTCACTGCAATTTATGGTACGGCCTACTGACACCAATATTGTGTCGTGCTTTCAACAAAACTAGCTACATTGCCTACTAAGGTTAACGTACCAAGCGTATCAATCGATAGGGAGATGACAGTTCAAATTAAAAGCACGCCGTTGTTTGGAAAATCTGATTCATGAAAACCCATGGAATATTCTACTGGGAAAACAGATAAACAATAAACAAGCAGACACGCATTTTTATGTGAAGTATTTACCTTTTTTCATGGTTCAATTTCACTTACAAATTTATGTGAAATTCCTGAATCTAAATCTGAATTCTAGATCATTTCCGATATTTGGAAAGAATTTAATCCAGATTATGGAACAATGCCGATTGCGGAATGTACGGGACGGAGTGCAAACGATCCAAACATACTTGCGTGCTCATAGAGAGTAACTATATTAAGATTCTAAGGAATGTGAGAAAGGTAGCAATACGCCACAGCCCTCACATTTTCAATTTTCTCTAATTGTGTAAACCTATTCGGTTGAAGCAAATTTATACATTTGAAGAAGAGGATTCATTCGGTTTAGAGAACATTTGTTCATCATGGCATCCAACTTTAAATAATGAATTGAACTTGAAAAACGATTGAGGAATATATCTGTTCATGAATCTGTTAACATTTCCGTTGAAATTCAATTGAGATAGAAACCTACACTCCGGAGTAGTTTATGATTCTGGAACGGATTTGGACATACTTACTTAAACCAATTCTTTAACAGTTTGGAGCTAGAAGTAATCGATGGAAACTTTGTTGTAAACTTAGAATCTTCTTCGTCGCAACTTACATCGCTCTGAACTCGTTTTATTTTACAATTATTATAAATTACAAATCTTATATACTAATATTTCACAACAACTTGTTTGCCCAATCTATCTGCATCATAAGTTAACTTAAGAATCTCAATGCTTTTTTCATTACTAAAACCCTGCAAACCCTAAAATGTCCCCCAATTTATCGTGTCTACCCAGGCACTTCTTAACTAGCAAGAAGTACCGCAGCCACTTGGTCCTGCAGATCTCACTCGGTAACTCGCTGATATTTGGTAAAGAACAGGAACACCTGTTCCAGCGACGTTTGGCCAAGTGCGTAGTCCTCGATTTCCAGCTCTTGCTTCGAGCTTTCCATCAGGCCAAACATCTGGGACCATTTCAAATCCGTTACCGGTATGTGGAAGGTGAGAGAATCTTCGTACTCCTCCCTGAAAAGAAGCAATATAAAAAAAACATTGAGCAAGAACGTTCCCGACTGGCAACTGCTAACAAACAAACACTTACTTCAGCACGGCTCCGCTGAAGCGACTCATCACAAAGTCCTTTACACCGGCGACTCGTTTCTGCTGTGCATCGGTCGACCCGCGAGCCACCTTCACCGTGAGCAGGAATCCTTTGGAGAATTTGTTCTTCAGATGTTGCGTCGAGCCGAGACATTTGAACTCGCCGTTCACCATGATGGCCAGCCGCGTACACAGTGCCTCACACTCTTCCATGCTGTGTGACGTCAGCACGATCGATTTGCCCGTGCTGCGTACCTTACAAATAACATCCCAGAACTGACGCTTCGCTCCCGGATCCATGCCCGTGGTCGGTTCGTCCAGATACACTACCGACGGATTGCCAAGCAGGGCGAGTGCAGTACTGAGTTTCCGCTTATTGCCTCCACTGTACGCTTTCGTGCGCTTGTCCAGATGCTTGGTAAAGTTCAGCTCTTCCGCCAGAATGTAGGACACATTCTTCACCTCCTGCTTGCGTACACCTCGCAGCAGTGCAAATATGCGCAACGTTTCCCGGCCCGTCAGATCCTCCAGCAGCGCGTCAAACTGCGGACAGTAGCCAATCTGCCGATGCGCTCGATTCATGTCCTCCCGCAAACTGATTCCCTTGACCCAAGCATTACCGGACGAAATTTCCTCATCGCCCGTCATCATTTTGAACGTCGTGGTCTTGCCTGCGCCGTTGATACCGAGCAGCCCGAAACACTCGGAATGATTGATGCCGATTGACAGGTTGTTTACCGCCTGGAAGTTGCCGTAGTACTTTGTAACGTCCCGCAACAGCAAATTGTGCCCGTCGATGTCTGTCCGGCTGAGATTCGCTATACGGCGCTTTTCTTCCAGGACGTCCGAGTCCTGTTCCGAGCCCACTGAGCCCTGTGGTCCCGCTGGGCTCGCCGAACCTTTTGGCTTTCGCCGGAACAACCGTTGCAGTACGCCATACTCCAGCATAAACAGCAGTGAAAAGGAAACGGTTCCAATCAGCACACAAAACAGCAAATTTCGAATGATGCCCACGTTGCCGAAGGAGAACACCTCCAAATCGCAACAGCGCGCATCTACCGAGCACAGATCGTCGACGACACACTGTGGTCCGAGCAGGTCGCAGAACTTTTTGCACGAAGAGGCCGTGCTGGACGCCGCATTCAGATTGTTCAACCCATGGCTAAGCACAAAGTTCGGGAAGAACATAAACACCCACTCGAGCCCTTCGGCTACCTCCACCAGATCGATACCGTCAAACTTGAGCACGTTGACGGCGGTGAAGAAGATTGCGCCCGAAAGCACGTTCACGAACATCATGCGCACGAATCCGGTAGCGGAAACGCTAAACAGGAACGAGAACAGATACGTTACGGGGAGCGTGGCATAGCCGAAGAATAAGAGCAGTAGGAACGCACGTCCAAGCTCCTCGAACGTTGACCAACCCTCCTCCTGGAAGATGGCCACCGTCGCGATGTACACCAAACTGTTCAGCACGAACAGCGTAAAGTCCCACATGAACGCCAGCAGCCAGAACATCGTCACATTGGTACCGCTGACGAACTGCAGCAGCTTGGCGCGCGAAGTACGCTCCTTGATGTAGAACATGATGTACAGGGCGGCCACGAACGCCATCGCAAAGCCGGTGTTGAACGCGAGCTGGAATCCAGCGTTCAGCCCTGTGTTGAGCTTCTTCAGTTGCGTGTCCAACCGGTACGGAAGTGGTTTGTTGATCACATGCAGTTGGCATTCCGTGCACTGGGCTTGCAAGATGGCGCTGTACACTAGATTCAGCGCGAGCGGGGCCGTGTGGAATGCCTTATTGTTGAACCAGCCAACGTACGGTGCGCCCGAGCGGATGGTAGCACCCACAAAGTATCGGGTGTTCACTGCGGCAATGTCCTCGATGGACTGGAAATACAAACACACGCAATCAGTACGCGATCGCGATCATATGAGCATGGGAGGGGGGGAGGGTGTTCAGCTTACCTTGCGCACAATGTACTCTGTCATGTCCTCGTCGATAGTGACCAGTTCGCCGCGGTCAGTAAACATGTTCTGGAATGCTTCAACCCTTGCCGTTTCACCACCAGCACGCTCAAGTACGGTGATTGCCTTCTCGTAGGAATCGATCGTTATTTCCAGCGCGGGCAAATCTTTGCCCGCCGAAATGCTCCGCGTAATGATGAACGTCATGCAGACGAAAAATATCGGTATGACAAACATCATGACTAGCTGAACCCAAGCGCGAATGGACGCGAGGTACTTCTTCAGCAGCTGGGCCTGTATCTGGTTGAACAGGAGCTCCTTACCAGTCAGCAGGTGCAGACGATCCAATGCATCTGATGTGGAAAGTTGTTCATTAGCCTGATACTCAGTAGAATTAGTTGTACACATGAGCATACTTACATTCGGAACTGCCTGTCTCAACAACGGTGCCATTGGTATGGGTTCCTGTTTCGTCGAAACTGTCACTACCAGCCCTGCGAAAACAAGATATCAAGATGTTATCCATAACATTCAAAAAGTCGTCAAGATTCCTCAATAACTTACTTCAAAAACACTTCCTCCATGGTTGTAAGCGATATGCCGTAGCTAGTAATGCCGCAGCTCACCATCTGCTGCTCAATATCCTCCAGCAGTCGCTGGAACACGTCCAGATATTCCTCCTTCAGTATAAACGACAGCTCCGACCCAATGTCCGTGTCGATCGTCACATCCGGGATGTATTTCCTCAGTATGCTCAATAGTCGCTGCTTATCACACCTCGCATCCTTCACGCAGATCAACCGATACCCAACGCCGAACGTTTTCTTCAGGAAAAAGGGTGACCCAACTGCTTTCAGTTTACCCTCCGCCATGATCGCTATCCGATCGCCGAGCACATCAGCCTCGTCCATAAAGTGCGTAGAAAGGAGCATCGTACGGTTTTGTTTTTCCTTTTGCAATAAATTCCACAATGCGCGCCTTGCCGACGGATCCATCCCCGACGTAGGTTCATCGAGCAGTACCACCTTCGAACCACCGCACAGTGCCATACCGACGGCAAGCTTGCGTTTCATACCACCGGATAACGTTTGGGATTGTGCGTCACGCTTGTCCGTCAACTCGAGTAGCTTCAGATAACGATCAATCTCTCCACTGACCGCCTCGGTTGGCACTCCCTTGAGACGCGAGAAGAACTTCAAATGCTCGTCCACCGTCATCTCGTCGAACAGTACATTGTGTTGAGGGCACAGTCCCAGCGACGATCGTACACCATCGATATCAGTGCGTATGTCGTGTCCGTTGATCAGTGCCGTACCAGAAGTGGGTGCAAACACGCCCGTCAGCATCGACATCGTCGTCGTCTTGCCCGCTCCATTGTGACCAAGCAGGACAGAGATTTGATTCTCGTACATCCGCAAGTTCAACCCATCCACAGCCGCCTTATTACCTTTGTAAACCTTGCGCAGCTGTTTGATCTCAACACCGGCATACCCTGCCGGATCCTGCTCGATATACCGGGACTCGGTTGAGCCGTTCGCTTGAAACAACGTGTCGCGCGATGGCGTCTGCGTTCGAACCCAGAACTCCTTCGTGAACGGGAAATACCACGGCCTTGCTATGCCAAACTCTCCCGGCATGATCTGCTCAATGTACAGCGCAATCAACAGGTAGATGACGGCATCTACCAGCAACATTATAATGATCAGTCCCACGTTAAACCCATCATCGATGGTGGCCGGTTCGAAGAGATTTGACCACCGCAAACCGACCGCAGTTGCTTCGAGCCGCACGGTCAAAAACATTGCCAGTGACATGCCTGAGTTCGACAGCAGACACATGCCCAGCTTGGCACCCGTTCCCATCTCGTCGTAGTTCTGCTGGCTCACGTTGAACGGCAGCTGCGTAACAAACCACAGCAACCCGGCAATACCAGCGGCCGTGTTCGCCTTGCTGAAGAACACACTGATCATGAAGCAGAAGCAGATCGTGCTAATGCTGTACACGAAGAAGAACACCCAAATCAGCGTCCAATCGGAGTTCTCAAAGATGGCGGCCGAGCTGAAGGGGACCTATTGTAACAAGAAGCAGAATTAGTACATGTTTCCATGGCAACTCAATTTACAACCGACGCAACGCAAAAACAACTTACGCAGAGCAGTATCGTGATAAGCGATAGCGAAACCGTCAGCAGGATGAGACACTTCACGAACCACGCCGACCAGTGCAGCCAGTTCGAAAGGCCCATAATCTTCATCGCCTCCTTCAGCTGCTTCTCCTTCTCGATCGTGATGTACTTGACCGTGTTGATGCAGGTGTAGAAGAACGATATGACGATGATGAGGGCCAGCAGCTGCTGCAGCGCCTCCAGGATCGCATCGTCGTAGTACGGCGGGTACGGATAGCGCTGCACGTGCACGGTCGGTAGGTCGACTCCGGGCAGGCGGCGTCCCAGTAGCGCCCTCGATATCGCACCCTGTATGCCCAGGAAACCTTCGCTGTAGTAGCTCGGTGAGCCACCATCGTCCAGCAGAGGGTTGCGAAGGCGCGGGGAAAACGGCACCACCAGCAGGTTCGTTACCCAGTTGGAAAACTGAAACTCATCGTCGCGCAGTTCCGCCGGGTAGCGTACAGCGAACGTTAAGTTATCCGTCGGCACACCGTTTGCCACTGTCCAGCTTGCCCAACTGTCGTCAAACTCTACCCCAGCCAGGAACGACGACTCTGCCAGCACACTTTCCATCTCCCGAGCATCCGCGAACGAGGCATAGGTTAGGCGTGCCTTCGGGTCATTTGCATTCAACGCTCGAACCGCTTCCTGTACGACCGCTTCGAGCAGATCATTGCGGGGCGAGTAGGCTATCTTGAATTCAAAGTTTTTGTCCTCAGCCAACTTTTCCAAATGTGTTAGACGATCGGTTTCAAGCGGTTTAAACACTGAATTGCTATCGATAAACTCCGGATCGACGAGACCGCGCACGAGCAGCAGTATGGAGCAGCACAGGACCGGGATCAGTATTTCGAACAGCGTTTGAATGTAGTGCCGCTTCTGCAGGATCCAGTTCTTCCAGAGGAGAAGCACAAACTTCTCCCAGTTGCTGGTGGCCATTTGTCGTGTTTTTCGCTCCAGATAGCGCAACACTGTAAGCATTTATTGGATGGGAAAGTGAATGATGAAGGCTTGCAGTTAGAAGGGTGTGACCGTACAATCGGGTGCGTCTTATCGCATGACAGCGTGTGGGGCACGGTGTCTTGTGACTGATTGCAATAATTTGTCTATGAGCTGTTCGTTACGAGTGAGAGTATTTCAAGTGCAATTTTGTGAGCTGTTTGATATAATCGATGAGTAACCTAGTATCAGAAAATCAGTTATATTTACACCATTCATAACTATCTTGCTACCAACAAGTACATTAAAGACAGTAAAAGTTTGTCTGCCACAACTCATGCAGCAAATAATTAACGGAAAATCTCAACATCGCCGTCAAGCAACACATTTTAGTACACACATCACTTGTTGCCACATGGTCTTTATTGTACTTGAACTAAAACTTTTATTGAATAATAAACGAGACACCTAAAAAACTGACACATTGAAACACCTAACTGTTTAAGAATCACTTTTTTGCTTGAATACCCTTGGTAATACTGAACCAACTGTAGTTGCAACAGTCTTTATTCCCTGAATTTATCATACAAAATGTCTGTATTAAATTATTATTATTAAAATTATTATTAACTGTATTATTATTAAAAAAGCAAGTTTAAAAATAAAGTTCACTTCACAGTCTGTTGGTGGACTTCTTGATGTCCAAAAAACTGGAACTACTCAACCCCACTGCACATGCTTTCCAAACTTCTCAACAAACATAATCCACAACGGGTATCACATTACATCTATCAACCATCAACTTCTATGCACTCTACAAACCTTGAAAGCTTGCAACCACAGCACTATACTACTGCTACTGCCCGTACAATCTTGCTTAACCGTTCCGCAAAGGGGATGCACCTGCCGGAAGCGCTCGTTTCGTTGTGACTAACGGCGATGCTCGTGGCGCGCCTTTTCTTATAACAACCCCATCAACGGCCCATCCATTGACGAACGTGCTTATCAGTGGTGCGATAATCAATTGTCTTCGTTTTATCTGTACGTGTGTGTGTGAGTAAGTGTCTGTGCAAAAGCTATCAAAACCCATAGAATGTTCCACCTGTACACCGCTCGCACAGGAAATTGGTACCCTTCCGGCAATCATCAACCCAGCATACCCTTCCGAGGGAAAAAATTTAAGCGCGAGCACAATCTCCCACACAACCAATACAGCGTTGTCCACCGCCGGCGATAAGATAAAAACCGGCCCCGAATGTGGATGCTCCCCACGATTGAGTCATTCTGCCTGCGGCCAGACACGCTACCATTGGAGGGAGGCTCCTTTACGACCCAATAAACGCGCGCGCCCCGAAAGCACACGCCTTCGTGGGATGATACACGCCGTTGGGGTTTCGCGTGCTATACCCAAGCAGAAGTGTGTTTTCCCGTTGCAAAGATTAAGGTTGGTTGTAGCCAGTTCGCACATTACTGTCGCCCGATGCGCTTCGAGAAAAAAAAGGTGGCCGGATTGATAAGAGCTGCTGACCATCGATTGTTTACCAGAGGATCGGAAATCGGATCGATAGATAAGCGAAGGTGCGCTTTGGGAACCTTCTTTGAGACCACTTTGTACAGCATCGCCATGAAAAGTGGCAACTCATTGGCCTGGGTTGGCATAAAATTTGCACCGTAATGCTCTCATCATTCTTCACTGTTGAAACGATACGACGCGTCATTGGGACCGCATGTGACTAGCGGCAGCGGCTGAGCGTTAGAAACGTGAAGTTGATGATAATGAAGGAGAGGGCCACACAAATCACAACTCGCTGTGTGGCACTGGTCGGTTTTATCGGTCACCGGAAACGGATAAAGTAATTTAGGAACACCGATCGTTTAATCTCGATTGCGTGCAGCGAAAGTTCTCGGCGAGTGTGCATACTAACAGTGAGGGCATTTTTTACTGTTTTTGACATATTTCCATTTTAAGTTCTGTTTACTTTGCCGAGTAAAATCTAGTAGCTATAATGCAAAGCATCATTGGCTTAGCAGTTAGTATTGGATAATACAAAATAATTTGTGCCAGTTATAGGGCTACGGACCGAAATTTCAAGGCTCATCTTAAACCCCTTCCTAGCATCCCATTGTGAGATGGATGCCTCAATTAACGGCTCCAAGGTGAGGTCAGTAACTTTTGAGGAACTACTATTTGACCTGTATATGAAACTGAACCTATGCCAGTCCAGGAAGTAATCACGAATTCATATCAACCATGGAATTGAAACTGAATTCTTACTGGTCTTGGAACTGCTCATCAATCCATACTGGTCCTTTACTCTGGTCCTGAAACTATTCCTTGCATTCCTTGAAATACCTTGTAGGCTTATTAAGCACGCTACAAGTCAAAGTGGGTACAATATACAGGTGGGTTTGTAGCTCTTCCCGCCAAACAATATTGATAAACAACTTTGACAGGTAGAGGGACGCTTTTACATTGTACCGATTCCCTAATACAGCTATACACAATCTGCAAGCATTAAAATAACATTTTTACCTTCTTTTAGAAACAAAATCAATTCAGGGCAGTTATAAAACACAATGTTTAGTAGTTTACGACGTCACAAAGCAATGCAAATGCACGCTGTTCAACAATACTCAATAAAGGGTTTACCAAGTCAGTTTCGAAGGTAAACATTGTTATTCAGACGCATGAAAATTGTTGTTGCACATTGATCTGACATTTCATTTCCATCGTAATAATTTTTAAAATCTACAGCATGATTTTCAACACATCTCAAAGCTGGATTGAATTTGACAGCTCTTTGTTATGTGTTGAAAAGCATGTGTTGAAACTGAAATTTCAGATTGAAACAAATAAACCATTTGACAGCAGTTGAAAAACATTTTGGATGCGGTTAATGACAATGTTCACATTCGAAACTGATTAGGAAAACCCTGTAGCATACTCACTCACATCATCAAGCAACTGTCCCTCCGTGTGGCAAACCATTTTATAGCTTTTCTACAGTTGTCAAATCGTTTGGGATAGGCCTATCTTTAAAATGAAATATTTCATTCAAAGAAAACCCTTATAAACGGTAATTGAATTTTAATTTATCCGAGGAACTATTAACGATTATTTCAACGCAAATGCATAATTACCTGTGTTTGTTACTAAAAGCGTAGCAATTTAAATTTTCCACACACAATACACTACAAAACAAGTAGCATCAGCACCACAATGTACCCATTTCCCAGTTATTGTTACTCCTCCACTTTCATCGAAGTGTAATTCCAACCAAACAATACTGTTGTCGTAAACGTGTAACGCAAATTTAACCCTCTGCTACCGGTGTGCATACAAAATATGAATTTATCTTCAATTGCATGCAGCTAGAGTGAAAATGAAAACGAAATCAATGCGCATCTGCTGAACGCGTTGGCTGCAAACAACAGCTTTTCCGCAAACAAGGGGATTCGCTAAACCGAAAGCTGAATGCAACGAACACACCAGACGGATAAGCGGTGGGGCACCGGGCAGTAGCGTGAAATCAAATATTTTCTCATCACTAACACCACAACCGGGCGTTGGAATGGTCGAGTATAATTATGCAATCTCCCGCGCGTGTCCTTGGCTTCAGCTAAACTTTATACACTTTATAGGCGTTGTTTTTTTTTTTGGGCTTTAGCTACAGCGTTTAGCTTTTTCGTCTTTTTTCTATTAAAAAACAACAAACTCACCACCACTTACCGCACATAATTTACGCATGAACCGCCAATGGTCCAATCCCTACACAATGGTTCCTTTGCTAGCGTGCGCTCTAAAATGCCGCACCGTGTGGCACACGTGAGGCTCCAGAACCGGCACATCAATGATGCAATGCAATTGATTCATCACACAGGCGCACACACACACAGATACACAGGCTTTTCGACACCTCTTCTTAACCAAAGCCATCCCGTGGCCATCAGGTCGAAACGGGAGTCGAAGGAGGGATGCAATGCAATTTTCAATAATAGAATAATCAAGCTTTGAAATTCTGCATCCCACCGGCTTCGGTTCGGTTTCTGTTTGCACGGCGAATGTTTGCTTCGCTCGCTTATCAGTATTCGCACGAGTGCACCACCGAACGGAAGTCCTTACTGTCAAACGAGCCGTACAATCACACAGCCCTCCACACACACACACACAGAAATACATAAGGAGAGAGAGAGTGTGTGTGTGTGTGCAGGCACAGGTGTGCCTGGATAGTTGCAATCCGTACCGGAAACACGGCCTGTCTGCTTCCGGCAACCGGATCTTTGCCGACATGTTCCGGCACACAAATCGATCGGTGCATGTGTATGTGTGTGTGTGTGTGTGTTTGTGTGTGATCGGGGCACCAAATACGATAAGGTAGCCCCGGTTCTGCACGGCCGGATTGTTTGTACGTGGGCGTTAGACTGCATCTGAGTGCCCAGCTCTTTTTGAAAATGGCTTCTGGAGTTCAGGTTTTTTTGTGTGTGTCCTGTTGTTCCTTCCCGTGTACGGAGGCTGCCTTTTAAGTGCATAACTGGGGCAGCCTTTAGTGGATGGGTACTTTCGACTGGGAATACTAAAAACTCCTCCCCGCTTTTCACAATGCCACAAACTTAAATGCAGCTTTAAAATTGTCTGGCAAAGGAAAAAAAAGAAAAGGCTTTCCTTACTAATGGACCATTCAGCATCGCCGTTCAGGATGGTTTGCTTCCCATTTGCACGCGTGTTGGAGAACTTTCCTCTTTTACTGCTGAGAGGATTTATGACCTATCGTACGTGCCTTAAAGCTTGCGCTGGGTTAAATATCATCCAAAGGAACTGAACGGTTAAAGCTGGTTCAAAGTGGTTTTTTTTTGCGTTCGTTTGCTTTATTGCTCAGATCACAAACGCGCACCGTGCTTGATGTGACTCATCGCCGATATGGAATGTGGTCCTATTTGACTCATCGATGATTAAGCGGCAGCTGATCAATGATATTGAGCTTGTATTTATGCACTGCATTGACAAACATATCGGGCATGCAATCTAGTGCACAATTTCTGTTTGCAACAAGCATGGCCACCGATTGCCTGAGAGGCATCAATTCTTTACAATGGACGAGCTTTTAATTACCGTAATGCATTCATCTGTGATGGATGTGGCAAAAGATTTCGCAGAATTTTGGTTACTTTTTTCCATTCATTCCAACATTCAATACAATGTTTCCCTTTTGTGTAGAATAAAAAAGCACACAAAAAAAGTAATTCACTGGAAATCAACGATTGATGACACTGAGGCACACTGAGGCTGAGGCCTCACATTCTCTTTTACATTTTGTTTTAAATGTTTTATCGATCCGCATGTCGTGTACGTTTATTCTAATCTCCCATCCAGCCGCACTATCAATGCACTCCGGTCAGAAATACCGGCAATCGATATAGAATACCAACCACGTCACAGTACCAACCACTCTCCCCTTTATTAGCACCAATACAGCAACATCGTCACAGACAAAGGCTGCTTTATCTTTATCACCGCACACCGGCACATCGCATCGCGCGGTATCGCTCTCGGCCACATTCCCTGGTGCAATAAATACATGCACATTGCTGCTGTGATAAAGCTGCTGCGCCCGATATGCAATCTAGTTGTAATGGATTTTATGGCAAACCGAATATTATGTACCTAGTACGGATGTATTTTGGGATGGGATGTATTTTGAAAAGCGAATTCTGATCGATAAACAATTTATTTTGAAGCGTGCTGGAAAGCTTTCATAACGGAGCTGTTTAGCGCATGTTGTGGTTTGATTGATTGTTATACCATCAAAAGAAGTGTTTAGTTTCGATGAACCGCAATAAGTAATTGATATGCAAACTGGATCAATTAATAAGCGGTAAAGTAGTATTAAAAACAAACGCCAACAATCACTATCGTTTGATAATGGTGGGAAAGTTATTTATAAATTTTCACTTGACATTTGAAACCAATTTGCAATTAAAACACATTAAAACTAACTCCGCATCAAAGTATTTGTTTTCATTTTTATAATAATAATCCTTTGCTATTAGTTTTGAGGATTAAATTTGCTTTACGAACGTGCAATTTGATGATAACACTGTAACTGTCTACAAATACATTATCTTAATCTGATCTATATGCTCATATTTAATCGATTTTGAATATTATTTCCACCACTCGTTCCCGTCAAAAGATTGAGGTGTCATTAAATCATCCCACAATCGATACAGCCTAGTGAGTGTTATCATTTCACCGTAAACCATTTTTTCATTCAATAAACAATAACCAATTTGCATATTAAGCTCCATCAATCATTACAATTAGCATCGCGACTTCGCTGCTATAATCGCTAATGAGAAGAGCAGTTTTAACGAAGCGATGAAAAGAAAGCCATTGTCACGTGGAGGGGAAGGAACTTAATTTTTAATTTCCACTTTATATACTCACAACAAAACAATAACACACACACACACACACACACATACACAATGGAGATGATTGCCATTTGCCCATAGCTTTTACTAGAATGAGTCTTACTCACGCGGTAAACGCTGTATCCGGTAAACGTATTTGCCACCAACACATAATCGATTATGAAGCCATCGCTGCTTCGCTCAATACCATTCGTCGACCATTGTGCAACATTATTCTTTCTTCAGCCAGTAGCGAAGCTTTTCCTCGGGCTTCCCAAAGCCAGGCGTCTCTCTTTCTCGCCCCATCAAAAGCAATTACCCATCCTGCCCAAAACCTGTCAGCTCGCAATCGTTCGATCCGGAATGGAGGGCGTTTGTTCCCAGCCCAGGAAGTGCGGTAAATATTTATCGACAGAATTATCACGCTTTTCGTACATTAATTTATGAAACACGAGAGTGGTGCGGGAACGCTGGGTAGGATATAAAATCATGAAACTTTTCAACAACATTCCATCCCTCCGGAAGGCTCATTTCGGTGAAACAAAGGAGCACAATAAATTTCAGCAGGCGCACACAGCCGAACGTTCCCGGAAGTTTGATGGGTTTTGTTTTGCTGGCGTGCGAGGGGCTGGGATGGTTGATTTTGATTATTTTGCACCGTGTGGTTAGCCACGGAAAGCGAATGTCTGCCACGAGAGACGGGGATAAATGACTGACGTATTCAGCAGCTCGGAAGCTGCTCACCGAACTGCTTCCACCCTTATTCCTCGGAAAGCGTGCGCTTAAGTATAGTTTTCCCAATTTCTCCCCCAAAAGCCGCCAGATCGAAACGGATAAGCCTAGTAGCGGAAGCGCGCGCTGAACTCTACCATTTTACCCTGCTCGTACTTACTCGAAACCCAAAACGAACGAGTAATTCAATCCGATTAGTGGTACGGATTAGAGCGGTCCGTGGCGTAGGCGCTGCACTAGCGAAAGGCGTACTTTACTATTTCCCTTTCCCGGTTTGCATTAGGAAGGAAGGAATACTTTCCCAAGAATTGTGTACCTTTGAAGGTGTGTGTGTGTGTTTCCAAGTGGACAGGTCAGGGTAGGATTTGAACTCTACGACACACACCGTATGATCTTCACAAATTCCTTTCGAACAACTCACCAGCCACCAGGCTGCTCCATCGATGACGCTCGGAGCCCATTGTTTATGCGGTGTGTTTTTGTTGGAGCTTAAAACTTGGAGCCTCACGGGAGAAAGCTTACAAATATGCAAGCTGAGCAGATATCCAGAAGCAGCAGCACCGGTAGGATAAAGTTTAAAGAGCTTTCTAGCGGATTTATGATACTAAATAGAAGCGCCCGTCAAGCTTATCTGTAAGTAAAAATTGAGTAACAACTTTGAAGGATAGATTTTTTTAACGGAAGCACTTTATGATTTACTCAAGACGAAGTACTCTTTATAAGAAAAGTAATCACAGCATTCATGTAGCTCAGATAAACCATTGCTCTAAGGAACAACAATAAAGTAATACATTATATTTATTTTTCCGATTGCCGCCAAGTGCTCAGCAAAACGGCGCCGGCATTATTCAGCTCCGGCTTCAAAACTATTGTACATTTCCTACCAACTCTACTCCTACCCGCGAGTTTGTATGCTCGCAAACAAAACTATAAATGATAAACGACCGTTCCCGGTTGCCTTCATTCCCCGTGGCCCGCCTCCAGAATCGATCAATTTTATTGGAACCAACGCCATCCTTCCGACCAACTTCGGCAGCAAAGGGTCCAAAATGTCATTATTTACCAACCAAACACTCTAACACTTCCGCTCAGTCTCCTAAGAAAACACAGAAACTCTCAAACACAAAACCACCCCTCCCCTCGGATGGGTAGGGCGTGGGCGAACCAGCGAAGGAACCGGCAAGTTCCTGCTTCACCAGATTAGCAAAATATTATCTTAGCCCTCCGTTCACCCATTTATTGAGCTTTTCTAGTTTG
This sequence comes from Anopheles quadriannulatus, assembly GCA_000349065.1. Classification (NCBI taxonomy): domain Eukaryota; kingdom Metazoa; phylum Arthropoda; class Insecta; order Diptera; family Culicidae; genus Anopheles; species Anopheles quadriannulatus. Next base: position 890,612 of record KB667633.1, read on the forward strand.
CCTGCAAAGCGCTCCCGCAACTAGCACCAGAATCGAGTTCGCCTTTGGAATCGGAAGATGGCAGGAAATTGGGATGGAAAAAATGGAAAATTATTTCGTACGATTGAAGTGGGAGAGCACAAAGGAAAAGTGAACTGCAAACGATTCTGTCCATTGTGAGAAGCGGCTCAAATACACATAGCCCAAGGATTGGGGCAATCGTACCCCAAAAATAGAATGCAAAAATCAATCCACAATCGATTGGAAAGGAGAAACCCACTCCAACCTAATAGATATGCTGGAAAGATACCACATCAAACCACCCGGGCCGCAGCCGAACGTCTGAGATGGCTGTTGGGTTGAGCAGTTCGAACAGTTTGCAGCATAATTTAATAATTTATTAAAGTAAGTACCGTTCTATCGGCACGCTTGTCTTTTGTTCCTGCTGCACTGAACGTCACGAGCACGGCGAACGCTTCAGGCGCCATTAGCAGCCCAATAGGTGACACCGTTAACTTAATTTTCCTCTTATTTTTCGGTGCAATTTTCAGGCCCCAACACAACAGGCAGCCTTTAACCTTGGCACACAGTTTGGGAAGGGTACACACACATACCCATGCATGGGAGAAAAGTTTCCCCAGGCCGGGTGTCGAAATATTGATTGCATTTGCTGGAGGAAGGCAGAGAGACAGAGAGAGACAGAGAGAGAGTTGGGTGGCAAACTTTCTCCAAACCCGGGCGTCGCGTGCGTACGGCACTGATCATTTTCATAATTGCGAACCGAAACACCGGGGTTTGCGCAAGTTTTAATGATTTCATAACAATTGTTCCAGTGTCTTGGCCTGGGAAGGCATGAGGTATCCTTTCCAGTATGGGGGTTTTGTCGTCGCCGCTATTACTGCGCTCAGAGGCAGAGCAAAACTTTCATCTTCTCTTAACCGGCACCGTTTAACGGCATCGAAACTGTACCCTAACTGTCGTTAGAGTAGGTTTGGCCGAAGCTGTTTGGTGGGCTTAAGAAGCTTGGCTATTAATTAACCAGAACACGTGGCAATTATTTTATGTTTTTGCTTTGTATTTCTTTGCTTGCTTTTCCCAGTGATGGCGAATGTTGCAGCACAACAAAAAATACTTTAAATTACTCCCCCAAACTTTGCTCAATCGATGCTTGATGTTTTAATATCTGCCTATAAAAGCTTCACTGTATTTAAACAGCAAGCAACGCTTCTGGGTAGCTGTCAAGTTTGCTTCCAAAGTAAATACTTTAAGTCGCCAGAACTCCCCTTTTAAGCTGGAACAAAACGACGCATTCGTTCCGTAGCCTACAATCGAAATCATCATCATCATGCGTATGATTTAATGACCTTTTATCGCACGAAACCTTACGCAGCCAATTTTCATTCCTATTAAAATCTTTTTGAATTTGTTTCATTTTCTGCCATAATAACGTACGGGGTTTTTTTTGCGCCAAGAAAACCTCCCGTACTCCATTTACTGCCCCGTGCCCCGTTGGCTCGTTAAAGCCATTGCCATTGTATTAGGATACGCGACCCGGAAATCGTGGGAGCCATTTTCCTTAAATTATGTATGCCATTTGATGAAAGTCACTTCGCGCGACAGCCCTTTTAACTGTGCCGGTGGCTATGCACGGGACCAAATGCGGATGCTGGCGCACAAATAAGGCGGATAAAAAAAAAGAAGCAGGCCGGCCCATAAGTCCTTACCGTCGTTGAATCTGATCCTTTTCCGATGTAAGGCACAAATGTGCTTTCCCTTTCCCGCTCCTACCCCGCATACCCCACTGCTTCTTAATCTCTTTATTTCGCGTGTCCTGTTCGAGGCATGCGACGAATGGAATGGCCCCACAAACCGCAATCAGCCGACGGTACCAGCACGGAGCATGGCGTAAGATGGCACCGCCACGGTGACGCGTTACATTGAAAGGTCCCCTGGGGAGGATGGTGGGGGGTGGGGGAAGAGTGGCAAGGCGGTCTCTGGTGGAGTTTTATTTCACTCGTAAAACGCGTGACACGACGCCAATCGCCATTATGCTGCTGCTGCCGGCGTGAGGTTTCGTTTGGTGGGATTCTTCCGGTTGGAATTAACTTCCCCCCGTTTGTCTGTGGAAGGGAAGCAGCGGGTGACTCTAGGTGGGTTTGGTAGGTTGGGGAGGTAAGGCTGGGTTTTTTCCACGCATCGCTGCTTTTCGCACTACTAATGTGCTGAGCGGCGATTTATTCCGTATCGATTGCTTCCCCGGAAGCACTAAGTCCCTGGAGGACCCGGGAGGGAGTTTCTCGGGTCAGTTGATAAGGACCTCCGCAATGGAAATCTGTAAGGATTGGATGCAGAATGAAGTTTATGAATGTTATCGCGCAGTAACAAAGATATGTTTATTCAAGAGCTTGTCCGGCTGTGATGGCTTTCTCGTAAAGAACGAAGATCAATGAAGTAAGCATGAGTGTGGATTAGCGTAAAGGGGATTGTTATTAATTGGTTTTGTGCATTCATCCTAAGAAAATAGCGCAGAGTGTTCAAAGACACGATTTGTCATTGTGTGTCATTGAGATGGCACGATGGATCTTCTGCAAACACTGAACTATAGATTTATCATGGATTTTTAACAACTGGTTTATAAGCGGCTCTTGTTACGAATAAGAATTTTTTACAAAGATATTCGTATAAATTCAAAATTTAAAGTTATCACTTGTTTATATACTTTACTATAAATCCATCATTCTTTCGACCTATCAGTTGCTTTCAATCTAAGTAAAATATTTAATTTGTCACTATATCCTCTTCAATTCAAAAGCACTCCACTTCACAATATTCTGGAGCATAGCTCGTAATATGTTTGACCTAATTTTTCCCTCATACTCGCATTATACGCCGAGCAGATTATCCTAATGAATGCTTTGGTAGCAGTTTTCTAACATACGCTCCAATTCGCTTCATTCAATTGAGATTATCCGAGATTAACGCAGCAAAGCACCGAACAATAACGCTGCCATCTTTAAACTTTGTTCTACCTTATGAAGTGTTTTTTTCCTTGATGATGCTTCTCTCTTCTACTTCCCACACTGTCACTGCACAGTGCCCCGAACACAAACACGAATCCAACCCATCACGGTAACGGTGGCCTTCTCGTTACGTTTAGCGCTTCATCAGCAGCGGATTAGTAATTATGTTCTCGTTTTGTCTGATTTTTCTACAATCATCCTGCCTGCGGTAATTTTTGCACATTTTCCTCCGCTACCGATCGCAGAAGGTGGAAGCAGCTGATTTTGAAGTTTTTTTTTTGTTGCAGCATTTCTCACCTAGACTGCTTTTTTATTCATTTTTACTCTTTTTAAAGCACCAACATACGACGGTGTGTTGAAGTGGGTCACTTGGAAAAGCTATAATATTATCATCCATCTTTAATCCCATTCCCGGGTTCCTGGGCGGTTGACAGCTGGAGAGTCGACCTAGCTATGCTGTCCAAGCTGTCGGTCCAATTTTCCATCCATTTCCCATTTCCATCCGCTCGGCCGAGAAGAAGCCTCAATAGGCAATCGAATAACGCTTTCTGTGACGCTTCTTCGAAACCGAGCGTGGGAAAAGCTATTCAGTAATTAACTTCAACGAGCACGGAACTTCAACAAAACGGGAGAAAGTGCGTACGTGTGATGATGGGTTTTCGATAGGTAGAGGCTTTCGGCGTCAGCTGTGTGCTGTTTCGATGCGTTTCTGCTACGAATTATCTTGTTCTCTCATCACAAAAATAAATGTTAGCCTTGTGTGGGGGAAACAAAGCACTACCTGGTTAATACCGAAAATAGATCATCATCCCAGTGCCAAGTGTCAGTTCTAATGAATCGAGAACGTGCGCTTACGCGAACATTTCCCCGAAAAACGGTGTAGCCCCGATTTCCGACCCTTGCTGCAATGTCAAGCATTTGCATTCAGCCTGCACGAAGCATATGAACATTTGCCTTCTGCACATTTGCTCTGCTCCAAAGCGTACGAGTTCGTCGGAACTGAATTAATGCTTTGCTACATTCTGACTTCGATAAGCATTTCCCTGGAATACTGGCTTGCTCTGGATATGTGACCTTTTGTTCCGTCTTCAAAGACTTCTGCTTCTGATTAAATTGTTTCATTCTACTGTAACCACACAATGCTGAAGAATGAAGTTTTCCACAAATCTTCGTTAAAATTGTCTGTCTGTGAGGGATACTGAGGAAATGTTGAAATCATTACTAGAAGCTTCTGTGTGTATGTTGGTTTAAAGAGGAATTAGAAGCTTGATGCTTAACAGGAGGTACGTTTTTTTTGTAGCTCACTTTGTTAGAATTATTTCTGATGATGTCATGGGGTTTTCCATGTGACTTGATCAACCTGAATAGGACAAAGTGTTACTTTGCATTACTGTGAAACCCATCTACACATATAGGACTGCTGAAAATCCTCATAGTTCCTCACAAAACTAATAAAATATTAAAAAGTATATGGAAGATTCCAAGAAGCATATAAGAATACTATATCCACATACATCAAACAGAACTTTCTTTGTGCCCTCTAAATGTATCACTCGCCAATTAAACAACCTCCAATGAGATACTGTGACCACGGCCGCCAGGAGACACAAAAACACTGCCTAAAACGCATTAATCACATTAACACAGAGCAAAGCCCAGTCCATCGCCAAAAACCATTCAAAACCGCGTAGGGCCGCGACGTGCCAACTGCACGCGTAGGCCTAATTATGCTATCAAAATCAATCTTCGTTCCGGTTCCGGTGCGTGGGCGAGAGACGACCTCCTCCCCTGGACATAAGCGTGTGACACGGTGTGCGCGCGAGCGGACGGGCTTGTCTCGGTGAAAGAGTTATTTAAAATAATGATAAATGATTAGGCGGCGAAAATGTGTCTGTCACGAGCGCGAATTTGGCGCACTGTAATCATAAACCGGGGTGCCCGGGGGTTTTATCCCTGTGGCAAGATTGTGGTCCACCGGCAAGATCCAACGCGGGCTCCGAGAGATCCATCCATTTGAGCAAAGGTTTGAAAAATTGTATCACCATTACCTGGCAGAGCGTACCTGTGGCACAGCGAGACGGTTGATGGTCGCTTCAATATGATGAAGTGCCTACCGCACACACTCACACAGCCCGCTCGGCTCGGTTCGGGTTGGATGTAATTAGAAAAGTTTACTGCTTTCCTGTTCAAACTTCAACAGCAAGTTGAAAATGATGAGCTTTCTATCTATTTTTTGTTTTCGAATGAGTCTCGAGAATTATGACACTTGCTCTATTTTAATGAACTTTTAATTATGCTGTTACCGATCTAATATCCTACATTGAATAGCTTTTAATCCTATCAAGATACTTCAATTTAACGTAACGCATCAAGAAACACGATAGAAAGTGTTAAGGCTTTCATCGCATTCTTTGAACCCTCGTCATGTTTTTTTTACACCGCCGCGTCAGTTGACTAGTGCCAAACTCTCATCATTCGCCCGTGGTCAGTACTGCCAAGCCAATTCCAAGAAGGCCAAGAACAAACACTCTTCTGCCGTTCAACGGGAAAACTAATTACTGGACGCTTTTTTCTTTGCTTCCTTCCCCGACACCACAAACCGGGAACAGAATCACTTGCACCAAAATCCTGGATCTAAACCAGGAGGGTAGACCGAAGAAAAAAGGGGGGGGGGAGGAATTCGCGCAATTTTTCTCTTTGGCCTTCCAAAACCGTAGCCAAAGACATCAAGCTCAGCACAAATATTTGCCCGTGTGCCTTGTCCGCTCATATTAAAGGGAAGGCCGACTTGCTCCGGTTGCTCTCCTTTCAACACCAACAGTATCCAAGGGCTATGATGGCTTGCCATGTTTCAAAGGACCTGCATGTGAAACGCAATGGACGGGCAAAGAGAGAGAGAGAGCGAGAGACAAAGAGTTTGCCCAGAAGGCAATATACCAAAAACAATACCGGGACTCTGTTCCAACACGCCACCAGCCACCATCGCCTGAATGAGTTTCATTAATTTCACCAAAAAAAACCCTCCAAAAAGGTGGCGCTTCCTACAGCCACTGGAAGAGTACCTACTTGGACGGAAACGCAACTACTCGGAACTGTTACGTTCAAATACAGCGGAGAGGAAGAGTGAAAAAAACTGACCACTTCCTCCCATCCTGCCTGTGTGATAATGACAATAGGAGGAGGTGGTAACGAAAAAAGAATCATCAAATTGCTTTCCTGCGCCAGCATTGTTCGTGTCGTTTTACTAAATGAAACTCATTTTTACGCCAGATTACAACCCGGAACGGGCTTCAATTTATGTTCATTTGCACAACACTGCAAATAAAACACTCGGCAACAAATGCTGCCAGTGTGTGTTTCATCGCAGCGGGAAATTTAATGTACTTGAAAGTTGTACTTTCTGAACTTTAATTTGTTCCCCTTGGTGCCTAATAAGAGTGTTCTTTTCTATTTGAAGTATGCTGTCAAAACTCGAGCACAATCATTTGGTTTAGAAAATCCCCACTCCCATTTTTGTTTGGAATAGAACACTCAGATCTCTAATTAAATGAATGCCAGGCCGTTTTGTTTCCACGTCCCTGTATGACACACGATCGCCTACAATCCATTGTAATCCGCTTCTCGCTTTCATTACTTTGCAGATCAAAGGACCACTCACCGTCGGCAGCGGACCGGGAAGTGCTACCGAGCGAACCTGAACAGTCACCCAACCAAGGGCCTCCCATCGACGCCCCAACCGAGCAACTACACCCCGGCAACGATGATGACGAGCCCAATGCCGGTGATGCTGATGAACTGACGAAATTAATTGGCAACGATGAATGTGACATCAGTGACTTCCCGCTGCCCGAGCTCCCGGTGAGCAGCAGCAGACAGGATCCGACCTCCTCGGACAGCTTCCTCACGGCGACGGACGCCGAGGATGGTGGCATCGGTCCGGCAGACGAGTCCGCACTAGCAGCCGAGCAACGAACACGCACCGAGCGAACGGAGGATACTAGCGAGCGGGCACAGCAGGACGGCGACGACGACAACGACAGTATGCACTACCGGACGGCAGCAAACGGCGGCAAGCCGACCTATCTGTTCGGGGAAAACGTTAAAAAGAATGGCATATTTCTCAACAAATCGGGCTGGGTACAGGTAACCGGTGGACAGCAATCCATCCCCGGGAGTCGGGGAACGCCAACCGGGTCGTCCTATCCGGCTCTTGGGTCGGGTGGTTCGGGCCTAGCGACGGGCTCGACGGTAGGACAAAAGGTAACACGCAAATACATCGAGTACGATGAAAACCGGTACACGGGACGGCCGGGAACCGGTGCGAGCAAGCTGGAAGATCTGATTAACCGCAACGAATCTCGCGGTAAACCAGCCGGCCGTCCATCCAGTCAGCAGCCGCAACAGCGGCAGGATAATGTAACGATTCTAAAAATAGATCCTGGGTCGGGCACGACCTCTTCTCTAAATGCTGCCTCGCTGTCTGGTAGCCGACCGGCTTGCCTTTCAATTAAACGCAACCTAGCGGATGGGAGTCCCCCACCGGTGACGCCAATTCTGTCGCCACCTCCCGCATTTCAAGACACCCAGCAACAGCAGCAACAGCAGCAATCGAACAAAACCCGACTCGGGGACATTAAACCCGGCACGAGAATATTTCTCTCCGTCGTGGATAATGAAAACCACAACCCGAAGGGGATGGTGTTTTCGAGAAGTTTCGAGTACGACCGGCGTAATCGACGCCCACCGGACGAAGATCTGGACCAACGGGGTGGATACGGTGGCGGATCGGGTGGACCGGGCGGTGGCAGCAGCAGCAGTACGGATGCCTTTTCGAAAAGCTTCGAGTACGAGTTTAATCCATCCGGCTCGATGGGAAGTTTGCAGCCACAGCAGCAACCACTGAAAAGCTCGCTAATAAGACGCAACCGTTCGCCGACGTTTGCCACACTGACCGGCAACTCGCCCAACTATCTCACCAAAAAGGAAAAGCCAGCCAAGCTGAGCTCACCGATCTTCCCGAAAGCGATACCGGGCAATAGTCTTACGGTGAACCGGGCCACCCTTGGGTACGCGTCCAGCGAGTCGTTGCGAAAGTTCGACAAGAACAAATCGTTGGATGCGGGCGTGTCGATGGGGGCCGGTGCTGCCAGCGCAGGCCATCGTTCAAGGCGGTCGCAGTTCTCGACGAAGGCGAACTCTGCGCCTGGTCTACCGTACGGGTTTCGATCGGATTCGGTCGGCAATCAGCGACTCAATTCCTGTGATAGTGGTGCCCGATCAGGTGAGTTGGGAATGTCCGAAGATGGGTTAGTGCTGTTACATTAACGTGTATTCTTCCCTTCCAATGGTTTCCAGACTACTCCAACGACGACGTGGATGACGACGATGACATCAGCGAAGATCAGTCCTCTTCGCTTGCGCTAAGCTACAAATCATCCACCTCGTACATCAACCAGATGAAGGGACGAGCGTTTGCTGGCGGTAGTCCCAGCCAGAGCCAAACGGCACTCCTATCCGCCGGCACACCGCACGGTCTGCTCAAATCCCAGCGCTCGCTAACGCCCGAACGGCTGTACGACCACAACGACGAGTACGGCAGCGCGCGGAACCTCAAGAAGCAACGGTCTCTGACTCCGGAGAAACGCTCCCGGACACCGGACGATCGCACCAAGCGCAAGGGTGGTAGCGGCGATCAGGCTACCAACAGCTCGCAGTCATCGCTGGTGTCGCGCCAAAGCTCGGGCTCGCGCAGCAGCACACTCGAACGGCAGCAGCTGCGCTACGACGAGGGCTACATGCGCACGAGCAGCCGCAGCTCGTCCAGCTCGAGCTACAGCCGGGACGAGAACGTACCGACGACCAGCCCGAGCGCCACCTACCGGCGCAATCAGCTGCGAGGGAACGTGCGGCTGCAGCCGGGACCGACCCCGCTCGGCGGCGGTGACTACAAGATACGCCGATCGCGGTAGGTGACGGCTTAGGGCATCCCTGCCATTTTGTACTCCATTTAGTATCTTTCGTTGCCGCTCGAGTAGTAGTATCGTCTTAGTGTGCTTGCAAATCATCACCGCAAACCATTAACAACACGCTCACGCTTTCACTCGTTTTTTTCGGTTTTGTACGTTCACCTTCTTCTTTCCACGTTACTCACGGTTCGTAAAAGTGTTCATTTCGGAAACTGTACTGCACAATCCTCAAGCACCAGCCAATGTAAAGACAGCCTGCTCAAACAGCTAGTACACTAAGGCTGTAACTGTTATACGATCTTCTCTCTTTGCGAGTATCACACTAGTATACAATTTCTGTAACTGTTATACGATCTTCCTTCTTTGATGCGCATTTGATACCAATTATCATCCAGATTATCAAAGAATTCTTCCAATTCTGATCCTCCAAGATGTGTGTCGACACCTTCGATCGCTGTGCTGTACTTTCGCGAAATAAACATGCCTCATCTGACATCTTCTCGTCATCCATCCCCATCTTCTTCATTGGTTATTCGTGATGCAGTTGATCCTTCATATTGCTCCTCATCTTCTTCGCTCTTCATCTCATATACCATACGCTAACGGATTTATCTTCTATTTCCTCGCCACCAAGAAACTGAGCAACTCTTGCTTCAATAATTCTACGCGATGGTGGTACCCAAAACTAGCTTCAAACTGGTCACCAACGACGGTACGATTGCTGCAGAAAAATCGTGTTTGTGTCCCGTAATGGATCAAAGTCACTTCAAAACCTTGAAGATGTCCCAGCACTCCTTGGAAATATAGCAAATGAACCTTAATCCACCGTCTACATGACGGACACGTAGTGTGGTATAACTATAACACGGAACGCACCTGCAAAAAAACACTTGACATCCTCACATTCAACACCATGCTTTTTGCTTCCTTCCCTTCTGCTGCAAACTCCAGCGGAATTCCATGAGCGTAGATGCGAAAACGGGAACTAAAACCTGATGGCATGATAATCGGCATTAGTGATAACTACATTCTAACACACCCTCCTCTTCCACATCCGCACATCCGCCGCTTGGCTCGTGAATCTTTCGTTTCTTCCTTCTTAGTACACAACTCTACCGCAACTCTGCGCGTTAGCCTGTGTTTTTTTAGATCTTTTTTGAGACTGTACTGTAGAGCAAGTTGGTCCCGGTTGCGCGGGCCATGCCTTCACGTCCTCTAGTGCTCGACCATTAGGCTACTGCCTTCATCCGTCAAACGATACTAATTATTTTTCTTTCTATTTATTTAATTCTCTGACATCCTCCTCTCTATCTGGATTGTGGAATTCATCCCCGACAATGCTCCTCTACCTGCAATCTTCAGGTCGCTCCAACTGTCGGAAAGATCGCCCAGTCGCCAGCAAATGCCAGTGCAGCAGATGCCCCACAAGGTGGTGGTACGGCTGGGAACGGTACCACCGAAGGAGCGTCCCACCTACGCCACGCCGAACGTGCTGGGCGGTGGCCGCAAGCCAGGGCCACCGTCCCAACTTCTCAGCCAGGACAGTCTCACCCTGACCGGGTCACATCTGTACAGCCGCATCTCGCCGAACAGTACGCTCGACCGGTTGCGGCGCGAGACCGCCTCGCACACGCTGGACGTGGTCGACAAGAGCAAATCCTTTGACAACAACAACTACGGGCTCGGCCTCGGTGGTGGCACGGGCATCAGCGCCAGCGCCGCCACCGGCCACCCGTACGAGTACGAGTTTGACAAGAGCAAATCGTTCGACGACAATCTCGGCATGCCGCTGGCCGACCGGATGGCGGACAAGCGCACGTACGTGACGACCGAGAAGCGCTCCTATTCGCACGATCGCGTGTTTGGCTCCAACTCGTCCAGCAACGAGTACGCTACGAGCCAGTCGTCGACTTCGCGCAACCGCTCGCCCCAAACGTCACTGTTTGGTGGACTGAACCGTCTGTACGAACCGGAGCTACCGTACGAACTGAATCGCGTTACGAGTGCCCGCTCACCGATCATGATGGGATCGGCCTACCGGCAGGCACGTGCGGCCGGCGTGTCGAGGGAACGATCGCCCGTCCCGGGCTACCAGAAACCGACCGACCTGTATCTGATGCGCCAGCAAACGCCCGACTCCGAGTACGACGAGCGGCTGATGACGCCGGAGTATGGTGGGCCGGAGCCGGCCCAACCGATAGCCACCTTCAAGGAGGCCGAGCTGGTGAAGAAGTTCCTGTACGCCACCAAGAACAAGGTGCAGATGCACCGGGAATCGGCCGCCCGGAACGCGATGCCACCGCCCACCATCGCCGGGACGCCATCGTCTGGAAGGTACTAAAAGCTAAACGCGACAAACTTACTAAGCGAAGCACCCCGCGCGGCACACTAAGGCACTAATGGCGCGCCGTAGCCAAAAACACAGTAGTACACACGTACACGTACAGGCACATCCCCCCTTATAACACAAAACTAACCTACGTAGCGTGCTACCGGCATTCTTCTGAAGACCTGCATCACTCTTACTAAAACGGGTACACACTATACTACACACGCACTACACTAAGGGTGAGGGCTAGGCGGTGCTGGTGTCGCAATAACAAAATGGTGCTGGCTTGTAATTAGCAAGAACTGTAACGAATCTGTATACAAAACGACACAAGCTACACAGTGTACACATCGATGGCGCAAGAAATCAAAAAGGCATTGTTAATGTTGTAACCCATTTTTAATATCAAACGTACGCGGCCATACATCGGAGCAAAACATGCAAAAGAGTATGATAGCGCAAAGACTACGAGCTACTACTACAACTACTGCTACTAAACAATAATCAAAACCTTGCGGATGCGAGTAGATAACGAATCTTTAGTCAACTTTTTCTACAAAAACCAAAACCCCAAAAACGTAACCTAAAAATTCTGTAAAAAAAACTAACGAACAATGCTTAAACTTTTTAAAATCAAAACTCACCGTACCGTGTGGTGTATAAAGTAATGAACTCGCGATCTTAAACTAGCGTTTAAATTTACCGCCGTCAGTTCGGCTACTCAGAATCAGTCCGAGCGGTTATAAACGTATATACTAAAACGACTACTTAAACAAAAAAACGGAATCACACATTTTAGCAAACACCGATCGTTACATGTTTAACCGAAACGCGTTAATGCATTTGAGTTTTTTAGCACTACTGTTCGATGTATTAGTAGTTGAACATTTGAAGGAAAAGAAAAAGTCTGAATGTGATGCAAGTTTTCCTTCCCGTGTGTGTTCTGTTTTGTGCGCGGGATATCGAGTGAGGTGAAAATACCAGGTGCTGAACGAACCGAACGTCGTTCCGTATGTTGTTAGAGTAAGCAACGCAAACAAAACTAAAGGTTTTAATTCGCAAACTAATGGTGCAGGTCCACTAAAGCAACTAAACCCTCAATCTGCTCAAACCTCGCTAACCACGGCTAAGCTTAAAACTAAACCCCGCTAAAAAAACTAAACCATCTTTTCCGCGTGCTCGGCAGCTGCGCCACTACGCAAAAGCCCACCTCCACCTGTACCATGACGCTTGTTTTCTTCTATACTTTCAGTTGTACCGCTAGCTCCTGTGACTTTTGGCCACACTGTGGCGTGTCGTCCGCGGGTGCAACTGCAAGTGCGCGCCAGTCGGTCGAGGAACAGTCGAAGGAACAGTTGGCCACTAGCCACCTGCCCAAATCGGGCAGCGATAATTGTTTGAGCCGCAGGGGAAAGCGTGTGGTGGTAGCACCGCCCGAGGTGATATACATCGGCGACAGTGTGGGTGGACCGCGGGCGGACAGTGGTGGTAGCAACAGTAGTAGCGTTAGTAGTCACAACCAAGGTAGTCACAGCGGCGGTTCGGCCATCGGCTGGCCACACACGGCAGCGCCGAAAGCGCCGACCGGTTCGAACGGACCGTCGGCCCCGGAGTCGGCCGGGATTGGTCGTGCATCCGGGCGGGCCGTACCGGTTCCGGTCAAGGCGAACAGCTACGGGGGAGTAAGTAGCTTCGGTCAGCAGCATCACTACTATCAGCAACAGAAGCAGCAGCAGCAACCACACCACCAACAGGACCTGCAACATCCGCAACGTATTCTACGCAAGCAGCAAAACTTTGAATTCTACGATGACGATGGTGCTGGCCCAATGTCCTACCGGATGTCATCGGGGCCGGCAGCAAAGTCGACCGTACACGGGCCGGCTGGCGGAGGCCTATCGGTCGAACAGTACGGCCAGCCGGCCGGTGCCGGCAGCAACAGCAACATCATCAGCACGATCATAAAGGCAAACTCGATAACGTTTCTCGGCGAGCACGAGATGCCAATTACGCGTGACCGAGCTTCCACGCCCAAGGGAAAGGTAGCGGTGGCCGGGCAGTCCGTGCCGGGGGGCACTGGTTCCGGTGGTGGTGCGTTCTCGACAGCCAAAAGTAATGGTGGCACATCAATGACAGTCGTGCCGGTGGCGATGGCACCAGCGATGGTGGCGAACGGGAAAGCCCACCGTACCGGGGGCAGTAACAAACAGCGACACCATCAACAATCGTCGACTGTTGGCAGCAATCAGCAGCAGCAGCAACATGGCGGCACAGCTTGCACTGGCACTGGCACCGATGCGCGGGACGGTAGAGCGAGGTAAGCAATCAGAGCATCGACATCGTGTAATTTCAATTATGCCGTTTGATAATTCATCAATGCCGAATCAGATACTCACAAAAGCAGCATCGAGATATTGGAAAAACTGTCATGTTCGGGGCTGGTTTGTCGCTTGAAAGGTCGAGCACATGTGTTTTTTGTATTATTTTACAATGTTGGCCCAGAATTACATAAAAGTGTGTTGAGTTATATTACCGATAATTCCAAAAAGAATCAATTTGCATACCTTTAGGCGCTCGTAAAATATTGCATTGCAGTGAAAGTTATAATTATTGCATACCTTGCACGGGAGCCTTCGAAACTATGCAGAATAATTTTTAATCTAGTTATTGTGGACAAATACATTAAATTACATACTTTCAGGCTTTGAACTGTTTGGCGTATACCATTACAAATACGCTGGCGGAATGAAACGTTTATTCGCCTAAAAGCAGGCAGACGACTCATCATTTCTTTGAAACTTACATTTAAAGCACCTTTCGTTATACAGACTGCATCAATATTAAACTTCTCCCTAAAGGCCTTCTCCATTCTTTTGAAATGGCTTTTTAAATACGTAAAATGCCCTTTATTACATCAGTTAGCAGAAATGCTACTACCCAGATTCTTCAAACTGGTGCGTACTATGCCCTTCCGATTTCTTTGGAAAAGAAAGTCAAATTAATCTGTTCATTTTTGCGAAGAAATTTCCCCATTGAAAACCTCTCCCTTCGTTCAATTTCCATAGAGATCAGATTATTTAATATCGAGCGCGTGTCAAAGCTCTTCTCTCGGACGATGCATTTCCACGCCCGAACGGGATGCCTTAATTTTCTCCACCGAACGTACGGGCACAACCCTTTGCAAATCAATGCCACAGGTATCCTTGTCAAAACAGGTATCCTCTCCACTGAGAAATGGCCGGGCTTAGCAAACTGTTCGTCTGCGACGTAACCTTCCGGGAAACATAAATTCCATCGCATTCCTCTTTCGCCCCAAGAGTCCGGCAAACATGAAGCACCCCCCTGGGGGGGAAGGTGATATTGATGTGCTAGGGACGGCACCGGCCAAGATCATCCATTCAAAAGCTCGACGCTTCATTTTCATATGAATATTTTCATACGCATTTCTAAGCAAGCAATAAATGGGGTGAGCTTGTGAGGGAAAAAGAACGGGTGAGAAAATATTATCATTGCCACCCTGAAACTGCCTCCATCATGATCGCCCTTGGAAAAGGTGGCGAAGGGTGGCGGAAAGAAAAGCGATCCCGTCTCGGCTTGGCTGCTTGGCCGTCGTGTAGCAGATGGGTAAAATTAATATTACGTTGGGTGAATGATTTTTCTTTTTGTGACTTTTTGGTGCGGTTGGCGTGAATCGGGAGGCGGTTCGCATGCGATGACGCAAAACCAAAAAACCATGAAACTTGACGATGGCACCGTACTGTCTGCGCTACCATTCGTCACCTGAGAGCGCTCTGGAGGGGGTAGGAGCGTACGTAACGGATGCTTCATATGCGAAATAAAACATAATTTGCGGTAAACTTTTTGTCTTGCGTCTCCTGCTGGTACAATTTCTTGGAAAGATAATTTATCTTCTCCACGCGTCACCCACAGACCGGGATAGGCGCGTAAGAATGGGAGAAGCATCTGAGCGTCGTATGTGTGTGTTGGAAGGGTAACAATTTCAATCTATTTGCACTCGCCAATCCCGCTTCTTTGACTGCATAATCTCCCAGGGTGTTGAGAAAGAATTGTATATTTATTTGTCTTTTGTTTCCAAAACAAACCAACCATATGCGTTTGACGCTCTTATCTGTGTACTTCGTTGTGCACCCTTGTATTACCATCACCGCTTTCTAATCTGACCCGTTTCGTTTCCATTCCATTCTTGTACGATTTTTATCATTTTCGACCTCTGTCATCGGTGGCTCGGAATCGGAATTAATTGCCCATTCCCGGGAACGCTCCCTTGGTCTGATCGTGATCTGCATCACCCAAACTCTGAAGACCTCAGACGACAAAACCACGAGCGGCGGCGACGGCGGCGACAGCGACGGCAGCACAACCATCGACATCGTTAGCGTCCGGGTCCATCAAGCGAAAGTTTGAGATGAAACTCAAGAGTCGTTCGCTGCCCAAATCCTTCATGCGCTACAGGTGAGTAACGCCGAATTTCCCTATTTTCTCCTCTGGCAGCACATTTCATCACGTTGCTTACACACCTCAATTCGGTTCAGAAATATGAAGATGTCCTTGTGGTCCTGTGCAGGCTTTGTCCTGTCTTGGCTACTGGTCAATGGATGATTATTACATTCACATCTTTCAGCTCTTATTCTCTTGTTGTTGTGACATGCTCATCGATGCAGTGTAATCCGTTTACTCGAGATAGCTAATCCGGTTACGTCAATTATGATTCTTATGGATCCACAGGTTTTTTTTCCCTCCATTTATTTTTCTCTGTTGATCTGTAAATGTAATGGCCCAGACAGGAGAAGGAGCAAGACCTGTCTGGGGTATGAATAATGTGGTTGATTTATCATCGGAAACAATGCGGGGAAAGAGGAACATTGTTAATGATGATTTCATTACGGATAATTTATTTAACCAGAAAAAAATAAGATCCAAGTACATGTCTGGTGAGTTTGGATGTCCTGTCAGTTTTTCAAAATGTTTGTTGGGATGTAACTTCAATTGATTACCATTTCGCGAATCCTTTTACTTACTCCTTATTGAACAATTTATTCTATGAAGAAGGTAACCAACGGCACAATTTCTCCCAAAAAAAAAAGGTTTCTTCAACATCTCCAAACCAAGCTCCCCATTACTTTTGCGAGAAACGTACCGACTCTGATTGTCCCCTGATTTGGGGGGAAATAATTTATTCATCCACCCGAAGCATTCAGCCATGCCCGGGAACTTGACTCTCCGCATCCCAATTCAGCAAGTAAAAGCTTTATCGTATCAACGTATTTACCCAACATGCAACCAACCAGCGTGTGCAAACGTCCCGAAAGTGGGTGAAGTGGTGCCAACCATCGCTCTGTTAGCACGTAGTAAAATAGATTCGTTTACAAATGTTTCACAATCCCCGTTTGTGAAAACACAAGTGCCCGGGCACAGCATCTTCCCTCAAAAAAAAGGGGGCGTTGGCATGCTGTTTCGATCCCTTTTCCCCTAGCGTCTATTCCGTACTGCCAGATGACGTAACACGAATATGGCGATGATGATGGTTTGGTGTGGTGCTGGGACATTCTTAAGAGTATTATTTCGTCTTGAACGCCCTTTGAATTTACACGAACACAGGGACAGGGAAATGGCATAAAACAAAGCGCTCTCCTGCACACGCTGCCAAGCTTCTTCATACCTCCGCGAACAAAGCGGGGGGACATTGTCCTCCGGTGGAGACCCTTGACGGTTGACGGAGGCTCGGGCAGGCGTTTCCGGTCGATTGACAAGGGTATCGTTTCGTTTCGTTGATTTATCCGAGTATTAATTCGCACCATTTCCAGCGGCGTTAGCCCACCGACTTATAAACATTCCACAGTCCTTTTCGAAAAGACGTGCCACGGTGGAAATCTGTTTCAAAGCACCCGAATACCGGGTGTTACCCGACTCCAAGCGGGATCGAGCATTGCTAGGCTACTCAAAAAATAGGACACCTTTCTTTCTGTTTGGTATTTTTGGTTTCACAACCATCTTGAAAAGCTCGTTTTTTTGCATTCATTGACACCATCCGCAAAGGACTCAGCTCCACCTTTTGTGTGTGGGGGGGATTGATTTATGCATGAATGATTTCTAGGGTTTGCTACGATAAAGTGCCAAAATGGGAATGCCTTCAAAATGGCCACGATTGAACGATTTTGCCATCAAACTGTCGATTGATGGCACAATCAAAAGGTTTTCTTTGGCCCCTAGGCATCAACAGTGTCATCAGCATGAACGATAAATCAAAGCTATTTTAAACTTGATTTGATAAGACTTCTTATCGTTTTTATGAGTTTTACAAATAATTGGAATTTTTGAGTGGCTTCTACTATCATATAACTTGAATACAAATCGAAACATAAAACAGCACTTTACAACAGTCCCGTCCGGTAACGATCATTTTAAACTGCTCCAAAGTACGCACGCTGACACCTAGATGGCGCTGCGAATTAAATTTCAACCGGCTTGACAGCACCGCGCACAGCCCACTGTGTTCAGCCCGTACGAAAGGAAAGCAAAGCAGAGCGGAAGGGAAAACAACAGACGAGAAGGGCACACACATTTAGGCGGCCAAACTGCACTATGGGATGACGGTTGCGCTACACCGAAACCCCGCACTGTCAAGCAACGGGCATTTTGAAAAAGGTAAACAAACGGAACGGACGCAAATGCCGCGGGCTTGCAGCGAAGAGTGAACGCGCGCGCGTCCAAACTTCCTTCGCCAATCGAACGGTACAGAACGTGCGTGTGTGTGTGTTGTTGTTGGTTGCTGTAAGTGTGTGCACTGGGCAGTAAATGCTGAGGGAATTGGTTCTAAATTCCCATTTCCGTGTCGAATCCTGCAGTTGTGGCTGCCTTCCCAGCTGCAACACCAGATCGTGGGCAAATGTGTGTGTGTGTTAGAGTGAGAAAGGTGTCAATTGCGGAATTCGTTTTGTGTGTTGTTCTTCCTTCTGTTCGTTCCACAACTCAATGCGTGTGTGTGTGTGTGTGTATGTGTGCATAGTGCACATTCTGTGCTGCAATTTGTGTGTTTGCGTGTTTAGTCACCAGCAGGAAAATATCAATTTCCTTTCGGTGTCAAAGGTTACGATCAGCATGGCCAGATAACGACGAGCGACAAGCTCGGTTCGTTTGGTTTGGAGTTAGAAGCAGCAGAGAAACCGAGAAACGTTAAGAAATGTTTCAATGCTGCAACACCGACAACAGCAAACAGGAATCACCTGCCCACCATTGGGTGTGTGTGTGTAGGTCGCGCGCGTTCGCACATTGTAGTTGATCGGTTGAAGGTTTCACACGGGGCATGCTTTGATGCTCGCAACGTTTTGCCTCCGTTTCGACGACCGCCAATGGCCTTGGAGCGTTCAACAGCTGTGCATAAATTAATTAGTAAGAGCTATTACGCTGGACGAAAGACGATTGATTGTTCCCGCAAGACACGCGGTAACGAGGAACACGTTCAACAGACAGCCACTAGTGTGTGTATGTGTGCCGCCTGTTGCATGTCCTTTTCCCGGGGATGTGCATATGTATTGGTGCGCTCCGTTCCGCACGTCCGGAAGAAAGGTGTGTGGAAGGATCTTGAAGAAATCGTCCCGAAATGAATCCGTTTCTTGAGTTTGAATAGAAATAGAGCCGCAACAGGGAAACAGGAAGTAGCGCACGAATACATCTGGGATGGTATTGTTGTTTTGTTACATTCCTAAAACGACTTCTTTTCTATTTTAGCAAACCTTTCTTAAAGAAAGACAGATAGAAAAGTCCCATCGTCTGCTGCTGTGGTTGCCATGGGAAACGGTTCGTGTTCGGCGAGCAGCTCTGTTTTCTCGTGCTCGAGCATGTTTCCCCCAGCATTGCGATGATCATCGTGAACCAGTATTTCAAGGGCAGAGCGGGCTTTTTCGGAAAACCAGATCCCCAGTGTTAATTTGGGGCCGTTCCATTAGCACCGTGCCCGTGCGATAGACGTGCATCTGTTTATTGGCTAATCGGCACCGCCGGACCTGCTGTTATTGCACGGTGCGGCCACTGGCCGCTATTAATACGTTAAAACGAGACAAACAAGATCAGCCCGCGATCTCCTGGAGGATTCGTGCCAAAAGCGGCATTGCGCATTCGCACCACATTTTGCGGTTTGTTTTTTTTTTCTCGTAAATTTATTCATTTATTCATGTGCTGAGATCGAAAGTAGTCAAACAAGGTAGAGTGTTTGATGTGTTTATTGCAAAAGAACGTTTCTACTTTGTTGACAGTGGAAGGTATTTCTTTTCCTTTCAGTTATAAAGACACACTGTAACGGCTAAAACTATCAACACGTGTTGCCACTTAAAGCCATTCCCCCTTGCTAACGAACTGTGCACATAAAGCTCATAAACGTGCCTGCGGGAAAATGGGAATTAGCGTTATTGTAGTTACAAGCGTCCAGAGCAGATCTGAATTTGAAAAACAATCATCAAACAGTCTCAAACAAACAACTGCTTTTTTTTTTGTAAAACAATTGCATACGGGTGCGCCAGTAGTGATTGCTTATCGCACATTGTAATTGATTAAATTGATTACGAGTTGTGAGTTGGTTGATTTTTCGTACTGCATTCCAACGCCAGAAGCGATTGTTTCACGTGGAACAATCAACTATAACGAGAGCTCCAGTGTAATGTTTGCTCCAAACGGTCCCTTTTTACTTTTCGCTTTGGGATGCGCAGAGAGAAGAATATTTGTCAAAGGTAATCAACGTTCTGCCGAAGGTAAACGAAACGTTTTTTTCTTTATTTTAGGAGCCACACGCAAATGCAAACAGCACCGCCCGAAAAAAAAAACGCGTCAAATGTGCTTGTTAGAAAGATCACCAGGGGCAGCTGGTTTCGTCTGGCAGAAGACTCCGCAGCTCCACCTATCAACCTATCCTGAGTCTTTTTTCCCGGAAAAAGAGCTACACTAACCGAGAGAGCGCACCAGCGCTCGTCTGCTTTTGACGTTATGCTGAGTGGTGGAGCATGAATTTGGAAAGCTTCTACGCATTTCGTGCTGGAAGCGAGCTGGCAGGGGGCACCAAACGGCGCAACGATTGTGTACCTTTTTGAGGGATAATATTTGTGGATTATTACTGCTGCCAGTGCGCTACCTACGTGGGTTTTTTTAGTTTTCTTTTTTTTTTTTCTTTGGTTCGTGTGGGATTGCACGGCTCCGTTGCTTCTCGAGCGACTTAACAATGGTCGTTAATTTTTCACCTGGTTGCCCATTGCCCTTTTAAAGCACCATCCCGTCGTCCCGCCATGTTTGGGTGGTAGGTGCACAGGTGCGTTTGAAAAACTTCGGGAAAACACACACATAGAGAGGCAGATAAGAAGCTGGCAGGCACGTAAGAAGGCATTGAACTTTATGCATTTTTCGATCCCATTCTACTTCTTGCCTTTGGATAGCGCATATTACCATTAGTATCTTCTTGGTTGAGCGGAGCACGAAGGAGGAGGGGGGCGGAGAGGTGCACGATGAGATGCAACAGCCGGCCTGGAATCGTGACTGGTGATGGATGGATTTGCTCGTCGCGACCCAAATCACGCAAAAGAGAGGGAGAGAGCCAGAAAAAGAGGATGGAAGCGCCGGCACGCAACACTGACGAACAAAGGGCCCGCCCGGGACAACCCTTGGCTATCGATCTGCTAACTGTTTGTGACGCACTGGATGTGTCTGTGTGTGTGTTCGTGTGAAATGGCCGACTTATTTTTGCAGGTGATCAATAAACAACCTCCCTTTTGCACATGACCCGATTTTCACACCGCACGCCTCACGCCACCAACTGTGAACGATGGACTGGAAAATAATTTACACCTTCTTGGCATGGAGACTGCTGCTGCTGCACACATTGTGCACATACCCAGATGCACTTGTTACGTTTCATCGAGCTGGGCTGGAGTGAGTGCAGCACGCGCAACGGGATGCGAATTGGCGAATGCATTTTGTGGCAACTTTCGAAAACAAAAAAAAAGAGAAGAAATAGGAATGAAAAACAGCACTTCCCGAAACCTGTTCCCTGGGTACAACGAGACCGTTTCATTATTAAGAGTTTCGGTCAACAGAGTACTGAAAAGAGCGGGAGTTTTTCAATATTTCGAAAGTCTATTTTTAATTAATTATTATACTCTACCGTATATTAATTATCGAACAGCATTAAAATGCAGCAAGCCCGTAAAAAATAATGGCCCTGCTGGCACTTTTTTTTGTCGCACTGCGATGTAATTTGCATAATTAATTCTTTCTGATAATCGATCGATGGACATGCGTAAATTCTGGATGGACTCTGGTTTGCTCTGATTTTGGGAAGAGAAAGGTTTACCACCATTTGTTGATTAATTTACCACAATTTGAACATTAAATAGTGTTCTTTGGGGAATGGATACTACATACATTTTTGCTATTTTTTTTATTATTAAAAAAAACACAAACGAATACCTTCAATCGATCAACTTCAACTTAGCTTGCGTTGTAATAAAACTGGAATTGTGTACTATCGTAAAACAAAACAGGCTCATTGGTAACAATTCTTTCTCGCCGTATCGCACTACTAGCTTCAACACAACCGCCTCAACACCTATATCGATTTTACTCCCCGCCAGCAGTTAATGCGGGAAACCTAAAAGATCATATCATTTACATTTCGAACGCATCAAGTGTCCTATTACCCAGCATCAAACCGCGCGCAAAGTGTGTGTGTGCCGTGTCGTGTGCTTTAGTGCAAAACGCGTCAACCAACCCGTTTCCTGTGTCCCGGGCCTCCGGGGTGTGTGCGCAAAATTTAAGCGCGTGCCTTGAGCAGTGTTCACTGCTTGTTGCTTTGGTGAAAATTGATACCGATCAACCAGGCAGAGAGAGAGAGAGAGATGTGCTGAGTTGTGGCCGGGGTGGAATGGAGCAAATGCACTCCAGCAGCTCCCCAAACAGCTGGCCACAACTGTTGCGCCCTGTCTGATGGCCTCTGTCCGCTGTGCCGATTACGATCTGTTGCTGCTACCTCTTCCTCCGCCCCGTTGCTGAGTGTCAAGAGCGTGTCTAACACAGAGGTGTTGAAGGTGAAGTGTGTGAACGTGTGTATATGATGGCGGATGTCATTTCGTCCCCAAGGGGACCCACCGGCGTGGACGAGCCGCAGCTGCGCAACGCGGTCGGTCGGACGAGGCGAAGGAAAACGACCGACGAAGTGATCGAAGAGATGGATTCGCTCGAACCGTACGATCGGCGGGCGGAAGATCGCAACCCAGCGGACGACGCTGCCGACGAGCAGCGCGAAAAGGAGCTAAAGAAGGACAGTGGCGAATGCTCACCGTCGTACCGATATGGGGACGACGATACGGTTGCGCCGCTATCGTGCAATCGAGACGCTATCGTGCCGATCGAAACCGATCCGCTGGTGCAGGTGGTGCAAGTTGTTGCCTCTGCCGATGTCACGATGGAGCCTCAGCCGCCCGGCTCGGCAATAGCGGCGATCGAGCGGTGCGACGATGGGGTCGAGCAAAGCGTCGCCGAAGGTCAACCGGTTGCACCGGTGGTGGAGGCCGAGCTGAGCGAACAGCTGCGCAACCTGTCGCCGCCAGCGGGCGCCAACGGTGACAGTTTGATCGTGGTCGAGCATGCGACAGCCATTATCAACCTGCACAGCGGAGGCTATCCATTACCGGAACCGACAGAGCCGCCGCCGCCGCCGCTGCCGATGATGCCGCCACCGATGGTCAATGAAACGGAGCGGAGTGAAACCGATCAGCAGCCGCCGGTGGCACTGCTCGACACGAGCAGACACAGCTGGCACTGCTGTGACAACGAGACGCATCCGATGTAAGTAGAGTCAAATGCACAGCACAAACGCCACGAGCTGGTCCCCAATTACCTTACAGCAAAAAAGAAGAGAGCAAACAAAAGTGCGTAGGAGCGAGCAACAGCGATGGAAGGCTATGCCGAACCGGAACTTGGGCTTCGTCGTGCTTGACATTTTTAGGGAGCAACCGATTTGAGCGATAAATTATGTGTGCCAGTACAGCCGGGGAGGCGTTTATCGTTTGGCTTCCTTGCCGCGATCGAGTTGCTCGAGAAACCGAGAACTCCTCACTCCCCGGGGGGGCTCATAACTGTCCCATTTCGACGGACCCAGTATCAACCTGAACAGCACAAATGGCCGCCCCCGCATACGAAATGCAATTACGATGCGCTTTAAACCGTACTTCCGGGGTTTGGTACGGTTCGTTGTCTTGTGATGCGTTTTCCATCGCTCGGTGTGTCCCATTGCGCCGACCTTCCCCGATTTCGGTTTTGTGTTCCTCGAGCGCAGTCCCCTTTAAATTGTGCATCTCCAGTTAAAGGGGCGACACTAGGGAACAGCAGCGTAAATTTGTCATTAATAGGGTCGGGGAGGGAGAATCTTTTTTTCTTGTGTTCAACAGTGTAAAACACATGTGCAAGAGGCGATTGATGCCCTTCGTGTTGGTGAGGAACATTATGTGTTCATTTTTATTTCATAAAAAGAGTGATGTTGGAAAAAAATCACGTGTCTGAGACGCGTTTAATCACTCTCTTCCCCCCATCCCATGTTGAAGCCGATGAAGGGTCCTTTGTTGGGAGGGTTTGTGTGGTACATGTTTTTGTGCCCCCTAAAAGCAGTACCCTACGTACGTGTAAAACGAGCTGCTTACTGTTGCTGCTAATGGCTGTATTAATGAATCACAAACGGGGCACGGTTAGATGATAGTGGGAGCAGCGAGGGAACAACAATATATTGTCATTGCGTTGTGTTCTCAAGCGCTACGCTGACTTTATGTAAACAGTAATAATCTTTGGTTGTTATAATAAATAAAGATGTCATTTAACAATAAGTGCCAATTTTAAAATGTAGCTTATGCTTTCATTTTATTAGGAAAAGAATTAACAAATTAAGAACAATTTACTTTTCGTATAAGAACTTCAAACGAACGTTTGAACATTCAAAATCGTTAATATCAATTAATTAGTCCCTCTATGCACAATTCTGATATCAAAATCACTCGATCAATTACAACAAAGTAAGGTTTTAACGATCAGCTCGAATGACACACTCGTGGCCCTCTGCCAAACGCTCGGACTGACACACCGCAACGCATGGGATCAATTCTAATCTCGATCAGGGGGAGGGGGACACATTTGTGTGTGATGATCGTTATTGACTATTGACTATCGCTCGTAGCTTTTAGATCTATTCCAATGAATTATCCGTTGCACTAAAAAAACGAATAAAAACCAGTAATTGGATCAATTCTTCGGTCTTATCTAGCCTCCCATAATCGTAATTAAAGCTCATCTATTTAATTATTCAACGAATCAAAATGAGGTAAAACGATCAATATCGTTCCATCGTAGTAGATACCGTACACACCCATACACACGCTTTCAAACCCTGCGCGCTACCTACCTGTGTATGTGTGTGTATCGTTTTCGAAATCGATCGATAACACTTTGGATTATGCTTTTTCCTCCTACCTGGTGTAGGGCCGCACTCATAAAAGCATAGCATTTCGTATGCAGTCCGTTGGACCGGCGTCCCGGACCAACGACCGTCTGGGCAGCTCCCGTCCTTACCCATCCTCCCCCTACCACACCATGGTACACCATTATTCGAAACAATCTAAAACAATCAGTACACTTAATGAAGACACGGTCACTCCATTTACGGCTCGTCCCCAAAACCGGTGGCCGATGGGCTCTCGTCGCTCCGTGCATTCTTGCCTCTCTGGCCTTCGCTCTCACCCCCATATTCGTCTGGGGAGTCCCTTATGCTGCCCCAAACGGCACACACCGTCTTGCCGTGGCTTTTGCCTTTCCATCTCTAGCTCGCCGGCACCTTTTGTGTGTGTGTCTACCCTTTTCCCCGAGATCTTCATGTCCCGGGCATCTAGTGGCGGTTCATTCTCATCATCATCGTATCCGGCGGAGCCGCACGGTTGGGCTTAAGTGAGCGTGACATAAATTTTCCCGTTCATGCTTCGCGTTCCGGCGCGGAACCGTCCAAACATAAGGCCGGTCCGGCAGGGAGTAAAGCGTTTGACACCATCCATTCCCCAACTTACCGGTCGTGGTGGAAGTGTAACTAAGTAACACTTGGACCGAATCCGGGAGACACACAAACAATAAGAAGTGGCCTAGACACGAGACATTATTATCGCACCCACCCCCCGCGTCGCATGCAATTGCCGTGCTGTTTGTGTGCGTGTTTTTGCCACATTAAACGCAAACGCAAGCGAATGCGTATAAACACACATGTACGCGTTAATGTTTTGCTCTGGTATTTTTCCTCCTTTTCCGCTGCCTCTGGATGCATTTGCAGGCACGGTGATGAATCATTCGCTTTAAGATCCTGTCTACCACTAGTTCCCCCTTCAGGATGGCTGTTTATCTTTAGAGTCCCAGGCTCCCGGCTCATGATAAAAGGGGTTTTTGATGCAGTCTGGGCAAAGCGTTGTGCAGACCATTTGCTTTCAATTGCTGCCGCTACGTACT
This sequence comes from Anopheles quadriannulatus, assembly GCA_000349065.1. NCBI lineage: Eukaryota > Metazoa > Arthropoda > Insecta > Diptera > Culicidae > Anopheles > Anopheles quadriannulatus. Next base: position 916,441 of record KB667633.1, read on the forward strand.
TGCCAGCCCAGACTTGGGAATGATTTAAGACCTGACGCTGCAATAATGCATCAAACAGTTGGGAGGAGCTTCTGTCTGGTGACAAACATGTGTTAGCATCTTTTTTCTCGTTTTGTTGCACTCTACCGGTTCAAATGGCATTGAAGTGGTTAAAAATACGTTTTTTGTGTACTACCTATCGAGCAAATCATTTTGCACATCACGTACTTCATCCACGCTCAAAAAAACAACACACATGCCTGAAATTAACATGCGTTTTACATGCTGGCTCCACTGCAAGCCTGCAGCCGTTGCAACACGCCGGAATTGGTCAGCTTTCACCAGCGACCGCGGCGACAAGCGAGATTTATTTTGCCAGCAGGCCGTTGTTTATGTGCCGCTACCGTGCGCCGTTTTGTCGTGACATTCCGATCCGCTTTGTGGCTTTGTGTGGCTGGTAATCCCCAGCCCTGCTGCCGGTGAATAATATGCTCTCTCTCGAGCTCACTGGCTGCACTTTGATTTGTGGATGTACACTTTCTTCATGCGCTGCTCGCTGGTGGAGCAAAAGTGCCTAGAGATGATGGCTACCGATGTTAAATTAAATTTGCATCAATCAAACCACGCAATGAATCGGGCCGGCAGTATCCAATGTGTGAGTCACCGCAATGAGAAGGATCATCATCATCGTCACAACAACCGGGAAGGAAGCTGGCGAATAGATTGCGCTCGACCGTACGCACGAGAGTGTTCCAATCCACGCGCATTAGATAATCGCGTAGCGCGTTAGACAATTGCCTGGTGTGTTCCTGGCGTGAACTTTGCGCCATAGCATCGAGCGCTCCAAGAATCGGGAAAGAACATTAGAACAATAGAAACACACTCGGCTGCAAATCAGTGGGAATCATCATTAGGGGCGCTGTGATGACTCATTGTGCTGTGTGTGTGCGTTGCACTAAAGCTAATTTAATTCACCAAGAAGCGTTTAATGGTTGCAACTTAGTTTGGCTGGATGAAAAGTGTGGTTGTGTGCAAAAACGAGGAAGAACAAACCCTGTAAAAGGATAATTATCAACAAAAACATCCTGTTTACATCGTTCACTCTTGTCGGAAGCGTCTGCTGCTGTGCCTGTGAGTAAAGGTAAAGTTTTCCCATGAAATTCATTTATTGTGTCATTTTGCTCGCCCTTCGCAAACTGGCTTTTCCGCTGATGTTTTTTTTGCCCCACCAAGGAAAAAAAAATGGAAAACATCATTAATTTCAATAATATGCGCAATCAAAAACGACCTCATCCCACACCCACACACACACACATTTGTTCTGGTATCTCTTTTAACCGTCTAACGAGAGCTTCAATCACCAGAAGTAGGGTCAACATTAGCATCAGGGCATCCCTCCCATCCACAGGTCGCAAAAGTTATGTCCATCTACTAAAATTGTGACCGCGTTTTTCCACCCACCATGTTATGCTGTCACACTGTCACGCCTCTCTTAGTAGACAGAAGCTTTTCCGCAAAAAAACAGGGCCTCAAATGATCGTTCTTCTCGTGGGCAACAGACACCCGGAATTGGAGATGTTCGGGATGGAGTGAACGCAGAAGGTGGTTAATGGTGAAAACTTTTCCCACCATTTTTCTATTTTTGCCATCATTGCGGCGTTGAGCAAAGGACACTACTGGCAGCAGCCGGAGGAGTCTGAGAGGACGGGAGAAAGATGAGCAAATTTATTTACAATGAAGATGTCGACGTGTGTCTTCCCCTGCTCCATCGCTTTCTCAACGCGCCTCTCACGTTCTATCGTTTCTAGGGCAATGACCTGGGTTGTTTATGCTTCATGTGCTCGTTTTATGCCGCCCGCCCGACTGTCCATCATTTTGTCACTTTGCTGCAATCATCCTGGCTCCGTTGGAAGTGAAAAAAAGGAGGAAAGCGTCTAAGCCTGTGTTGGGTCTTTGTGGGACACGGAGGAAATTCCTGCGCGCGTTGCAGCTCCGATAATGGAAGACTAGTTGTGCTTTGTGTGTGTGTGCAGCTTTTCCCTTGATTCCGCCGTCACATCTCGTGACTCATCCGAGCGTTGTGATTCCGCTCGTTGGTGTCTCGTTTGCCCCATCCCGATCGGTGGAAGTTGTTAGAATGCATCCACCACGGTCGACACCACCATCATCCGTGGAAGAAGAATGCTGTGTACAATCATAACCTACAAATACCGGTACCGGTGGTGCGTCCACTTGCGGGACGGACAGGTGGCGAAAGAAACGTGACTGTCCATCTGAGAAACACTCGTGCAAGGCTCGGGCAGTTGCATCTTAAGCATGTAAACGTGCTGGCAGAAGAAATGCATTCGACGCGGCAGGCTCAGAGGAGGGAGAAATTAATCGTTCTCGTTTGTACACGAGACACTCACCATTCCTTGCCGAGGTGCACTAGGGGTCACACACAATCACAGGGTTCGCGGCGATTCTTGGTCAGTCAGACGATTTGAACCTCGCGGAGCCGCGGCGACATCACACCAGGGGGGGAAATATCGTCAAACTTAACGACCCACATTTTTATGGCGTGATTTATTCCCGAGCTTGGCATTAGGCTTTCTCTCTTTTCCCCCGTTCTTAGTGCATTCGGGGGAGGGGACAAGTCTGGCAAGAAGCTAATAGTTGGGAACCGAAAGGTAAGCTTCAGTGTCCACAGGTTGCCACAGGTAAATGCTGCTACACGCCAGCAGAATGCATCATTCCTGCGACGGTCCGGTGCTGCGGTGGCACGTAGCGATGTGACTTATCCTTGCGGTACTCTTCACCTGGCCGGCCGGCTGCAGCATTCCGATCTCGTCGGGCTGTGTCGCGTCCGAAACCGAAGAAACCGGTTGATCTTTATCGAACGGCAGATTGCCTTTGCCGCGTCCGCTGGTTTGGTCCGTTTCTGGTTGCTCTTTACGACACGCATCGGATCGTATCGGTTCGGTAAGCTTTTTCGACGCTTCGTTACGATTCACTGGCTTTATGAAGTTTTATTGGGCTTTTTTGTATGGAAAGGGGAAACGTTCTGTTGTGGTTTCGTTTTATGTGTTTTGTTGGGGTTTGAATTTAATTTGAATTTTATAATGGTGGAAGCTAATACTGCAGTAAGGCCCAAACCGAGCCTTTAACTGACTGACTATGCGTGACTGATGAATTGTTAGTCAAAACAGAATAGTCAGGTTTGATTGTTTGATGATGCTTATAGCAACTTTAAACTTTGCAGCTGTAGTTGTTCTTTTTGAAAAAAGTCAACTGAAGTACGCTATTATTTAAAAAAACACGTTTTAGCTCATTTTTGTTTAGACAATAATGGGTCATTTAAATGGATCGAGGAATTTCACCTATTTTTTACATATTTTACCTTTAAATTCTGTTAAATATCGTTATCGCGTTGGTCTTCCATCGTTCTTTCCAAAGCGCAATGGGACATTTTAAAAATTCAAACCATCGCCGTCGCGTTCCTTCCTGGAACAACTCTCCTCAATTCTTAACAAACTTTCGTCACGGCTTTTCGTCACCATTGTGATTAACTTTCTCGGTGGGGTCATTACCGCGCACCACCAGGCGGCAGCATGTCCCAAAAGGCGAAGTAGTTCACAACTGTCGGGGACGGGAGGGAAATCCCTAAACCACCCACACCTATACCTTTCCCTTCTCAAACGCAAACGCCCCAATCATGCCCACAATTCCTGAGCCCAAGAGCCAAGGGCAAAAAAGGGAATGACAGCAATCGTGTTACGTTTGGAAGTGCGCGGAAACCCTACCAGCGATGACAACAACCAACGCGCCAACAACGGTAGATCGCTTGGGATAGAATTTCAACTTCACTTTTCATTAGTTTTTCCACCAACTTTTAGTTACACGTCCCCTAGTCCCAACCCACGGGGGAAAGGGCTTGTTGGGTCGTCAGGAAAGTTCTTGCTCTCCCCAATCGGAGCTGTACTGCCAGCCTGCATATTGTACTGCCTGCAGTAAAGGGAGTAGAGGAGAAGGGGACACATAACCATTTTCTAATAAATTAACCCATTTCCAACACGACCCGATTACGATGTCCGGCTCCGATTTCGATCTTGTTCGCCGTTTCTGGGTCGTCTGTGTTGGCGGCGGTGGCAGCAGCGGCGTCGTCGTTGCGGTAGTTACACTGCAAACGACCCACAAGCAAGCACGTGAGAAAAAGCCATCGAAACAATTGGTATCGCTGCCACCAGCCACCATCGACTCCTTCTCCACTCCACAGTGGAGTTGACTTCTCTTCGGGGGTGCCAGTGGAGTGTGGAGTGCATTGAATCTACCTTAGCACACGGTTAAAATGGGGTATCTCATTGTGGACGAGAGGCTTATTAAATATTCATCATTTCGTTGTTTCGTCGGTCATATGGTTTGGACAGGGACAGACCAAGGGGGTCCGCCGTTCGTATGCAGGCTGAAGGCAATCGGAGGAAATCATATGCAGCAAAGAACTGGGAGGAAAAATGGAGAGCGCTAGTTGCTCAGTTATGGAATAATCCACCCGGGGTTTATCTCACAAATCTCGTTCGTCCTCCCGCCCTTAACGGATGGGAAGCAAGAGATTATTGTTTCGTGCTTCATCATTTATATTGTACAAACGAGACATGAATCTTTAAGCAGGAGAAGAGCTCCAACGCGAACGGGATTAGGCTACACAGTTGTGCCCTTTATGAAGACAACACTTTTTGGAGCTACTGTTGTTCCATCTGTGTGGCTCTGGAGCGTTGATTAGATATTCATGATTTTATTACGTTAGAACGGATTCTACCACAGCCCCCCGGCTGTCTGGATAGGATAGTTAAATTATCATCACCGTGGCCGACGTATGCTACAATTAAATAAACAAAATCATGTAATGGGAGATGACACACCTAATGTTTGGTTTTCCCTTTGCATGCGGCCCTAAAAGTCATGCTAACGAAACAACCATTCCCTTTCTATGTTCTCATGACTGACTCCCAAGAAATGCTGGGAAGATGGATAGAACGAATGCATTCTTTCCGCCCTCACAGCAAATTCCGGTAATCCAATGAAATTAAAGGATAGCGACCGAAAGGCACACAATCATTCCCCGACTGACATCCAAAACCGCTGCAACAACAAGGCGTGCGCCTCGTCGCCTGACGGATGACTTTCGCTTCCCAGTCCGGACCCGACACCGCCGGGTGGTAATGTTTGTTTGTGGGCTGTTCTTTACTGTGGAAAATTTCTTCTCCCACACCACCAGAATGGAGCATTGGCTGGGCCACATATATCCAGCGCGACCCTAACCGTGGATGCACGTGTGTGTTTGCAGTTGGAGGAGAAACAAACAAAAACTCAGAGCATAGCCCCGGCTATCTGTACTTCCATGCTGCTGCTGTTTCTGCTGACAACCGCTTGTCTTCCATACGACAGCTGCTGCCAGGGCGAGAAAGCACAGAGAAAGAGAGAGAGATGTTGATGTTTTCTTGTAACAACCCACCGGTTTAACAGTCTCGCGAAGATGATATTACCCGCCGGTAGAACTTTAAACGTCATTGCTATTTTACAGCTCGGAGACATTACCGCCCTAGTAAGCTGACTGTGGGTAGGAATGGAGGACAAGTAAGTTTTATTGGAAAGAATTCTCTAGACAGAGACGGAACTGTGTCATCTCCTGTTGCGGCGGTACGTACGCCACCGCATAAGTGAAGTGTTATGTTCCGCGTATGGCAGGAGATGAATGAGCCAAGCATGCATCGTGAGTGACTGGAACATATCTTTCAGCAAGACATTTTTAAAATAACCTTCCGCTGATGTTCCCTTCCGCTCGAGTAGAGCGTTGGAAGCGTCAAGAAATGGATTTCCTCAGTCTTCTAGATTCTTTGCGCCCTTGGAGCATTCCGAACATCCCTCCTGTGCCCTTGATTTGAAGATCATTTCTATGAAAGATCTTCTCTTCTCCCTTTCGTTTCGTGAGGAACGTTTGAAGTTCGATGTACGGCAACATCCGGATACTGTAGGGCTTTCGGGTCTTCGGAGCAAAGGTGTCAGATGACAAGGACCGTACGTGGAATTGTGACGACTCTATTCGGCGGGCGCCGTGGCTATAAATGTGTGGATATAAACATCTGTGTGGATGCATCCTGTACAGCTATTCCAGCAACCAGCAACATTCACGATCACTTCAAGGTTTCGCTGGAATCTGTTCCCTGCGCGACACATAAACATCGGGACACAAATTAAACTAAAATAGGTGATATAATTACACCATGACGCCTCCGGTAAAACGACTCGCGCGCAATGCACACCCGGAAATGGTGCTGGTGCAATATTTTACCTCCCAAAGTGGTCATCTGGTAAAGATCAGTGACATTTACGGTCGTAAAGCTTGACGGTCAGCGATGTAAACAGTGAGTCGCACTTGCGCTGGAACCCGGCGCAAAGCGTTAACCGTTCACCGTAACGAATAAGACATAAAATTGTAATTTACGGTGCACTTGAACTTAAGACTGATTGTGGAGGGAGGTAGCGCAACACGTGTACGATCGAATCGGGGCTGTGATCGACGCTAAGTGATGATGTTATCTCCCACAATCGAACAGCGTGTTTCCACTTTTCCATTGCGCTTGTAGTGTGTAAAAGGGAAGTAATGTGTTTAGGTCCTGCGTGCACAACTTCCATCGAAAAATTGTACGCATGTTTACGTCGCGCGCTTGATAAGCAATGTATGTTTGCTTCCTGTACACAAGTGTCGATAGTAAGCTAATCAGTGTGATCTATGCGTATCTATCATCAGTTTCGGGTGACATACATATTCCTGGGAAGCGATCAACAAACAGTTGGAACTCGCTAACTATCTGAGAAGCGTGCACGTTCGCCTCAGAAGTCGTCGTCGTCCACTCTTATCAAAGTACAGTAGCTGCTCGGTATCTGCAGCCTAGCAACACTCGGAGCTAACCCTGTTTGAGGATACACACAGTGGTCAATAGCAGCGTGGACTATCGTTGTTGTTTTGTTTGCTTCTTGTTGTCGTATTCTCGTATTGCAAGAAACGCATGGAGTCATTCCACCACCAGCCACAAGACCAGCTGACCAGCGGCCCGAAACGACCTTACCAGCTTGGATAACCTAGTTTCGCTTTCGTATTCTTTTTGATATTGACTACCGGTTGTGTGCGGGTTGTGAGCGTGTGGTTCAGGTGGTGTTCAAACACATGATTAATGTTCTCCTTTTTATTCGACTGCAAACAGTTGCAGCGCTCCGCGATTCAATGCGCTTGTAGGTAGCGTCGAGTGGACCCAAAATTAATGTTGACGGCTGAGATGACATTCCGCGCAGACAACTTCAAGTTGGAGCATATTATGTCATTAGACATTAAATAATTTGTAAAAGGGCTTCCTGTGCTGAACAGCCACCCTGTTACATCCACCCATTCCAACGTTTTCATGGAACATGGTTTTGCGTGTCCTCCAAATAACGACGGTGCCCCCCAGAGGCGTAATGAAATGCAATTTGGCGAAACGCAGACCTCATCCGCAGGGGCGGATGATTGGCGCTTGCCATCCGAGATCTTCTTCGGTCAGTGCTCAGATGGGCAAAGCTGTCATTTTGGCGGCACAGATTATGGCGCCAGTCTTGTGGTGGGGAATTGTGGTGAAGGTTTGCTGGAGTACCTCTCCGACTCGAATACATTTTAGAGTACCTCTCCATCGCCTAGACGACTTCGTAGACACTTTTGGCAAAAGAAGTCAGCATAGTACGTTTCCGCAATGCTTACGCCTGTTACCTTTTCGCGGTGTAAGGCCTTGGGAAGCAAGGGAGGTGGAGGCTTCAAACTTAATGACACCGCACCTGAGACGAATAATTAGATCACTGTCGGTGCGCCAGCTCACTGAATAACATCAGCCTCTTCGTTCGCAGTTTTTGAAAGTTGTCTCACCTCTTTTCCATTCAAAACTACCCTTTTTTGAGTTTGGAAAGATGTCCCAGTTTTAAGCAATGGCAACGTCTTTTTCATAACTCTTCTTTTTGTTTCAAAATTTCAACACAATGAACTTTGAATGAACCACGTCACGTAAGATGTCACAGCCTTGGTAAAGCGTAAGTGCGCTCACCTTAAAATGGTTACTAAAACGCTTGTTCCCTGCTTTATTCAGCCACGTAACTGTGGACACTTGCTCTCGTAAACATTAACTGCACATGAACCTTGGAGTTAACGTACACCTTCCTCAACGTACACACAGGCGCACATTCCATTTCACCCTCAAGGTTACACATGTGTAACGTAACGTGTCACAGGTCATTGCGTGTTGCCCTCTGGCCATGCTTTACTCACGTTCGGACCCGTAAATGAGCCACGAAATGAGCCGAAGACACCCAGCGAGCCAAGAACAGGTTTCTACGTCATCGTTCTTTGACCCATTCCCTTCATTTGATTCGTTCCAGTGTGTGAAGGAATGCAGGGAGGAGCGACAAAAAGGAAATTCTCCTTACAAAAGGGTCTTGCCCTCTCGCTTTTTAGAATTATGAACGAACGGTGGTGGGCCATCACATCCGGTGCAATGTCAACTCAAGGGACACCATCAGAACTATTTCGGGAGTTTTCCAAAGAAAACTATAAACAAACACCAGCACCACAGCAGGTCGATTTGGCTGCTAATTGTAAACTCACGAGGGTTTTTCCAAACCAGCGATGTGCCCATTGCCACACTGTGTGCAGTTGTGGATTTTCCCACAGTTAATAAGATATATTGTCGGGCACTGTTTAAACCATCTTTATATGGCACCCCCGTATTTTCCAACTCTAATTTGGAAACTAATTTTTTTTACAGATGTGTCGGATCGGTTGTTATGATTTGCCGGGTATACAGTTTAACGGCCTCCATACGAATCTGCTTGTTATTGAAGCAAAGCTGTTAATTTTCTCATCTCGACCGTTTCATGTGACCGTTTTCTCATCATTAGCAGCAAAGTAAGGCATATCTTCCCGCAGGGAAGTGTTGGAAAGGCTTCCGAATTTCGGGCCTCGGACGGTCGCTTGTACTTATGCCGGCCCTTCCCTGCTCATAAATAAACCGTTCTAATTAGAGTTATCACTCACCTTCAGCCCTTTCGCCGGTAGCGATTACGCTTAACAACAGGCTGGATTCCTGGAACAACCCCGCGGGCGGATAAGATTCGGGATGAGACCCCGCAGCACGGATTGTTTTGCCACACGATTCGTATCTCATTCTACCGTGCGTGCTGCCAGGCCAGCTTTTATGCTTGCCAGCATGGCCGTGCAATTTTAATGCCGTCATCCAACCATCATCCAGTAATTGCAGGCTCCATGAACCAACTGCTGGATGATGAGGTGTGTGTGTGTGTATGTGTGCAGCAAATCGCAACTGCTGCTTGGGTCGTCTCAAGTTTCAATTCGTTTGCACAAGATTTGAATCTTCTTCGGGGCATCCGGAGCGCGGGTTCGCATTTGACATTGTCTTTTCTGTAGTTCGCTCTTTCTTTGCCCTTGTGTCTCCATGTTTCGTGAGTATCAATTTTCTCCGGCTGTTGTTTTATTCTTGCTTTATTTGGCCGGATGAAACGATTCTTCTGGCGCATCTTCTCGTCCAAACGTACAGCGTAAAATCTCGGCCCCTTGTCTCGAGTGCGTCCGTTTCGTCGCGAAACAAGCACCACCACCACAAGCATCATCATCATCATTCTAAGCTGTCGGTTTTGATGTTATGTTTGGCTGGTTGGCTTTGCTTTTTTGCACCGTAACTGTAGATGATGAGGATGATCCAAAAGTGGCGTCCGTCGGGTTATACTTTTCATCCGATGCCATATTTCTGCTCTGCCTGCCTGGGCTGGGCTTTCTTTCCATCATGCGAAATACGTTCTAAAACAAGCGGCATGCGTTCGTTCATGCGGATGAAGCTACACCCGGACCCACCTTAGCCAGCAGCAGCCTGGTTGCTTCTCGGTAGGTTCTTCTCACTTCCCAGAAGGGGTGTAATTATAAAGTGCTTGCCAAACTTCGAACGATGGTCAAATTTCATGTTCTGCTCTCCTGAAGTGATGACCTTGCGTACAGGTAGAATTGTAACTAAAACTCATCATGTTTTACTTGAATTCTACTCCACGCCATGTTTTCCACCCAAGATGCTGAACCAAAAACACTTCTACCGCCTCTTGGCAAACCTCAGTGTGTCAAGAGCTTGTCAAAGCTTCGCACCAAACAGAAACTAAGCCAAGCTCTGGTCGTTTTGGCGTACAGTGGCGCAACCAACAATGCTGGCTAACTTCTTCACTTCCTACCGCAACATAAGAAAATAATTATCAGCACTTCTCCAGACAAGTTATTGTTCTTGCGCACTTACGGCATCCCGTAACAGCAACAGCAACTCTACGCTCTTCTTCTGCTGCTTTGCTTTTGGGGAAGGTTCATGATGATGGTGCGAACCCCCTATAATCGTAAAATGAATAATTTAGAGCAAACCCGAGCCACTACACCGACCTTATTGTTAGACCTCCCAGCGCTCTGGAAAACATTGGCCTCCCTGGAATGCTCACCACCTTCACGCTGTCAATAACTTCCTGTTTTGTCGGTTCCCTCTTTTGCTCCAGAATTCGTTCAGCAGTTTCTAACACTCTTCTACGCGCTCACTTGCTCGCATTGGTGCAAAGATTGGCTCCTAGAATGGGAGATTTTTTTCCCAGGTTCTGCTCTATCTTCTCGCTTCAATTACAATTTTTGATTCGCTCCGGTGTCGGGAAGTTTGTTCCGTAGCGACGTCAGCGTTTGGACGACAGTCTGCCCTCGCTGTCCTTATACCCGATGTGGTACCGAAGAAGCTGGAATCATTCCTGTTTTGTAGACACTGGGTCATGCCTTCCCGACGCATCGCGAGAACTATCCCGAGAACAACCTTTGCCGCCTAGCTATGCCGGATGCTGCTGAGGCAAGCTAATGTACTGTTGGTTTTCCAGAGAAAAAGGTCGTTCAGGTTGGTGGTTGGGCCAGGAAAGTTATGAATGTCAGCAGAAAACCGGAAGAATCGGGGGAAAAGAGACACAAAACCACACAAACACACACACACACAGACGTAGACATTAGAATGTATCTAATCACACTGGAATTGAGAGAGAAAAAGACTGTCAGAGGTTCGGACCAAAGTTGCTGTGGGTTGCGGCAGACTGTGAAAGATTTACCGCAAGTTTTTGTTTTTCTTCGCCTTCGCCCTCGTGCGCCGGTTGGAATTGGATGTGAATAATTTATTTAAACATCAGCAAGCTTTGCTGCCTGCCAGCAAGCACAAGTGGCTTTTCCTTGCTGCTCGGGGAACTCTTTCCCTCGCGAGACATAACCCGACTTTGCGGATATGGGAATATTGATTTTAAGCGTACGCTTCCTGCGCCCGTTCCGTTGCGATCTTTCAACTGCAGATCCTTTCATGTGGAACGTTCCATATGTTTATCTTCAATCCTCAAAGGGTCCTCGGAGGCATACGGGGCCCGTCCTGTGGCCTTTGAAACAGGAAGTTTATTTATTTCTTCAAACAATAGTTCTTCGCCTCTGTTCGCATTGGTTTTTTTCGTGTCGTGTGATGGTTGAGGCATACACATGTTCACCTACCAACAGAGGAGCAACAATGGTTGGTAGCAGTAGGTTTATTACAAGGAGTACATTACACCGAGAGTGGGATTGGGAGGGAAATGTTTTCCACTGAAAACTCGTCCTCGTCCATCTGGCAGTGCTAGTACGAGTGCAGTGCAATTTATTTTCAAACCCACCCAAGTCTCCCACTTGACATTTCCAGACGACTAAAAGGCGAGTTTATTATCCAACATTTCCAATATTTGCTCTACCGTTTTCCTTTTTTCTGTTTCGTGCGTAAAGACTGGTAAAGACTTTGCATCCGGTCGTTTGGGTTTTGTTCAGAAATCGATGGCTCGAAGAAAGCAAAAACGCACGCTTCACCCATTACAGAATCCGTGTGACGACGCGGTGCTGTTGCTTTCCAATCCGTCCATCATACGGATCATTGACTATTTCTATCAGCACCCATCATCATCTGCTGTGCCGAGCGTAAAATGGAAGCGATTTTAATAAACACGACCATTTGCAACCGTTTGGCGCACGGCAGTAAGTAATTAGTGGTCCGACGAACGCTAACGACCCAAACGACTCGGCTTGGCTCGTTTAGGCGAAAGGTCTGTGTTAAATAATGTAGATCGGTTTTAGAACGCGCGCATGGTTGCTTGCTTATCCAAACAAATGAAGCAAATGGGAGGGTGAAAGAGTGAGCATATGACCGCAAAGACGTGTGGGATGTAAAATCCTTCCCGTTTATAGGAGGAAGGCATAAACCTCGCTTCTTCTCACCAGCAAGGGAAGACTGCTAACTGCTACCAGTGGAGCCGTTACGAACCGGATGCTGTCCACGTCTCCTCTAGTGGCTGTGCGTCAGCGGAAGTGACGCATGCCTGCTCATCCGGAACAGAATTTCCTTCTCTGGGGTTTACCAAATGAAAGGGAAAATTGGTTGGAGAACGTTGTTGTTTGGGTCAGAAACTCGTCAGCAAAAGCTGGGTAAATTGTTTTATGAAAGGAGCAGATTTTTGTTTTTTTTTCTTGGCTTCTTTCTCTTGATTTGTTCCAATCAAAAAAGGTGTTTAAAACATGCAAAAACAACATGCAATTCGTCACCACAGCTCGCTGGCAGCCCCAATATAAGGGTTGGAATAAATTGACTTTTGATTGAATTTATTTACGGCGCTTCAATAACGTCTCCCTGAGACACCTGATGCGAAGCACAAACCCATTGCGGTCCATTGAAGAAACCCGGCTCGAAATTGGAACGCTGCCAGTTTGACAGTTGCGCCCCTTTCAGGCGTCCGCGCATAGGTTCTCTTGGACGACGGGGCCGGAGCTGGATGATTGGGAAGAGAGATTGTTTTGCGGTCGATCGCTGCTCGGATGGTTTACCTTCGGTTGACGCGGTTGTGTAATCACTTGTATTCGCGCTTCTGCCGTTGCCTGGTCCCCCACATCAGCGATCCTGGTGTTAACCCATTTCGCCTCAGCTGACACGACCAGCTGAAGATGGCGAAACCGCAAAACCACCCTCCTTTTTGAATTGCAATTCATTCGATACCTTGACTAGAGCTTCAGCCCATCCTCCTAGTTCTTTTCTCTGGGAGATCTCCCAGAAGAGAAGAAATCCAAAGGAGTAGGAACACTTTTCGTGGTGGACATCTACACAGCTTCGAACGACGGTGAAAGTGTTGTTGTAATGCGATTCCACTTCGGCGTGGACGATGTAAAACTGTACCAATAAGCGGCGGCTGCATAATTCACGGCAAGGGATGGAAAGAATTCGTACAAGTTACGTCGCGGTTACACTTAACCTCCCTTTTATAGGGTGGAACTGTGTTGGACTGGTGGAAACCGTACAGTTTGCATCATACTACCCCCTTTTTGCCATGATCTAACGTGGAAGTCGGTGTTGATTACCGCTCAGTAACGTGATTGCGTGCAGTTAGGTCCTTACGCGGTGGCGCTTTAAATTGAATTGCTGATGAATTTTAATTAGCAGCAGCAGCAGCAGCAGCAACATCAGCGATGCATAATCATCACATTTTCCCGAATGACGTTTCCACCTTCTAGTTTTGCTAGCGCGTGATCTCATATTCCCTCCGGGGATATCGGGATTCTGAGGGGTAATTAAAACATTCTCAAGCGTTACGGGCTATACGGCACATCAATAAAACTGATTAATAAAAAAGTACATGCCCTCGCACCACCACACATCGTTTGTAAATAATAGTTTTCCATTCGCCAGCCCCGGACGCCGCCATTCAAACGATGCCGGTTGATCGCTATCTCTCCCGCATTGCTTGGAATGTCTGACTGTTTCCTCGATATCAAGATCGTTGTTTACAAGTTGCCACTACTCCGCCTCTGCCTTTAAGCCGGAGGCGGGCAGTATGGCCACCACATGTGGCTTTAATTATCGATATCGGTGCTGCAAATGATGTGTGCTTTCTGTTGTGCAAGATCAAACCACAAATCTTCGATCGATTCACTGGAAGAAATTACAAATTCTCTATACGCGTCCGTTGATGCTCCGCTATATGGTTAAAATCTTGCTGACTGTTGGAACTATATTCTATGCCCTCTTTGCACTTGTGCACTGTGTGACGGTTTATTGAATAAATCTACTCACCTACACCACTTAGCGTACAGGTGAAGTGGATTTGACATTGCCTTCGTAAACGCCGCCCGCTTACAAGAGCTTGTCGGCACTTGAAGACGGTGCAAAAGCCGGCAATTGTATCGTTATGTTTGACTACAACCGTCCTACAAATCCATCCGTGATCTGTCTGGTGGTGGTCGATGCCGCCGATAGTGTGCAATTTCGTTACGAACAAAACCGCCGCCCGGATTTGCTTAACCTCCATCGTGCGAATTTGTCGGATATCGATCGAACACAAGTCAGCAACCTAGTTGCTGTAACCACTTGAGCGAGCTATGGTGGATGGTGATGGACTATTGCACAGAATCTTCAAAGGAGTGTGTGCCATCAAAAGCGTGTTTTAAAACAGGTCAAGGTTCTATGGACAGAAGATAGGCTTAACGACACTTTTTTGTTCAGAACAATGTCCAGAAAATTGTATTACACAATTCAAAATTTTAACCGCTGTTACTAGTGGAAGATTTATGTTTCGCTCTTATCGTGCACTTCAAAGTTCCTGGAATCAACTCGAAATCTCACGACTGTCTAATGCTTATCTGTAATTATGAAGGGTTTAAAAAGATGTAAACACGTTCACAACAGAGGTCGCTCACAAACCCTGACTCTCATTATACGGTTTAAAAACTCAATTTCATAGTGCTTTAAAATTCATTAAAATAATCAACACACTGTAATGAAGTGAACCTTGGAACATTGAAATCAAGAGTGTTTTGACGTGTAGAAAAAGGTTCGTTAAATGAACCGGAAAAGCAGTATGCGAAGGTTCTAAATGAAGCGGACTTTCGATTCATGCGAAATGTGTTTCTTGGATAGTTGCCAACTTCTGATCCAAAACCATCAGGCAACGGTCTTCTAGAATCAAATGTACCCAGTTTTGATGTCAGTTCCTGCAATATCTCAAAATCTTACAAGCAAACCAATGTACTTTACCGGTTTGTGTATTCCAACAAGAAATTAGCTACCAATTACAACGACCTCTCTGGTACGGAAATCCATTTCCACGACTCAAACGAAATACCGCGGATCAATGATTTTGTTGCACAGCGAAAATTTTTTTGGGGTAGTTTTAAACCACATTTTTTACTGCACGTTTGCACCACTACAGTTCCTTGCCAACCCATTTCTCGTCGCTCTATCGGCGCCAATGCGCCAAGCATGCAAACACACCCACCCCCCAAAAACAAGGTCGCCCAACGGTCCAACCATACCAAAAGAGACCGCCGTGCGAGTCAATAGCCCGCAGTAATGCAGTCCTCGTGTGTGTGTGTGTTTGTCGCTTCCTAAACCCTCTCTCTCCCCAAACCTCCTGTCTCGTCGTGGCAGAAGCAGTAGGTATAAACAAAAACATTAGAGAGACAGCGTCCAGCAGCGAAAAAAAAACGGCCCCGACAGGTCAACCCCATCGGAGACGTAAACATTGTGTGTGTGTGGGGTTGGCTTGCGTGACAATGTTGTCGTCTCTTGAGTTTTCAAAACCACGCTAGACATCCATGCGAACCAGCGGAAGGGTATGTCCGGCATCCGGCAGAGAGGACAGGCAGCAAAGCAGCAATAACCTCGGCAGAAGGTTACAAACGGCGAGGAGAAATGCAACAGCAGCAGCGAGGATGACGATGGGGACGATGCACCATAAAGGCAGGGGAGAAGAAGGAGGAGGAGTAGGAGTGTGGCTTTCGGTTCGTGTTTGTGTTTGTGTGCGTACCAATCATAACATCGAAGCGAAGTTGCCCGAAAAGCCAAACAGCAACAAAAAACCGTCCATAACCGAAAATAAACACACATAAACTCTCCTTTGCAGTAAAGCGCGGCTTTCTCGCCGTCTTATGCAATAGACGGCGAACCGTAGCATGAAAAAGCGAGCATAATGTATGAGTGTGTTGGGGCGCCTGCCTGATGGTGCGAAGGGTGCGCTTACCGGGTGAACCACAACCATCCCATCAGCTTCACAGTGTTTGATCCATTTATTTGGGTTTTGCTGTACGCGGTACGGGGTGCTGCTGCATTTCCTTCTTTTCTTATATCACCGAGCTCCTGCTCCGCCTCAAGCGAGCCTGGGTTGCATCGAACGACGAAAAAAGACTGTTCCGCGCGTTGCTTTGGTAGCCACTTTTCCGACCTATCCAACACTGATCGCATCGTGGTGGCAAAATTTGTTTCGCTCGTTCAAACGTATGATCGATTGCTGGCAGATTTTCATGTCCTGCTTATCGTTTTTTGCACCTTAAACCTTCAGCTAAAAGCTTGATCGCCCAACCAAGCTCGACCCTTCATTCAACCCTTCACAGGGAAAGGGTGTAAAAGTAATCGACCGGAGCACGGTGCCAGTGGCGACTTTGTGTTGCGTATCACTGTGCCTTCCCTAGGCAGCCTGAACTAATTTTATGCTTCGCGCGCTTACAAGCATTTTTTGTGTGTATGTGTGTTTGTTGCATTTCCGACTTTCTTACTTAATGGCAAACTTAATTTCACCCTCGTAGCTCGATGCAATAGAGCAAATGGGTTGGAATGAATGAGGATTTGTGCTTTTTTATCCTTTCTCTCTCTCTCCCTTTTTCCTACAATGTTTAATGATGGTTGTCAAATTAGTCGAATTTGCTCAGTACACTGGTTGTACAGACACGCGTAGAAATGGTTTGATTTAATCGCACAAATTGCCATTTAGAAATTGTTTGTTTTCCTTTTCTGTTGGCGAATTCGAAGCAAGACGTTTGGCTTTTTTAATGTTAAACACATTTCATGGATATTAAATGGTTTGAAACATGATTTCAAGCTTTAATGCTACTTAAATTGATTTTTCTATTGTTTTTATTATTATTGCATTTTCCTTTTTGAATGTTTTTGTTCGTATTATTTTCCACTCTTTCATTGTATTTTTTATTGCTGGTATGTTTTGTTTTATTAAACAAACTTAAAATTTCCAAAAATAGTATTATTATGTTGGAACATTTCAATTTTTATATCTTTTTTTCAGTTCATAGTTTATTTTGTACTTTTTTTAACTTCTTGTCTTGTATTTTCATGTGTACTTGTATTTGTTAGATTTTTAAAATGTATTAATTGAATGATTTGATTTATTTCCATCTATTTCACATGTCAAACATTAACTTTTGATCAGTAGAAATGTTTGTAAAAAGCAAAAGTAAACAATAACAACCCCAAGGCTATCAATTATGTACATACTTTTAACACATTTTGCCATTAACTTGATTGATTGTGGTACGGGCGCTAATATCACTCAGGCGTGCCGGTACGACATCTCTGTACAATTTTCCATCGCACTCCACAGCACTCGTTGTAAAGATAATGCGCTGCTTGCATGCAAAAATAAACCTTTTACCATTAACCATTTTTCCTAACAGCGACGTGGCACTGTTTCCCGCTGCTCCCGCTAGCGTACGCAAATTTGTACCGGAGAAAGGGAAATAAAAGATTGATCGACGCCATGTGATGGCGTTGGCGTTGTACGTACCAAAAAACAACCATCGCCAGAACAGAAAACACGCCCAACCACAAGACACAATTTTGATCCAATTTTCCATTTTTTTTTTGTCGCGAGCACGCGCGTACACACAGGTTTTACATTGAACTCGCTGTACCGAATCTCTCTCTCTCTCCCACACTCAAGCTGGGAAACTGCGTCACGCGCCGTGTGGGAGACGTGTATTTTGGGCGTCGGGCAAGCTGGCCAGCAATGAAGAGAAGAGACCGTAAACGAACTCAAGCACATCTGTTCTGCGGTATCGGACAGTGGGCAGAACGAAATGGTTTTTGGGTGAGCCGAGACACCGAACTGGCACAGCATTTCGATACAATTGAATGTATTCGATTAATCAAACATGGCAAACCGGAGCAGCAATACTGATCATCATCTGTGTTACGGTGGTGGGAGTTCATCTGTTCCCTCCTGTGGAGCAGAACTCTGAACAACCATGCATTCTGGTGCTTATCTTGCATCAGTTCCTGTTTGCTTTTTTCCCTTATCCCACAGTAGCAGTGGCTGGCTACTGGCACGGCTGTCAGAGGTTGTGGTTAGGGTATGTCCTGCTCTATCCAACCCCAGAACCAGATGGGCCGGGGAACCGTCTTGCCAATGCAAAGTTCCCATCGTCGTTGTCCTGCTGTGTGCGCACAACACTATCTTATGTCTGCAGCTCGCATGCTATCGCCGCTAGCTTACTGCCGTCCTTTTATGGTAGCAGTTTTATAATATTTGATCTTTGCCAGATAACCTGAAGAAAGTAGCTAGAACCGCGAGCACAGCAGTGCACGGTGCACTATCCATTCTACCGGTATCATCTCGTCTTTCTGGGCCCGAGTCGCTGGGCTAGAGTTAGCATGGTTCTCGCTAATGGATTTCTGATGCAGTGATGCATTCTTGATACGAAGGCATTGGCTGTTGCATTGCAGAGCGCTGTGAGATGGAGCTATTTTAATGGTTTAAAGGGGTAAGATTACCAATTGACCTATGGTTGAGGAGTCGATTTGTGCTATTTATAGGTGGCTTTTCGGTCAAGCTACTAGTCTGCATCTACCGTACGAAGCAATTTCACATTTTTTTTTTTACATTGACCTCTAGAAAATAGCACACGCATTAGACAAAACAGATCGGACCATCGGGTCTGCAATTGACCGGTGATCTTTCCCCATGCCTGTAAGATTCGTTCGCAACCCCACAATCAAATCGTAGTCGCGCAATGATTGAGACGATCGTAGACGATTTCCGCCGCAGATTTGTCGGACGATTGGTGATTATTTGCTATTTTCGAAATGAACACGTGTGTTTGTGCTCTAGAACGAACCAGCGCACCAGCGTTTTCATGTGCAATCTACTGTTGGTGTTTGCTTGGTTCCGTTGCGATACTTGCCTCCATCCTTTTTTTTTTTTTTTGCTAAATGGAAAACAGATCGTTCGCCTTTTCCTTTACACGCTCACACGCGCTGGCCAAGTCCAAGTGTAAAAACAATTCCATCGGGGCGAAATGGTGGTGTTTATTTGTAGAACCATTGATTGGCTTGCTTTTGGACTCTTACGAATTGAGAAGACGTGCTGCGAGGGCAACTAGCACGAATTACTGCTCACTGGCAGCGTAGAATTGGATCGAATTAGATCAACTGTGGGCGGGAAAGATCACGTAAAATGTGGCCACGCGGGATATGAAGAAGTAAAACGGAAAATGGACCTTCAGTTTGTTACAGTACATCAGTTAACTGCTCTGATTAGTGTGAGGTAAATGCTAAAGATAATGCTAAACGTCAAATTGTAAGAAAAATCCTTTTTCACCATTAATGTACAGTCAATCTCAATGTGGTAATTAGGTGGTAAAATTGCGATAAAACTATTATTAGAGTATTCTTATTGTGACATTTTCCTTTCACAGCTCGTTGCCTGCAGGCACCAAACCATCACGCGCACCACGCCATATTTTACACCACGTAATGGGGAAGACCTATCCCTCCACGAACGATGCCATAAAAATGCATACATGCACCAGCTTCCTGTTTCTTGTGCACTGCTGCTGCTGCTGCTACTGCGTATGTGTGAATCAGATGCTGAAATTAAGGAAGTTCGCCACTCAATCAAACCGGCGCAATGCCTCACGGGTGTTGCGGTTATAGTTTATTTTAAACTACTCTATTAATAAACCGAAACCTCGGTGTCCGTCTTCGCCACTTTCCCGTGTGGGACAATCTTAGGCGCGCACGGTACTTGCTTGTCATGGAGTCTTGCTGAAATGAACAGCTCTCGCGCACACCGTTTGACGTTTCGCAAATCTTTATTTATTGTGTGTTTTTGGGTTGGTTTTTTTTTTGTATTCCACTTCAGTGTGTCTCTCTGACCCGGCATGATGCGGGGCACACGCTTTTGAGATATTTTAAACGATGTGTTACGCGTCCGTTGTTTTGCGACACGTAAGGCACGCGCGCGGCTCTTGCTTAGAGCCGTGGGAATATGACGCGCTTTCCACATTGTGGTGAAGGGTTTAGAGCGAGATCGGGGACAGTTTTACCGTGACTCACCGTGTTTTTGACCCAGCCAAATGTACTGTAGTCTGTGGGTCCAGATGTGTCACGCTGATGTTGACAAACAGTTTCCTCGCGCACTTATTCACCGACTATTTGTGGTCCATTTTTGAAGGAAAAAGGGGTTAAAGGATGTTATGATACCGAGATGAGAGGGCTTGCCTGTTACACAGAGCACTTGGAAATTACGTTTGCACCTATTCTTATCTCGGAAAGGTAATCGTGTTAGCTATTACGGATTTTACGACCTGACCGGCATCAAAAACGACCCGCAAAGCCCGCGTTTTGTTGTGTGGTCTTCTTGGTCGGTAGGGCAATTTCCACCCAATTCTCACTGCCACTTTGAGAGCGGCGCCCTTCACACGCTTTAGAGCGTAATTCCTCGAATGTGTCCAGCCATCCTGCCGGGTTCTTCAGCATCCTGTCCAATCGGATCATTTGATCTCCAACCTGAAGGCATAATTTCCTGCGCCTAATTGTGTGTAAGTGTGTGAGACCACCCGGAAGGAAAGAACAAAACGTCTCCGTGAGGCTCGGCCGGATCGCTGGTTAAATTATTATTAGAATTTCTTTCCCATCAATGGGTCTAACAGGCCTCTACAAGTGAGCAAGCCTCCGTGTTTGGGACACAGGTTTACCTTTATTTGCTCACTTGTGGCCACCGCCGACGCCGCCGCCGGTGTAAGGGATTTATGCCGCAATAAAAATCAAAAGCATTCTGTGTACAATCCGGCGGTACCTTTACTGTCCGCAGTCCTCTGTTCTTTACAGGACATACTGAGAATATCTTTCTACCGCATTGAAACGGCTTCCTAGGAAAGAGCGCGTGTAGGTGTGTGTGTGCTAGTGCGTTAAAAAGGAATCATTTAGGATACAAGATACCGTCTCTCCTGCGAGATCCCAACAGGTAAACCTTCCAAAGGTTTCCTTTACGACAACGAACTGGTCACTAAACCGCCCGGCGATGAATCTGCCCACAGCAGTGCCGCTTCTCCTTCCTTTAGGTTAATTTATGAAGTGAGATATCGACGCCATCCCTGGCAGCAGTTGGCGGACATTTCGGTGGACATAAAATATTTACTTTCATTGCCCAAGCAAGCCATCAGCCAAGGGGTATTCCTCGAAAAAGGAAAACCAGCTCAATTGAACGGATATTAACCTGGGTGGTCATTCGTCGGTCTTGTTTTGAGCCTACTGAGAAGGTCACATCTCTCCCGCTGAGTGCTTTACCAACAAGAAGTAAACACAATGTTGATGTCTACCTGGCCCTTCAATGATTTGACGACATTACCGACAAACGTTAACGGTGAACAGTAAATGTGCAAAAGCAACGCAACTCAATTAGATCGTTACACTTTCTTCGCCCTGATGGCACGAGTTACCTAATTAATCATGGGAAATGTATCCTCGAAATTACCTCGCCAGGCCGGCGGCGAACAACACAATTGGCAGTACAATTAATATCCTTTCTCCTGTTCTCTTACCCATCTTTACTTGCAGCAACCTAACGACGGATGACCTGGAGCTGTCCGCTATTTTTACATCGAATGCGGTAAGTACGCGGAAGCGACCGCTGTCGGCCGGTTGCCGGCAGTGTCTTAATGGGCTACCAATTCCTTCTAAGCAATAGCTTCGGGCTGGATAAATTTGATGTTTGTAGGAAATTAACTTTCAACATGGTTAGCTCTTTGACGTCTTGGTAATGATTCTAAGAATAATGTGGTGTTAATTGATTCAGATTTTAATAGGAATCTTCGTTCGGTTTTGCGTTATAAGAAACACCGTATCTAGTGTTTTTTTATGTTTAATTCCTGAAATGCAAGGCATCTCTTTCTAGAATTTTTTATGTCACAAAGAGGCTACAGATAATTTATTTTATCGCATATCCAATTGGTATCAACCTATTTCTTTCCAATTCAAACACAGAGGGAGATTACGCTTTCATAGAGCCATCGATAACTCTTAGGTTCTGTGCATCACCCGGCGTGAGATCAAATCTGGTCTGGATCGAACAGTTTCAACGAATTCGAGTCTCATATTTGGGTTTCCATGTAATTATAAGTCTTTTAGAAGTCTTGTAAAGAGAGGGCCTTACAAAAATAAGGAGAGCAAGTTTATCTTCAGCTTTATTGATGATATATAATAGAGCCAAATCTATCTATCTATCTACATCGTTTGATGTAAAATATCTTATTCTGATGCCTTTTTATACTAAAAAATCGCAATCGATTTCAACCTGCTGTCCCCTAACAACCAACGATCCTTTACTTCTCACACCCGTACGGCAATTCCACTTGAGTGGGTCCTCCCATAAAGTATCGACGCTAGCTGTCCCTGAGCTGGATTATCATCATCATCCACCCTTATGTGTTTTTGTGAGCTTCGCGTTACTCAGCGCACAAGAACTTTCCCCAGGGGCGTGCTGTTTTGTGATCAAAAACCAGCGTCATATGGCTGCACTCGATGTAATGCAAAGCTTTGCTCATTTTTACCACACTGCATTCCACTTGAAGCGGAGGAACTATGGGGATGATGATGCAGGAAATACCGATAGTCGACAACAATTCCCCAGTTGACAGGGGTGCAAGAGTGCCATTGTTGGCGAATATTGCGCGAATCGTGGCTCCAAAGTGCATTTCGAACGTTTTGAATGATGAAGAGCGAATGGATGTGAATGCTTGTTGTCACGCTGTGCACTGTTTAATAATGATGCAAGAAGTTTGATGCGTTTTGAAGTGATTTTAAAACAAACCTTCAATCGTTTCTTCCTGTCTCAAGGCTTAAAAATCCCTAAAAAAGCTCCGTTCTGTTTTGTTCTTCAATCAAGGATTACATCCACCTTACGGTGTGTTATCCTACGGGATCCTTGAGCCATCGAAAACAGATGGCTCACACAAACACCTACATCTGCCCCAGCCCTTCCACGTTCGTCTCGTTCGCTCTGCCACACTAAGTTTTATCCCATCGTCCATTCCAAACAATAACAGCATCCAACTCCTCATCAGCGTGCGCGTTTGCTTTGTTCTGTTCCTTCTCTCTGTTTTTTTTTTTCTTCTACGCGGTCCTTGCCACTTTTCGGAGTTTTTCGGATCGCCTCTCTCTCTCTCTCTCGTTGCTCTTCTCCATTTCTTTCGCTTTTCCTCTCGTTCTCCGTTTGGAAGGTGGAATACATCAAAGAGTCTGGAGCATGTGCAACCGAGACACCGAGCCAGCCGACGGTCGTTGTGCCGTGCCCGGTTTCGGTGCGAAGTGTATTGAACTGAGCTGACGTCGGTGGCCTCTCCCTGCTCAGCTTCAGAGCCCGCGTACTCCTAGAACCGTTTTCCCTGGCCCAGGCACACACACACACCAGCAGCTGCTGGGCTATTATCCTCCTCCAATGCTCCGTTGCACTCGATGGTGGCTGTTCTCTCTGGCCGTTTTCGTGCGGCGCAGTTCGCTCTCGCTCTTCTCTCACTCTCTCTTTGCCTTTGGTTTCGGTTGCATATTTGGAGGGTCCGGTGCGCTGTGGTGCTTTCGCCTGATCTCAGATCCGGTTCCGGAGTGGTCCGGTGCTGTACGCGTACTGCCACAGGTCTACATATCATCCGCTGGAACGTAACGCGCTAGCACGTGCCTTTTTTGTGAGAGTAAGGTGGTGGAGATACGC
This sequence comes from Anopheles quadriannulatus, assembly GCA_000349065.1. Taxonomy (NCBI): domain Eukaryota; kingdom Metazoa; phylum Arthropoda; class Insecta; order Diptera; family Culicidae; genus Anopheles; species Anopheles quadriannulatus. The sequence continues at coordinate 940,321 of KB667633.1, forward strand.
TGTATGCAAGAAGGGTGAAGGGTGTTTCCCTACTATTCAGTGTGTTCAGAGTGTATGTGAATGTATTGTATCCTTCATATCAGTGCGGTGACCATATCCATGTACGAAGCAAAACAAATTGTGAAACCGTATTTGGGAGGTAAAGTTCCGGTGTCTGTGTAGCGGTTGTGGTGGGGCCTATCGATTATCGAAGGTGGAGAAGCAATAAGCATAATTCATCGGCTATCCCCCGCCCACAGGTTCGCTCGCCACTCGTCCTACCGATTGGAGGACCATCGACGTAACGACCTGCTGGAAGTGTGTTACAGTGTGTGGTTGGAAGCGTTAATTCATGCAGACCGGAACTGCAGTTATTTAACAGTGTGTGTGTGTGTTTGATGTTTAACGCTAACCAAATTTGAAGCTTTTGTTGGTTCCTTGTTCTATTGAAAAGGTTCCGCAGCAAAAAGGGTTTTATTGGTGTCAGTAAAGTGATAAAACAAAGAGCGATTTAACGCCATGAGTTGTGAAAAGAATTAGGAATGATGTTACCTCGTGTCTTGCACAATGCTCAGGAAAGAAGTTAAATTCCACCATTTCTTCTACAAACAACGTATCATCATCTACAACTAAAGTAGCAGTGCCGTCGTCGAGCTCTAGGGCAGCATCTTCACCGAGGTGAAGTGGTGAGTTATCAGTGTTTCCTTCCTGCTTTCCCCAGGAATTCAATTTTTTTCCAATTTCTGTGAATGTTTGCGTTCGCAACAGTATCATTAAACTCGCCATGCTCTAAGCATCAAAACTGTTCATTTTGCCATCCGATGTAGCTCTTCTTTACCTGGAGGAGGAGTATCTTAGACACACTGCTGCCCCCCTTTGCCAGTAATCTGAGGCCGCGCCCACCCACCACGCTTTGCATCCTTTCGATTGCGATTGAACTTTGAAGATAGCAAGCAAAACCGAAGGGCAACAAAGCGCACAAGCTGCTCTAACCATGACCGTGAGAGGCTGTGTGCACACAACCGATCTTCTGCTGGCTGGCGTGCTCTGTGATGCCTGTTGCTGATGATGCTTTCTCGATTCCGTAGGTGTAGGTGTATTGCTCTCCCTCGCTTTCCATCTTTTTCTGGCGGCTCCCCTGTTGCTCCACACACCTTTCGTCTGACGTCTGATTTTCCACCGCATTTCAGCTTTCGGGCGGAAGCTCCCACCTTTGTATGCCCGGGGCAGGCTGGCAAATAGCAGCGGCGTGATTCATAATCCGCCATACAGCTTTGCCGGGCAAACCAGCCAGCTGTAGATCGCTGACCCCGGTTTGGAGCTGGTTGGAGCGGCCAAGACCTTGGTTGGCGAGCTCGCGTGAGGTGAAATTCTAACTGCACCTTCAGCCAGATGGATCTTTCAATCATCATTTCAGATGATAGACAAGATGAACAAGCTCTCTCGGGAGGCAGACGCATTCGGGAGTGTTGGAATACGAACAGAATGGAAGAAATGACACGACCTCCTCCTCTACCTCTACCATATGGTTCCATGTTTTTTCGATCGCGGGAGTGTTTTTTTGGGTTTCTTTTTGTACGCGCTCGCTCTCCTGCCTAACCTTTCCGTTGCGCTTGTAAGCAAACCAGACTGGCAGCAGCTGGAGTGAAAGATCATACGCACGCAAGCCTTAATCTCTTCGGCGAACTTAACACTTGACAGCTGTGCAGTGTTTGGTGCTTGTTTCAACGGAACCTTTTTGTTGCGGTGCTGCTACTGGCGTTTTTCTTCGATAGCGGACGGCCCTAAATTTCCATCCCACGCTGGAGAGGAGGATATCGAAGATGAAAACGACAGAATGCGAGAAGACAGAAACACACACACACACTTTTCTCGGAGCGATTTTGGACAAGGATAACGCGGAGCTCAGGTACTCGAGCAGCGTGGCCGAAACAACGCTCATACCACGTCGCCCGGACGATCTTCCAGTTCTCGAGTTGTAAAGTTTTGAATTACAGAAAACATCCGGCGGGCCCATATTGTGGTTTTTTCTCCTCTTCCAACTTCGAGGTTTTCTGCTTCTTCTAAAGGACCTGTACGTACCACCGACATCTGCCACGTGGCTGAGATACATCACGACCGACAACTTGTTGGGTCGGGAAAACGGAGCGTGTCGTACTAGGAAGAATGAAATGCAAAACCTAGAAATTGTCCTCATTGTCTCTGTTAGGATTATCAAGACATTGTTTTGAGCGATGGCGTACGAACCTTTGCGAAGAGAAGGAACCGTGACGCAACGCTGGAGCCGTATGTTCCGTTGTCAGTTTGTTCCGCTCGATAACAACCTTATCAAAGGATAATAATGCTGGGTGGAGAGACAGAAAAGAACACGCCACAGTTTCCGTGCACATCCATGTAATGGAAATGGAAATAATGAAAGGGAAAATTTCACATTACACAATCTGGAGGTGTTTCTTTTTTCGCTTTATTTGCTTTCTGCTTTGTTTTCACTACCATCTTCTTGTGTGCCCTGGCCATGCCATGCCATGTCGTTTCCCTTTCGCGGGGATGGGTACATTTGATTGTCCGTTATCATTGATTGCATAAAAAAGCTTCCTTTTGCCTTTCAACACCCATCATCATCATCATCATTACTATCATCATCTGTGTAAAGATTTTCGCCCCAGCTTCGTTGCCGTTGTCCTCTCGCCCAGTCCCGGGTCTGTTTTTGCTTGGATCACACTCAACTCCCGCCAAACGTGTACGCAGTTTTACGCACATTAACCATCCACCAAAGCGTGGCGCTTTTGTTGTGCTTTGTAAAGCTGCGCTCGAAAATCAAAAGAATCTATTGAAAGTCTCATTAAAGCAGCGACGCGAAGGTCGCCCGATCTTCCGCGGCACCGTATTCCGTTGTTCAATTTCTGTTTCACGCTTCGCAAATCGTGTCGCATCTCTCATGGAGAAAAGGAACCCCTACACTGTTACTGTGCGAGGATGCGACTGTGACCGACACGGTATCCGACGGCGCAAAGTGACACCATTTCCTTTGATGGCTCTTCTCAATGTTTGCAAAACTCGTCCCTCCCAATTTAACGAATGTGTATTTAATTGGTTAACATTTCGGCTAACGCCAATCGTTTCGATGATTCTGCTAATAGTTACACATGCCTGATGCTTTTTCGCTAGGATTTACACGGTGCATGAGTTTGCTTACCAAACGGAAGCATTCACTCTTCATTAGGGCATCCAATTACACCCTAAAACTGATGAATAGTGACAAGCTATGGCAGTGGTATGGTTTTATCCGAAATTCATTAACCTAACTAAGTTGACCTAGTTCCTTTAACACATGCTTCGGAAGAATAAACACTTGAAATCGATGCACACTTCACACTCTCTCTCTCTCTCTCAACCCAACATGGACTTTCAAATACTCGCTGCAAAAAGGCTTGAAGCAGCATTCCACATGCCATTCTTCCAGCGAGATTCCCCTGCGAGTGCAAAATTGTAAAGTGTAGGGCGGAATCGAATTTCCGCTAACGAACTCGGAATGCGAACCGGAAGTGTTTGGAAAATCCACACCGTACCGAAAGAACCTTGGTGGTGGGTTTGCTGTAGAAATCGACTCATTGAGAAGGGTTTAAAAAGAGAATGAAGGTGGTTTTTACACGATTTTATCATCCTTCTAGCGTTCTCTGTTGCTTCCGAACGGATTAGGAGGCAACATGTTCCGGTCATGAAACGCAGCAAAAACTCCCCTCTAGCCTCTCCTTTCACATTCCGTTTAATTGGCGCTAATTTGATTTGTACGACATTTGCTGCCACGGATGATTTTCCTTCGTTGGGTTATATATACCATATACCCTCCCTGCACAACAACCCAACAACACCCCCGGGGGGTCAGGTCAGTAGCAGCTTTTTGCTGTTTACGATCGATTTTTAATTAGTGGGAGGATTAGTAGCTGTAATTTGGAAGATTAGTGGGGTGGTGGTGCTCTATATCCGGGAGGGGTGATACAACAACCGTTTTTGTTTCCGCCACAAGTCAGTGTTTACTACCACCGAACATGAAAACATAAGCTCGAAGAAATATTGGTTTTTTGGGGTATTTTTTTTTCATCACTTCAGTCAAGAATCGAACATTGCCCTACGATGTGTTAGTCCGACAACTTACCTCAGCACCATTGAACTTCCTGCCAGTGAAAAGCGTACACATTGTATTTAAGCGGCATATAGCACATATCGTCGCTTCATCGATCGATCTTCAGCAATCGAAACGATCTCGCCCACCTTGTGACAACTTAAACACCTGCCCAGATTTACCCGAGACCATTTCCCCCTGCTATTTGAGATTATTGTTACCTTATTAAAAGGGTAACAAACTTAATCCTACCTGATGTGCTTTCACAATGCATCAATCAAATGATGGCGCGCGCAGTCACACTGGTCGTATGATAAGCGCACCGATGGTCAACCACGGACCGGGCCCAAATATTTACGCCCCAAAATCAAAACGCATTCGTCGTGCGGCGATTGCCAACCCATGTGCAATCAGCGTGATTAGCTCAGGTCGGCATGTGAGGGGCATCTGATAGCAAAATTCTTTCGCTGGTATTACGAGACGGCGGAACTTGTATTAAACAACAACAATCACGGGTGACTAATACTGCACGTAATATTCCCCGGATCGGTGACACTGTAGATGGCCGATATGAGTAACGCGAGTCGGAAGTAGTAAATATGTTTACTGTTTTTGTTTCGAGATGTCTCGACAAAGCAATGATATTACGAAACACATGAAGACGTACTATCTGAGGGTGTGGAATGCATACGTCTGGCTCATCTTGCTTTATACTATTATCGTAAAGCGATCACACTTTCCCTTTTTGTCTTGATCACCGACACACACTGTAAGCCACCACAAAGAAGCATTAATGAGTGTGTAACGCTTAATAAAAGTGAATCAAAGACCCGATTACCAGACGAGATAATCAATCTTTAATGGATAATTAAAACGTTCATTTTTCTCCATCCCCCGTCTCTGCTAAATCGCTTCTGTGTATTTGCTAATGCTACTTACAAGCTTGTAACAACGGAGCTGGTGCGTATCAGTTCTTATCAAAATACTCACTTTTCGCTCGCATGGAGGACATTCCGCACGGCAAAAGGGCCTGGCTGGCTTGGTGATAAAGAGCAGGTCCCGCTATCTCTGTCTGTCGCTCCCTTTCGATCAATAAAAACAAAACTTGGTAAGCCGGTTAAGAATGTGTAGTAAAAATCTGTACAACAACATACTATTTCAAAGCGTCGTCTTTCTCTCTCTCTCGCCGTGAGTGTTTCGTGACGGACCGGTGTCGCCAAGTGGCAATAGCCTTCGAGAATTGAGATAGTTATTAGACGGTCGTTGATTGTATTAAACTTGACTTTTTCCTAGGTTTCGACACGTGGCCCGACAAATAGTAAGTGCATTGCCCCATTGGAAGGACATTTCCAGGCACTAGGCTAGATCTTGTTTTCGGAACATAGATCCGCTTAACTATTTCCCAAAAGCCGGATTCAACCGGGGGCATTCTCCTTCGATCTGGCAACGATATTGCGCCTTTAAAACACCCTGATAACCGTTTCATAAAACCTTTTTCCCGCATTCAACAACCTTCCAAAATGTGACAGTGCTACTAATCAGTGACGGCGCTTCACAAAACCATACGACGAACGACGTATCAAGCACCACCACCTCAAGTCGAGGGAGTTTGAAAGACTTTGATACTCGTGTGTTCCTATCTCTCTCCCTCACGCTCTGTCTATCACAGCGTGGACTATAATCTTCCGATAGGCAATTCGGTATCAAGGGAACCATAAAGAGGTACACAGAGTGCTCCAAGGCTCTCAGAATGTCCAGTACCGTATTTCATTCCGTATCGGCGACCACGCTCGAGAGGTGCGCGGTTCTACACAATTATTGTACGCTGCTGGGGCAGGAGTACTCGAGACCCTGAAGTTAAAACCTGAAGTGAAGTGTTGAAGAGAGTGTCTCAAGTGTGTGATGAAAAGTTTTGCTTTTTTCGGGTAAAAAGATAAAACCGGCCCTGTTCGCCAATTAGCATGCCGAGCGCCATGTGATGATGTAGCTCGAGAGAGACACGGCTTAATTAGCAATGAGAAGATACTGTGGCGCTAAAAGGGGAGGAAAGTTTACGCGGTAGCGGTTGCAAATAAATTGAGGTCAAGTTCAGACACCGGAGACCTTTCGCTTCTGTTATTGGACTCGCGGGAAGACCGTGGTGAGACAAGTGATTTATGAGTGACATTTGTGAGATTGATTGGAGAGAGAGAGAGAGATGCTACAAAAAGGGAGTAAAAGTTTGAAGAAAAAACCCGGTGCTAGAGTCATATGTAGAGCTTTATAAATTAACTCAATCATTACCCATTTCCCCAATTCTTCACTGCCAATGCTGCCTTTTATCAATTGCCGAAAACCGTTCGATATGCTACAGTCGTTCGCACGGTAATCAAGCATATCATCGGACGCGCTCACCAGACTTATCATCGACGTCATCCGCAAATGCATGCTTCTTCCGCGTGCAATGGCCCCAAGTCCTCCTTCCATGCACACGATAATAAACAAATATAAATATCGCACCGGGCGTCGTCCATCTATCGCCGGCTCGGCCCCTATAAATTGCCTATTGAATAATATCGGCTACAGGAAAGACCCTCTTGAGGGACCAGTAGTATCACGTGCATCTATTACCCGCAACTCCAACGTCAATGATCGAATCGTGCCCAGCTGATCGATTAACCGTGACATTTGTCTCGTGCTGCGGGCGTAATGGGCGATCCAATGAAAAAAAACGCCCAAGTGCCCCAAACCTTCTACAGTTCCTTGCAGACCGCTCAACACACGGACCTCTCTCTCTCTCTCATTCTTTGATTGAGGAGTCCCCGGCTTTTTTATGTGCTGTGTGTTCATTTTTACGTGCAATTAACTGATAACGGCAGCTACTAACTTCGGTTTACCAGTCCGCAAGGTAATTTATAACCATTTGGACATGAAGGTATCAGTTGAGGACAACGCAGATTGCACCCTGTTCAGGCGGTTCCGTTTACCGTTTCATCGGACGACTTGGAATACCTTGCTTGAGAAACCACTGGAATACAAGCCATGAGTGCGGTAGAGGTAACGATCTCTCGCTCTCGTGACTTTGAGCTGTACGCCGTGCGGAGCGTCATAAATCATTTGCCGCGGTAATCGTGGATGATTTTGCACAAAAAAAGGTGGTCAATGGTATGTGAGATGGTCTGATGGAAGGTCTATCGGGGACCTGGTAAGATATTGCTCCCCTGATATTGTGATCAATGAAAGCGAAAGTGATAAAATGCGATTGAGTTGAGTTCTAATCGTTTTAAAAGGACCGTTCCACGGGACAAATCGTTACAATGTGTTGAGCGTTTAGTACAGGATCTATTATGTAGCATCTCGTGTGTGTAGTGTAGTGCCGAGGACAGTTATCTCCAATGTCCAAAAGATAAATCCAACAGGTAATGTTTTGCTCTTCGGAAAACGGTGTGTATGGGTTGCCATACGCGTCAGAGCGGTCATTCATGTTTCCACTCGATTGCTGTGAAGGTAATCCTGCCATCAATCATTTTCGCGAAAGGCCTCTTTGCTTCCCGAAGAGGCACAAACATGTGGTAGATAACAAAGGAGAAAACGTACGATGGTAAAAGAACAACACGGGAAGCTCCAGGAAGCTCCCCGCAAATCCGGTGGTGAAACAATTCGCCAGAAATAGTAGTGTAGCCCCTGGTTATCTGTTATCGAGGTTGAGGAAAGTTCCATCGCTTGTATCTCTCTCTCTCTTGTCCCTGTAGATGTCAATCAATCACGCAAAAGCTTCCCACCCCTGAGCGCTCGGTAGTTCGCAAAATTGAAGGATTGTTACTAGTGCTATTTTGAGGCTTGCCGGGAATAGACCTATCGATCTGATATTGATCAAGTGTTTAAGCAATTATATTGATTTGTCTTTGACTAAAAACTTATGTTTTGGTTTCCTGTTTAGATAAACTGTTAATGTGGCACTGTGTATGTAAAGCATTCTTGTGTGTTATGTGAAGACGAGGATCACGATCGTGTGCAGTGTTATGTGAAGACGAGGATCAAAGTTAACGTAAACAGAACCCTCCTCCAAAAGTGTATCAACTACTCGTAAATGGAAACAACCTATCGAAAAAGACAACGGTGTCGTGTGAAAATGTTGCTCAAAAACCGACAATCCTACAGCATTACCCGCTTACGCCCTGCCAGCGCTGTGGGCCACCATTCAAGCTACCACTCACATCACCAGAAGGATAAGCTACGCCTTGGGTACAGTGTGCTGCGGGCTTACAGTTCCTACCTGGGCTATGGAGACATTGGCTCCCTGTATCAAAGACGAGGTGTCGCAGCGTCGCAAACTATAGGACGAGAAAACTACACACCACTCCTACCGGAAGATGACGATTTTCCAATGGCCGATGACAGTGGGTGGGCATGCGATCCAACGGTATGGACCCTCAACGAAGTGTATTTGTGTGTGTGTGTCTGTTTTTGTCTGTTGGAAGTCTTCATCTAGAATAGTGGAGAGTTCCGCTTCCATGTGTCTGTTACTGTGTGTGATCATTACATCTCCTCATCCATCACCGATAGGCACGACAAGTCTAATCCGCAGGCGTCAGTTTCAGTTGCGGTCACGCTGAGTTGCCATTTTTGCCCTTCTTCCGGAAGGATTTTTATCACGTCCTGAAGTCTCACACATCGGGTGCTTGGGTCCTCCGCTTAGTAAGGTTTTATAGGCTAAGGTTAAATGCCATCTCATCTCAAAATCATGTCACATATAAGGAGGGACTTCCTGGCGCTTCTCCAATCCTTTTTTTATCGGTTTAAACCACGAAAAGGCGTAACCGATGCGCATATTTAAAATTGCGTCCTATTTTTCTTCCTGTTCCGTCATGTACTGCCTCTCTGTTTACACGATCGGTAGAGGAGAAAGGTGTGTGTGCTGGGACGATGTTATCTATCCAACAACACTCGTGTCGTTGTTACCGGTGTAGCTTCTAACAACATCAGGGGCATTGGATGCATTGGAAGCAAAATTTGAACTGCAATGGAACGCGTGGCGGCATCGCTGCCTAGAATTGATAAGAATTAAAACATCCGTGGGGTCATGTTGGGCTTGTAAATTTAATAACATCTACTACTGTTTTCCGCGATAACATCATACCGGGTGCGATAAGTAGTAAACTACGCATCGGGAGAGGAGCTCTTTGTGATAGAAGAAGGAGAGGAAATAAAACATTCAAAAAGGGGAATCACATTTTGTATATACACAGACAACTATTTGGAGAACCGTCATCGTATACATCTGGAAGCTTCATTGTTATTGAGAAGATGACTGCAGCATAGCTGATAGTGTGCGCCTATATAAATAGATCTAGTCTCAAACAAACAAACAGTGGCAAAACGATACGCATATAAAGTATTAAATTCCCTTTTCACCTGATGTATCATAGAATGTTTTTTTGATGTTCTTATCATTCTTGCGGGAGGATTTCGGAGTGCTTGACAACACCCCACACACCTGCCTGATAACTTACGGGACCCACCCACAGCATCATTCTATTGTCCTTCAATCTTCCCTGTCTGGATGTCTGGCGCCACCCAGAGGAAAACAAACGATCGCAAACCGCGAAGAGATCCTCCCATGGTCAGTTCATACCGGATTTGGCAAACTCCTTCCTTCCAAAAATATCGCGGAAATAAGCGCGTAAATACATCACTCTGAAATCTTCGCACAATAATTGGGAAGTGTGTATGTCTGTGTCCATTTATATTGCACACAAGGTCGTGTCAGTCGCCCGGTGGTGGTAGTTGGTCCGCTTCATCACCGTCCTGTTTATGTTCCGCTTATCGCCATCCTTCCGTTTTGCTTCCACGAAATTCTTCGTGGGCCATAAAATGAGCTAGCGAATTTCAAACTCTCAACAGCGATAACATCCGCCGCTTTACGACCAATTGCCAATCGAACGGTGCGGGACTTACTCCCCAAAAAGAAGCCAATGATTCATATGCCTTTGCATGACCAACAGTTTAGTTTAACTGATCTTCTTTATCTATTTGTGTATTTCTTCTTCTCCCAAATAGCCCCTTCAGCTGAGAGCCGTATCTAGTCCGTCGATTTCCGAGGCCCCAGTCGAGGTGGTAGCACCGGCAGGCAGGAGCCGGCAGGATGCCGAAAGCCCCAACCACCTAAGTACCACCGGTGCCAATGCTCATCTCAATCCTCCCACCACGAATGTGCATCAGCATCCATCGTCCACGATCGCGTCATCATCTGCACCGCATCAGAAGACTGTCCAAACCAAAGTGTCCACCGCAGCAACGCACCATCCAGTGCAAGGTACGTTTATCGCTTCATTTCTACCATTTCTATCTAACGACCGATCCTAATCTCTCACGCTCTTCCACTTCCACAGTCTCCGAAAGCGTACTGCAAAAGTTTCGCAAAACGTTTTCCCACTTTAAAACCTCCAAATCGGCGCCCCATCCGGTGACGACGGCCGGTGTGACGCCCCCGACAACGACCACTGGTCTTACCACATCCACCGACCTGCAAACTGCTGGAGCCACGATGAGTGTGGATGACAAACAGCAGCAGCATCACCATCACCGTTTCGGGCCACTGATCTGGCGATCGAGCAAGGAGCGCCGCAAGACCAAGTCCCACCGGCGGGACAAATGCAACAGCGGCGACTCGGGCATCCAGGTCGAGCTGGACAACGATGCGGATCAGCATCTGCTGCTGCAGCAGCTCCACCCGCTCGAGCACCACCATCCAGCCGGGGTGGACGCCGGGCGCAATGGGGTGAGTAGAGAGCATAAAGTTGAGTGTTGAAAGATCGTTCATTAATCGATTGCCTTTGTCTACTCCAGGACGCACCACCACAGTATACCGCCACCGGCGGTGTTCCGGTGCGGCGCGCCAACTCAGCGAAAGTGTCCACCGCCAGCAGCACCGGCAGCGGCTCCTCCACCCTGCTCAAGCACAAGCTGTCGCTCAAGGGCAAGGGCAAGGAGAACGTGAGCAACATAACGCGCCTGAGCGGCAAATCGCTCAGCCAACCGTCCGGCCTGGACTGTATCGTCGCGTCCGGTGGTGACTCCGCGGACTGTGGCGCAGGCGTGGATGGCAGGCGACGCCGGCGACGGCAGCACACGCGCACCTCCACCACCATACCGACCGAGCTGGATCTGAGCGACAGCGAAAGCATATCGTCCCATCCGGACGAGGACGACGAGGCGGTTGCGGTCGAGGACGAGCTGCTCGTTGCCGCCGAGCCCGTCTTCGCCGAGGTGCTGTTTTCCTTCCGGCCCGGCGGTCCGCAGGAGCTCGGGCTGGAGAAGGGCGCGCTGGTCGAGGTGCTAAAGCGTGAGCAGGGGCCGTGGTGGTGGGGACGGCTAAAATCGGACGCGATCGTGTCGGAGGGCGCCGATTGCAGCAAACCGTCGAACGGCGCGTGCGGCTGGTTCCCGAAGGACTTTGTCAAGGTTGTGCCGACGTACGCGAAGCCGAAGCAGATCATCATCATCAGCAGCCAGGGTGAGGCGAACAAGCAGCATCATCCGGCGGGCGAGGACGACGATGGGGCCAGCAGCAGCGCCTCGACACTGATCGAAGGTGGTGGCCACTGTGATAGTACGCGACTGATGGGCGGCCTGTCGATGGCAGGCGACGCGACGCCAGCGCCGGTGGAGGGAGTGGGGCAGGGTGAGGAGGGTGCGGGTGCCACTAGTCATGACCTAACGAAGGAGAACATCATCAAGGAGCTGCTGGAGACGGAGATTAACTACGTGAAGCTGCTCAACTCACTGTGCTTAGGGTAGGGGCGCACTTCCCGAGGGGGACTCTCTTGTGCTTCGTACTGAAATGACCAAAAAGTAACACTCTCTCTCCCTATCTCATCTTTCTTCTCAGCTTCATTAAACCACTTCGCGAGCGGGAAGACGTCTTTTCGGTGGAAAGTGTAAATTTGATATTTTCCAACCTGGAAAAGATCTGGCGCTTCCAGCAAACCTTCCTGGACGCGCTGCGCGTCGCCGTGCCAAACAATCGGATCGGTGAAGTGTTCCTGGAATATGTAAGTGCTCAGAATGGCCAATTTGAAGCGCCCCAGCAGCTAACTTAAATGCTTCGCTTTCAATTCTCAGCAATCAGCGTTTATGGTGTACTCGTCCTACTGCAACTCCTACCCCCGCGCACTTATGGAGCTGGAGAACTATGCCAACAATAAGGAAGCAAATCAACTACTGGAAAAGTGCGTAGCTGGCCGCCGTCGCCCACGCAAGCATTCAAGAAGGGCAACCATTTGTAATTGAACCTCTGCTTTTTTCACAGCTGCCGGATGGCGGAAAACCTGCCCGAGTTACCACTGTCGGCGCATCTGCTTGCCCCGATCCAACGGATATGCCGGTACCCGCTGCACCTTAGCGAACTAGTCAAACACTCGCTCACGCGGAAGGAGCTGCTGCCGACGCTGAACCTGCGCAAGTGCACCAAGTCCGAGCTGGAAACGATGGACTGTCGGGAGGTGTTCGAGCTCGCCCTGTCGGCGATGCGCCGCGTCACCGAGATGGTGAACGAAGGTGAGCAAGCGTGGTGTGGTATTTTCCTCCAAAATAGGGCCAATGTGTAGCATTATTCTTTTATTCGATTCTGTTCCACACACACACACAGTCAAAATTTGCTTGCTTTGTGACGTAGAGTTTTCGTGTTTGTGCTCCATCGCTCGCTCGCCCGCTCAGTGATGATAGATGCGCGATGCACTTTCCCGCACCGTTTCCGTTTCGATCTTATCCCGGTCGCCCTCCAACGATCGGCTAACGGTCGTTATGGTGATCATTTTCGTACGCTTGTAGTGCGTCGACACGGGGATGTATCGGCGCGGCTTCTTGTCGATCTGTTCGGCATCGCCCGCTGAACGTACAGAGTGCGTCCCGGTGGCTAGTTTCGTTTTCTTCACACCACCATCCTTGGTGCCGTGTAACTGCCGCGATGTGCCAGGCTCTTCGTCACTTTCAAGGTCGTCCCCTACCGCCGCATCGTTTACCTTCCGGTGGTATCGTTTAACCATTCTGTTCGTGCTGTCGGCGAGCGAGTGTTGTGAGAACCGAGCATGTCAATGGTTACTTTGATTTAATTAGTTGTGTTTTGGAGCTCTTTCCCGGTTTTTTTTTCTAGTTTGCTAGGCTTTTTTCTGTTTCCCTATTGCTTATGTTTTTTGCCTTTCCCTGTTTCTTCTCCTTGCTTTTCGCTGGTGGTGCATCATCAACAGGCAAACGGCACAGCGAGTATCTGTCCCGCATCCAGGCCCGGTTCGAAAACTTCCAGGGCCCGTCGATCAACGTGCACAGCACGCGGCTGTTCCTGCAGACCGACGCGATCCGGATGTCGCCGAACCTGTGGAACAACACGTACACGCTCTTCCTGTTCGACCGGCAGCTCGTCTACTGCAAGAAGGATCTGCTCAAGCGCACCAACTACATCTACAAGGGCCGCATCTTCCTCGACAACTGCCGCATCCTGAACCTGCCGGACGGGAAGATGTTCGGCGTGACGCTGAAGAACGCGCTGCGCCTGTACTGCGACACGCGCAACAAGTGGTTCGACTTTTGCTTCCGCAGCAGCAGCAGCAAGCTGCGCTTCCTCAACACACTCTCTTCAGAGCGGCAGTTCTGTGGGGAAAGTTTGTTCGTATCGGAGCTGGACGGTGGCGCCGCGTCCTGCTTCGACGATGACAATCTGTCCGATCGGGAGTACTTCCCGTACGTGGACGTGGATAGCAAGGAGTCGATGGTCGGGGAGAATGGTGCAGATTCGAATCTGTACGATGTGGTCGATGCGGGCAGTTTCCGTCCCTCGGTGGCGAGCAGCGTTTCTTCGTCCCTGTCGACCAGCTCGCAGCAGTACGCGAAAGAATCTCTAAGCGCGCGGGCAAGCGCAACCGGTGCACCGCCCATGATGCCGCCGGCAGCACCGCTCAGTGGCAGTGGTGGTGGTGGTAACACGCTGCCGAAAAAGTCTCGAAAAATGCCCAAAGAAGCGGTGTTGCAGCAGCAGCAGCAGCAAGTACTTGCCAGTGGAGAGTACGGTTCCAACTCGCTCGGACGCCGCAAGCTGGGCAACTGGTTCCGGAAGGCGAAAAGCACCAACAGCACACCGTCCCAAAGCCCGACGCACCATCCGATGGCAATGTCGCTTGCGTCCATCGGCAACAACAACAACCACTCGGACAGCTCGTCCCAGAGCAGCCTGGCGAGTGGGTTCCAGCAGCAACGGACGCTGTCGACACTCGGCACCGGGTCCACGGCGCTTACCAGCAGCGGAACCGCCCTATCGACCGGACCGGGCGGCAAAGGTAAACCCTCCAAACCGGACACGGTCGCGCCAGTCGCTGTTGTAGAATCATCTCAATCTCAATCCATCACACTCACCAACGCCACCGCGGCGACTAGTACGGCGGCAGCCGCCGCCTCCTCTTGAGGGTACGAGAGTACCCTGCTTTAATGTTGTCGTAGCCCTCATCTCATCCTTCCACCATCTTCAGTGTCCCCCCACCAGAGAGGCGCGAGCGCGAACGCTCTCGAAAGTCAATTCCGCATCCAGTGAGCCCCAGAGTCAATCATTCCATTCTGCCATCGTCACCATCGTCATCATCATCGCGTTCAACGTCATTGAATGGAACTTCGTAATCTCCAGTACCGCCACTCGCGCCAACCGTTATCATCTCAACCTCTCAACCAAACTGACAGCATTACAAACAGATTTCCTACCGATTCGATAGATTTCTTGCCATTCTTGTCCTCCTCCGCACCCTGGCGGTTCGCATTTTCATATCAATGCTTATCACTCTCACTCTCACTATCTCTCTCTCTCTACTTCTCTCTTTGTTGGCTCCAAGTGGCTTTTAGCTTAATAGTGGTAGCCTCTATTGTATTGTACTTTTTAGTGTATCGTTATAATTTAATCTGCTGCGCTATCGTTTATAGTTTTATCAGCTGTTTCTTCTTGTAATGTTACGTGTATTAAAACAAAACAAAAAACGACACACACTTACGTTGTGTAACGCCAAATCTTTATCATTAAAAAACATGCGCCAAGGAACTGAGGAAAAAAGCTGAGAATTAAAACAGGAAAAGCTCGAACCCGGAATTACTTTGTTGCAAAGCGCGTCGCCTTACTATTAATTAAACTGTATTATTACTATTATTTGAATACACACATTAGAAAAAAAAACAATCATTGTACAGTGGAAGGAAGGGAGTGTTGTAGTTATAGAACCCAGCAGTATGTATGTATGCGTATGAATCAATGTATAGCGAGAGAGAGAAAAAAACAATAGGAAAGTACCCTCCCCTAAGTATCTTTAATGTATCTCTTCGCGGTTAATTTCGTGTACTTTTAGAGAAAAATAGTGTTTTGCTAAGTGGTATAAAAATTAAATTATTCTCTTCTTTTTTTTTGGCATTCGAGAAACGAAAGTGAAAATTATACTTTTGCGTTGCTTAATTTCTTATCGACACGGTTGTCTCCCCTCTTTCGTGTTTACAGGTAGCTAACTAATTCGTTTGGTTTGTTTTAGTGGGCAGTTTTGGTTTGTTGCAAAAACAAAAACAAAAGCAAATCCGAAGCCGAATAAAACTTCCGTTTTATGTTTACAATTTAATTCTTTTGCTGTTTTCTCTTTCTTTTCGTGTGTATGATTTATCACAATGCTTTGTTTCTATCGATGTTTCTACCCTTTTTTTAATGTTTCTTCATCGAAACAATTACACTTTTCTGTTTTCTTTTAGAAGTTATAGGGTTGCTGCCGCCTTCCCGCTTTCACGTTCATGTTCCTGGTTCCGTGCGCAAATGAATGCATAATTAGCAGTAGCTACCGTTTGTTCAGTACATTCAAATGCTCGCTCACACATACACGCACACCATCCTTACCACTTTTGCTCATTTTCTTGTTCTTGTTCCAGATGATGACAAGGATGAGCTGTTGTTCTAATTGTTGCAACTCCTGTCCTCGAAAATCCTTCCTTCATCACTGCTCCTAACCAACATACAGCAGCATTAATGGACGCAAAACAGCAAGTTAAACTTTTTCACAAATTATTGGCGAGGAAACTGAAGCAATTGTGGTAAAAAATAGCTAAAAAAAGGTGATTAAGTTGATGCTTGGCTTAATTAGTTCTATTGTTCTACCATACATAGTAGTAACATACAATTAGCAACAAAAAGAAGTGCAACCCCATTTAGAAACGTAACACATAATAAAAAAAAACCCATCAACCGCTGCCAAACGAGCCAAAGAAGCGAAAAGGAGAAAGAAAAACATGAAAAAATGAAAAAAGAACTAAACAAAAAACACAAAAACAAAACACGAAGCACGACGAATGTGTTCACAATTGATGTTTTAAAACAGAATGTAGAACAGAAAGAAAAAGAAGAAGAAACAAAACGAAACAAATAACAATGAGTGAAAGAGACAACACATCATCCGTGTAAAACGCGTTCTGTGAGAATGAAAGTCATTTTTTGCTAACTTAAGCCACCACACGCTGTCGTCAATTGTTTGCATTGGTTGTAAAAGCTTCAAAACTATAAAAAGTAGATGAAGTACAGCACCACTCAACGGTAATTATGGTTTAAGTAACAACAAAAGAGAGAGCGAGAGAGACAGAGAGAGGTTTCAGCATTATTCAAACCATTTGCGTTTGTAGATTGGATCAACCAATTGGAGTTTATTGCTCAAATTAGACAGTTAGTGAACTTTGTGTTTGTGAAAGTGTTAAGTTACAGAAGTGAACAAGAAAACTATTCGTTTCTTACACTCCTACACATTGGACTATAAGAAGCGGAATTAGAAGTAGCACTGGAAGAAGAAAACAAAACAAGCAATCAAAGTTGAAAGAAAGTGTAGCAAAAAGCTCAGCGCCGCCACCGCCAACACGCTTACAATATGGCGGCGCTTACAACCACGTGCTCGCCAAGAAGATGGGGAGGGAAGATGGGATTTTAATCTACGGATTTAGTGATGTTTAGTAGCAGTTTTGAAGTATTAGCGATAGGCGATACAACACTAGGTGAGTGCAGGGAGAGGCTGAGAATCCAAACAAAAACAAAACGGTAGCAATAATGTATATTGCAATATTAAGCAAAAAAACTCTGAGAGAGAAGAGACGAACCAAGAAAATCAACACGAAACAGGAAGTTCACTTTTAGCTGGAAAGAGGGAGTTGAAAGGTGAAAACAAGCGGGGGTAGTCTGCTGGCAGAAATCAACTAGTAATACGCGGCTTCGTGTTTAATCTTGTTAGTGATTAGCGGTGTTGCTGAGTTGTCTAATGTTAATTTAACGACGATCCTTGCTGTCCTTCTTAATGGTTCTATTTTCTACTCACAAAAACCAATTTGCGCTTCCACCGCCGGGCATATGTCTTTTTATGGTCGCGGGTTTGGATATTGTACTTACGAAACAGGACTTGTTGTAAAACTATGTTAAAAACTTGGTGGAAAAGGTGGTAGTAAGAAGGCTAAAAAAAGGCGGAAGCACACAACAATACAGGGTTATTAAACTGAAAAGGAGCGCCAAAGGGAGCCCATTTTCCGGCACGAGAAGCGCGGTAGCTTTACCTTCTCGTCCTTATCTTCACTTTCGTGGTAGCCTGATACAGAAGATCACGCATGGCAAAAAACACGTGTTTTAGAAGACTTCTTCTGCAGGAGTCTTGTAGTGCGGCTGAATTGTTTTGTTAATTTTTTTAAACACTAAAACCCCGTCGTTAAGTCGGAAAACGGTAAAAATAAATTTAAACCTTATACAATAAGATTATACTCTCTCGAGGCAAGGATATACAAAAAAAATACACACAACACACTTTTAGCTGGTTAGTTTGCAGATGTTGTGCAATAAATCATAAGACACATCTAGAATCGAAACCATCTAAACACTAAAAAGAAATTTATAAAAGAGGAAATCAATTAATGAAATGGTGGGATGCAAGTTGGAAACCTATTGGATTTTGCTGATGTTTCTTTTTATGTTCGTTTTCCACTGCGTTTGCGTTTCATCCACCGTCTCCGTACTTTGCGTCACACAAAATGTGCACTGTAACTGAACTGTATTTTAATAATGTTACGTGTTTCTTTTTAATGCGTGTGTTAAACAAAAGGGGAAAACAAAGACTGGACGTGTGTAAATACGTTGCGTCCCTTATTGTTGTATTATTGTACAATTACAATCGCACCGACCATTGTACTAGCGCCGTACTAACAGCGCAGCACAAAACGCACACACACAATTAAATAAAAGAAGGAGAAAAAAACATAAAACTAACAATTGTCATTCGGAAACGGAAACATATCGTTGTTTGTCGCGTACAACACAACAGTTTGAATCTCACAACAAATAACAAAACATAAATCTCGAGCAAGCAACGTTGTTACACTTGTTAGGGGTAATTGGTAATTTAAGCAACATTACACCCCCACATCAACTAATAGAGATGTATGTTGTTTGTTTGTTTTTTTTTCGGTGTGTTTGTTGTAATTGTTCGAAACAATTCCGTTACCGATTGTTAGTTCCTTCTTTTTTTATAAGAAAAACACCGTTAAATTAAACAATTTAAATCATCCCGTAGAGAAAGCGTTAGGCGTTTTACTGGCCCATCTAGTCGGCCGTAGCAAAACCCGATGTGTTGTGTTTTGTTAAGAATGGCCATCATAGTAAACACAGAAGTAATCGAAATTTGGTCAATGCAATGCGGCGCGCCTACCCACTGCCTAGCAACTGTGTCTCCACGTGGCACTATGCGGGAGGGTGGAGCGAGCTCGATCGCACTAAAAGAGTAAAAAAACACACATGAATAAATAAAAATAATGAAATAAAGAGAAAGCGTGAAAAAGTGGACAAAAAGCAGACAACTAATAAAGGAATTAAAACGGAAATGAAAAACCCAAAAAATGAAAAACTCACGTGTTTCTTTTTCTGTATTACTTTTGTTCGTTTATTATTCGAATGGATGTAGATGTTGCACCTACAAATGCGCTTTTCTTCTTCCACGTTTTGCGCCATCTACTGCCTACTGAGCCTTCTTCTCGCTGGCGGCGGCGGCGGCGGTGGTGCGGGCCGGTTTGCTACCATCGTCCTTGAAGTGCAGGAACAGGAACGAGAACAGGAACATGCCGACCACCATCGAGAAGGCGCTGGCATAGTACGGATAGGCGCTCGGGATGAACCGCTCGTACTGGGTGTGGGTGAGCGGCCGGACCGACACCTGCGTCGTCGAGTACAGGTGCGTGTAGCCGATCCGGTCGTAGTTCACCTTGAACTGGTACACCCCGTACACGTCCGGGATGAGGAACCGGGCCTCGTAACGCCCACCGCCAACCGGGACCAGCGTCGTGCGCACGAACGGATCGATGCGCACAAACTCCAGCTGCACGTCGGACGCCTCGAACGCTTTCCACTTGCCGTCGCTTCCGCGCGTTTCAATCTCGATCGTGTACACGACCGGATCGGTCACGGTGTACGCGGACGGCGGCTGCGACTCGCCCTCCTTGCTGTGGCTCACCGACCGCGCTCGGATCACTCCGTTCTCGCCAAACACCCACTTGCTGATGGCCATCGCGACGTCCTGGTTGCCCGAGCGGGCAAAGTGCTTGCCACCGGCCTGGGCACGCTGGACCGGCGCCAGGAACGCTTCGTCCGAGAAGAAGTAGAGCGAGCCGGAAAACACAACACGCGCGTTGTTGCGTGCCTGCAGGGCGGCAATCAGCAGCGTGCCCTTGCCGACCGCATGCGGGTACTCCTTGATCGGGGCGTCCGGCACGTAGCTGTACGCGGAACTGTCCGCCGTCAGCAGCTGCAGCACGAGCGGATTCTCCCGATCGGCCAGCAGGCCGGTGCCGCGGTACAGGAGCGGCGCAACGCCCGCCCGATCGCCCACGATGATGCTCGCATCGATCAGATTGTCGGGCGAGGCAACGATGGTGGTGTGGTCGCCCGCATCGGACACGTCATAGTTCAGATGGTCGATCACTGCCGCCTTCTCCTCGTCCACCTCGAACCCGCACTCGGACGCAAGCTCACGGAGCGGGTCGCCCGAGGCGGTGCTACCTGCCACCAGCACATTGCCCCCGTTGTCGATGAACTCGGTGATGGCTTCCACGCTCAGCGATCCGCCGAACTCCTCCACCGACGGGGCGAACAGGATGAGGTGCTGGTAAAGAAATTCGCCATACTTGCTCAGCACGAGCCCGGCGTCATCGGCCAGCTTGAAGGTGAGCTTGTAGCCGCGCTCCTGCAGCGATTTGAAGAAGATGGAGTGCGTCTCGCGGATGGCCAGATTGTCCAGCAGCACCAGCGTTTCGCCCGGCTCCGCCACGACCGCCGCCGGGGTGTGGGCCAGCAGCGCGAGCAGCAAAATCCCCGTAAATCCTAGCACCGACCGGTTCGACATGTTGGCACAATTTACTTGATTGATTTTTTTCCTCTATTCTTCTCTCTTTCTGCAGCGGCCACTTGGCACACGATTTGACAGCTCGCGTTTGACAGCTCACAATGGGCGCTCCCGTGCGGTTGAATTTCAGGAAAAGGCCTTTTCAAGTTTATTTTTCAAAAAAGTAACGTTCTGAAAAAAACTCATCAAACTTGCAATTGTTTTGTTTTCAATTTTTCTGTGTAAAAACTCCATTTTAATCCACAAATTCCAACCAATATTTCACATTTGATAAATAATTTTGCAAAAACAATCGTATATTTTTCCTCACACTGCCAGTACTTCATGACCACCAGCCTATTCCCACCGTGCGCATACATCGCAGGCAGAGTGGCCAGATTATTTTGGCGGTATTCGGCAGGAGTAATGTTGAGAACGCGTAACAAATGAGTAACAAATGAGGATAGCGATCCTTGAAACAGTATTCGAAGCGCCACAGATTTAGCTTGAACGACTGAAAAATCAAATATCTGTGATTTTCGGTAGGATAAATGGAAAATCGGTAGTTTTAGGGCGGTCATCTGTGAATCGGTAGGCATATAAAAATTCGGTAGGAATACAGATAAATCGGTATTTCTGGTCACTCTGATCGCAGGCTGAAGAAGAGCACAAAAAAATCTCTCCCCCCTCCCTCCTTCAAACACCAACGCGAACAACGCGAACTGTCAAAATATTGAATACACAAATAGAACCTTTCAATGTACGCCAAAACCGTGCCGACCGAGGAAATTCTTTTTCTTAGTGGTAAACAAATCGTTCTTCTCCCCCAAATCGCAGTGCATTGCCCGCCAGCGGAAGCCCGTGCCAGAGTGCGGAGTCCCGCCACTAGTTGCCCTCCAGCGGGCGGCGCTCCGGTACAATTCCATTTCCAATTTCACTTCCGCTCCACATCCGCACAGTGCACAGTTGCGGACGCTCAAAGAAACCACTTCGTGCAAATACTGAATCACGTTTCAGTCGCCCCCACCCGAAAGACGTGGGCTGGAATGGGCAGTGGACAGTGCTGGTGCCGGTGACCCCTGCAGGGCAGTCCGTTCATCTCATACGGGGAGGAAATCGGTTCCGATCCGCTGGCTAGTCTGCGGGGTGAAAGGTCCATCGCTGGCAGCGGGCGGGCGGCTGGCTGGAAAACTGGATTTTCTGCTTTTCTGCTGCCTTTCGCGTGTTCGCAGTCGCTTTGTGCAAGTGAGGGTGAAGATACTGGTGCACTGATTGCAGTCGACTGCTTTGCTCGTTGCAGGTTACTTCTGTTTCATTTCGACGCACTCGGTGGTTCCGGCCGTTGCACCGCTCAGCGCACGATCGTCGTCGTCGAGGGAGGGGAACAATACGGAAGGCGGTCGCGGCTCGCTAACGTACCGGACGGTGCTTTCCCGTGCGGCGCAGCCCGTACAGCAACCATGTTTATGGAGAAGATCTTCGACAACGTTGGCGTTGATATGATAACCAGCAATGATTCGGAGGAATCGATGGAGAAGTTTACCAACAGCATCGGCGGTGGTGTAAGTGTACGGGGCGGGGAACGCTTCCTTCCGTCAAGCCTTTACTAACGCGCTTCGCTTTCGTGTGATTTTGTGCGCGATTTTTAGAAATATCAAACGGTGATAACGGATCTCGGGAAGGCTCTGCTGCAGGCCGCCCGGGCCGGCAACACACCCAAGGTGCTCGAGCTGATGGGCCGCGGTGCACCGTTCACTGCTGATTGGGTAAGATATTCATGTTTGGACACAGAAATTGCATTCTTTCATGTTTGTTGCTTGCCCTTAACCATCTAGCTCGGGACAACGCCGCTGCATTTAGCCGCACGACACAACCACATCGAAACCTGCCGAGCGCTGCTAAGGGCCGGCATAAGCAAGGACTCGAAAACGAAGGTCGACCGAACGCCCCTGCATCTGGCTGCCTACCATGGTAACATAGAGATAGTGGAGCTGTTGCTAAGCAGCAAGTGCGAGGTCGATGCGAAGGATTTGGTGCGTACGGGCAAACCAGCAAGACCCGAAGACCAATGTAATGATTTATTTCCTTCTCTCTGTTTTTTTAGCTCAAAATGACCCCTCTGCACTGGGCGGTGGAAAAGCGGCACAACAAGGTGGTGGAAATGCTGCTCCAGCACGGTGCCGACCCGAACGCACTGTCCAAGTTCGACAAGTCGCCGATACTGCTCGCCACCAACATGAAGCAGATGGAGCTGGTGCGGATACTGATGCTGGCGAACCAGATGCGGGCGGCAAGCAGTGAACAAGTGGGGGTATGGGACAGAGAAGCTTGAGCGCACTTTAGCTGACACGTTTGCTGACACATTTCCCTCGCACAATTTTCACAGGTAAAGGAAGCGACCGACAGTCTCATGCACGAGCTGCAGCAGCACAAGGAGCGCCACCTGCCGGACCAGCCGACCGCCGCGAACGAAAACGACGAGATCGAGGATAATATTACGATGGAGCTGAGCAATGACAGCAACACGCAGTTGTCGGACCACTCGAACCACTCGCTGACGGACCATTTCATCGAGAAGGACGACAGCTTGAGCGACGCCATAACGAACCTGGTCCAGAGCACGGAGACGGATCCGAAAAATCTCGACTCGTCCACGCTGCAGATGCTGAAGGAGCACGGCATCTCGTTCATGCCGTCGGATGATACCGGTAGCCTTATCACGTCCGCCATCAAGAGCGGCCGCAAGGTGGTGCTGTCCGAGGCGGGCAAGTACGCGCTTAAAGAAACGAGAAACATTCACCCCCAGCAGCAGCAACAGCAGCACACGCAACCTGCCCAGCGGCAAACGGGATCGTCGACCGTGCCCGGGACCGCCGCCACCGCCATTAGCCATCCCAAAACGAAGACAATCAAAATCATTAAAAAGCAAGCCTCGTCGTCGGGCAACTCGTCGTTCGGAGTAAGCTTACCGGGCCAGCAGCACTCGCACATCCATCACGTACACCAGTCGAGCGCGACGGGCGCGACGCCGACGATCAAGACGAACAAGGTGATCAAAATCCTCTCCCCGGAGGAGTTCAAACAGATCTGTGGCGGTGAGGTGGGCGGCATCAAGCGGGTGTCCTCCTCGGAGTTCAAGAAGGTTCCGGTTGGGTCGGGCACGGTGAGGTAAGTGTTGTGTGGCCGTTTGTTTTGCCCTTCGCTTGCTAATGCAATCTTCAATTCCCTTGGGTAGATTCCCCGTCGGCAGTCGCTCGCACGTGATACCATCGTCCCATCATGGTGGGGCCGTGGGCACGAAGCAGATCAGCAAAATCGTGATGACGAAATCCGGCCAGCGGTTTCCGGTGGTGGCGGCCGCCGGCAAATCCGTCAGCGACCTGGTGCAAGCGAAGCACAGCATCGCGAACGGACTGTCCAGCGGGCACAACCGGCACATCATCACGTCGGCGGACGGTGTGAAGCGGCTCCGGACGGCCACCGGTATGGAGATCATCTCGTCCCTGCCCACCAAGCTGCCCCAGGATACGGTCGTGTCGGTCGAATCGTCGCCCCGGGTCGGCGCCGTGTACCACCGGGTGACGGCGATGGGCAACCACCATCACCATACGGCCACAAACACCACCACCACCACCTCCTCCTCCTCCTCCTCCGCCTCCCTCTCGTCGGCGGTGAAAAGTGGCAGCGGGACGGCAGCCACCAATCTCGTGGTGGAGCTGCTCGAACGCCAGCTGCTCGAGCTGAAAAAGCTCACCGAAGATCTGCGGAAACAGTTCGACCTGTCGCAGAAGCAGAACGAGGAGTACCGGACGCGGGTCGATAAGCTGGAGAAGGAGGTGCAAATGCTCAAGCAGCAGCAGCACGGGTCGGGCGGAGGCACGGTGGCGGAGACGGCCGCCGGCAGCCTGGTCGAGATACTGTAAAGCCCCAGTTTCACGGCCAGTAACGGTTGCGCGTAACGCGTACCGGTAACGCGTACGTATATGGTGCAACCTTGACACACTTACACAAACACACACAAAACTCTACTACCTTTTAGGAATAGTTTGTAAAAAAAAAAAAAAAACAAAATGGAAGAGGAAATTGAGCGCGTGTGTGGCACGCGTGAAATTTCGTTGAAAAATGTTAACATGTTCGGGAAATGTTGTTGAAACATTGTTGGCTGCTGATGGTGATGGTAGTGATGGGAGAAATGGCAACAATCCTGACGCGAGATTACTTTCTATACCTGAACTCTGGTGCTGCATGTGTCTATTTTTTACCTCTTTAGCTCTTTCGTTCGTTTAAGCACAATTTAAAGGCTGAATTACGTTGTCTTATTATTGTACGCTTGTAACGCTAGTTTACATTGTTCTGCTTACAACGATTCGGTTCTATAACCGCTGGAAGAGTTGTTGCTTTTCTTGTTATCATAATCAACCCACTGCGTTACTATTAGGTTTCCAAATTACCGTTCCATCGAATCTCTGTTTGAGAAGATTTCTTAATCGTGCACAATTTTAGTTTCGTTGTTTTGAACATGAGACGATAACAGCAACGTAAAAGCGAACGATCGCTTCATCTACCTCGTCACACACCGACGGTACTGATTTAACAGGAACAAACAAACAAACAATGAAATAGCAATAACAAACAGCAATAGTGTGTAAAAGGTAAACGATTCAACAAAACAGTCAAAGATGGAAACAGCAAAACGACTCCCATCCCATCATAACGGCCATTTCAAATGTAAATTCAAACCGCGTTCGAGAAAGTGAAAAAAGAAAGTGAAATTTTGCCGCCACCACCACCACATCATACGCTGTATAGGAGTTGTTGGTTTTAAATTATAGCGCTAGGGACTGTGCAGAAGCAACAGAGGAAACTAACTGCAAGCATTGAGCAACAATTAGATGTGCTTTCCTTTGCGTTCGTTTATGACGCTTTTGCGGATCGTTTGTTTAACACAAAAGAGAAAGGGCGAAATTGCCGTATTATCATGATACTAATTGTGTGATTGCTTTTTTGGTTTCAAAATTACTAAAACGAAACACCAAGCCAAACACAATGAAAGTGAACAGCTACTAAACACCTCAAATTTACTTGCAATCGTTTGCATTTATTCAGCAATTTCCGATCACGAAATTGAACGAAACAACTCATTCTAAACGAAACACAAAAGCTCATTCGGTAATTTGTTCAGCCGTTTGCTGCAGTTTCCAAGTTGAAATTGCCACCAATTTGCACCCAAACAAAAAGGGGGGGGGGGTGCAAGAATCAGATTATACATTACAGGGGTTTCCAAGGAATTCTCATAGCTGTGGGACACTTTATTGACTGTTGCGTACGGGAAATGAACTTAATGTAATGGGAATTTGATTCTACAGCACGCTTGTTGGACAAATCTAATAGGAATTTTCAAGGTGCATGTCCAAAAGAGTACAATTCCCATCATATGACGTTCACTTCCCATTAGAAAGAGTCAAGGAAGTGTCCCACAACTATGAGAAGCCCCTTGGAAAACGCTGTATACTAATAAGAGGCCTAGTAAGGTAGAAGACAGATAGATGGACAGGTAGGTCACAAAATCACCACCAATGCGCTCACAGCGCTGTGTTGCATTGTTTGTTGTTCTTTTGGCAGGCAGATGTTTAAGCGGGTGGAAAAGCTTATAAGAATCGGGGCTAGAATTCATTAGAATCGTAAGCAATAATCGAAGAGAATAGGGAAATAAGATAGAGGGGGATGCGCTCTCTTCATGTAACTCTCTCTGTCTCTCCCTTTATCTCTCTGTCATTGTTCCTCACAAAAGGGTTCATCTTTTTATTTTTTTGTTCTCTTGTACATATAGAAATTAAGCCGCTAAACTTGTTTTGTAAAATGTAACTTTACGTAACATCGCCTTACTTCGGTTTTATTTTTCGTAACAAGTCGAAAACAGATTAAGTAACGTGTTTGGAGGGGGGGGAGAGGGAGGAAGTAGATACAGATTTCTTCTCAACAAGCAACCGTTTGCCGTGGAACGGCGGAAGCGAAGCAGAAGGGAACGACTTATAACGTGGCTTCCATGCAGCAGCAGCGCGCGCGGGTGTGCGTCTGCGTAAACGCAAGCCCTCCTCACGCAAGTGTTTTTCGGTAGAATGTAAACTCTAAATAAACAAAAAGCCACGGATGCATTTCATTTTCAATTCCTGCGCTTCTCTTTACTTCCTTCTCCTTTTAAGGGAAAATTGAACATTTTCCAGTTCCGGTCCTGTTCAAAGCTTACACGCCGGTGTGCTTCTTCACCCAATCCCGGAAGGCGGTAACGCGTGCGAACGCAGCCGGATGGCCCTTGTCGCAGCCCTGCGCATGCCCGAAGCTCACCACACCGACCAGCGTCTTATCCTCCGCCAGCACCAGCGGACCACCGGAATCCCCATTGCAGGGCGAGCGCAGCTCCTCCCCGACCGCGCACAGCGTGCTCTTGCGCACCAGCAGCGGGCTGAACGTTTTCTGGCACTGCTTGTTCGGGATCACCTTGAGCGTGGCGTACTGCAGCTCCTGCGCTACCTGACCCCCGTTCACCATCAAGCCCCAGCCGCTGACGACGACCTCGCGGCCGGCAAAGTCCTCATCACCCGTCGGCAGCCGGACGGGCTGGACGCGCTCGCTGAACTCCACCTTGCTGGGCAGCTTCACCAGCGCGACATCGTTCGCCACGAACAGTGGGTTGTACTTTTCGTGCTTGAAGAACTCGGTCGACTCCAGCACCAGCCGGCCGTCGTTCGTGTTGTCGCTGAAATCGACCGCCCCGAGGTGCACCTCGACCGACTTCGCCAGCATCACGCAATGGCCCGCCGTCAGGACCCACTCCTCGTTCAGCAGCGAGCCACCGCACAGCGCCTGCTGGCCGTTGCCGACGTGCAGCGTGAGCCGAACTTGGTACGGAAACTGGCCCAGCTTGGCCGTTTCACCGTTCACCACCCGCATAGCGCCGTGGGGCGCGGCCTGGGCGACCGAAGCCACCAACGCGAGCAGAGCCAGGGCGCAAGTTGCCGGTTGCATTTTGTGCACTTCAAAAAACACTCTTTAACACACTGCTTGGGGGGATCCTCTGCGATGGAGGACGGACGAACGAACTGTGGCCTACCATTGGGGAGAACTTTCTTTTTATAATCGATCCCATCCAACGGTAGTCTCGTTCCGGGGGGCGATAAGATCTCGATTAGAACTTCGTGGCAGATTGCAGCTTATGTCGAGACAGGTTGAAGTGTAGCCGGTCAAGAAGCGAAGTACTTTGTCTGTTGTTCATTGACCCATTCCCGCTGAGTGTTGGAAATGCCGCGGGGAAAGTGTCTTCTGTCCACATCGATGCATAATCTGCCCATATTCAAGTGCTATGTTGCTCTTGAGAGCTTCCGGAACTGGAGCGGAAGAGTTCCATTGCAAATAATGGGTTGCTTTTTTGAGAAATTCCTTAAATCAAAATTTAAATCATACCAAGTTCCCATTCGTTTATCAAATTGAAACGTGTTTAGTGCAATAAATTCTAATTCACATCAACACTTGATGCACGGGCAATGGCTACATCAATTCGCATCGCATTCGGTTGGCATCAATGAGTGCCTGCTGGAATCTTAATTAGTCAAGTGTCGTGCTGTGAAGTGTGAAGTGTGGATTTCCACGTCCTTGGGCTGTCTGAGCGCGTTGCATTAAATGTGATTTGCCATGTGCGGATGTGCGAGGGGAATAGTAAGAGGGACTAAAGTCTAAAATAAAAGGTGAATTTCAACTGCTTCTGTGCGTTGGATGTAGTCAAAACGTGCACCATTGCAACGATTAAAACTTTGAAATCATGCAAAAGTTGGAAATCAGCTTTCAATGGCTTCAACATTATTGGAAAAATATAACATTCACTTGTTTTGCATCCATTTGCCGAAGAATTGTTGAACGCAACCCGTTTTGCAACGGACTGTGGAAGAGATTTTTTTTTGCATTTCTGCAGTAGTAGCGCCATCTATCGGCAAATTGGTTGTACCAATTTTACAGCGCACCAACACAATCAAAGAGGTATGCAGGGTTCGTGGGGCGAATAAAATAAAAGAAGAGCATAAATGAATGTTACGAATGAGAGGGTCTGGAGAAAATGAATTTCGTTAAGTCGTAATGAGGATGAATGCTAAACGTAAATCCCATTTTTTTATAATAATTTTTTCAGTGCTTCGATTAAGTTGTTTTCTTGATTGTTTTAAAGAGTCTTGAGTTGGGTTTCTATGTGTTTGTTTGTTTATTCGTCAAGTATTTAGCTTATCTTTTGAAATTTACTCGATTCTTTTGGTTGTACGACACGTGCATGCGTTTTTACAGACATTTTTCATTCTCCAAAGTACATATTTAATAGATTGATGCTTGGGTTTCCTATACAGGCGTCCCCCGAGCTACGACCCCCTCGAGTTACGACGATTCGCAGATACGACGAATTTGATTTTGACAGTGCGAAGAAATTGATGTATTTTTTTGGAATTTCTGTGCTGAAAACCGTTACAAACACATTTCCAAACATTCTACAACTAGCCGATCTTTGATATTTATATCGCGTAAACGACTTTCGGTGTAAAATTAATACATTATCAAACATTATTTCAAATAAAAATCACGAAATCATAGATTTCGCCTCTTCAACTTCGGTTTTAAACTTAACAGTGACAGATATTCGACATACGACTATTTCGACTTACGCCTTGCTTTGGGCCATTTTTTCGGTCCCAAATACAGTCGTATCTCGAGGGACCCCTGTATTTATCTTCCAAATTTGGAGGTATTCACTTAGGGAATCACATTGTTGTTTTTTTTTTTTTTTTAAATGAAACTAC
Organism: Anopheles quadriannulatus; assembly: GCA_000349065.1. Lineage (NCBI taxonomy): Eukaryota > Metazoa > Arthropoda > Insecta > Diptera > Culicidae > Anopheles > Anopheles quadriannulatus. The sequence continues at coordinate 969,639 of KB667633.1, forward strand.
GTGGTTTTTAATTTTCATTTAGTTTAGAAAAAAGTGTTAAAAATGGTGCACTATTGATGGATCTCGATTAACTCTAAATGTCATGCAAAAAAGCTAAACAAACAATATATTTGTTTTCTTCAACTCATTGTTCGATTTTGTAGTGCACAGGAAATATAAAATAGATAATGTTATTAATTCTTTATTCCCAGAACAATGCCTGAAGTGCATCGATTCTAATCAGGACTGTTATCCTCATAGTAAGGATTAACTCACTGATTACGCCGTATTGATTCGTAGATCTTAATTGCCTTAGAAACACTTTCCTACAGTAAGTGCCCACGGTATGAAATTTTATTAATAAAAATAGCAAAATAACGCGTATCTAGAATTTCCGCATAAGTCAAATTTCACAATTTTCAGTCAAAATGTCAATAATTTTCGTGTAATTCTGCTTGACGTGATAAATTTATAACGCAGGATACAACTCTGACAGTATATTACAATTGCAACCTTCTTGAAGGATTTATAAATTTGTTTCACATTTCACAATTTATATGTCAAATCAGTACAATTTGATAAAATTTCAGTCAAATTTAGAAAACCGCGTATCTCCGAATCCCCGGATAAGAAATACCGAGTATCTCAGGGACTATCTGTATTTTCTTTTGTATTGTTCTTTTTTTTAAATTGTAGTGTTTGACATAATTTATATGTTTGGAAATGATAACTAAAGGCTAGCAACTGACTGTGTTTTACTACAATAAAACTTCGAGAATAACTATTTTTTTAATTATTTTGTTCCAACGCTAATCATTTGGTATCAAAAGAGCTTCCTTAGAAAATACGATAATTTTAATCCAATTAGAAATAATCTAGTACGATATAATTGTATTCCCTGGATAATGTTGTGAAAAGCAGGTCCTTAACTTTCATAAACATCGAAATTTATTTTTGGTCGCAATAGCCACCACGTTGTCGAGGATTGCATGAAAAATTCTTATCCTAATTCTTATCTCCACGTGTCTCGAGCTACCATTCGAATGCAAGTGCATTTCACACAAAAGCAATTAAAACTAGTCCAATTCAGAAGCGCCTGATTTCCTAGTCGCAATTCAAAGAAAGAACAAAAAACTACACACGCATCGAACACAAAACCAACAAATTCACACGCTGCCCAGTTCCGGGGTTCAGTAGAGCCAACACGGGCATTGCATCGCTGACGTCGTTCGCATTCGATCCGGTTCCGTGCGCAGTCTGGGAGGGCTACGCAATCGCTACCACGCCACCATCACCATGTTGCGCATTTAGCAGCGCTTGACCATTCACACAAAACCAACCTCCCACGGACACTGCCTGCACCATTCGCCACCTGACATAATGGGGTGGGAATTCCCCATGCTTGCGCCCCCCAATACACGCACGGCATGTCGTCTGTGATCTCGGGCGGCGAAGAGTCATTCATAATTCTAGGAATCGTCGCTGCCGTTTGCCAAATCGAAACGATGCAGGGCGAAGATGAAAATACACAAACAAGTGGCGGCTGGGGGGGGGGGGAGGATGTGGATATGATGTGGAGGGTGTAACTCTCGTCGAACGGAAATGCCTTCGAGTTCGCGCCAAAACGATAACCAAGTGTGAAGGCTTGCCAGCCGATAAGGGGAAGTTTGTGATATGATGTTTGATATTTTGTTTCGAAACAAACATTTGGTGTGAGTGGAAAAAAAAAACCAATAAGCATGACTTGTATGTAGTAGTTTCATCCAATTAAAGTGTGAATATAATAAGGATAAGTTATCCACAAGCAGCGAATAATTTTAAACGAAAATCAAACACTATAATATGATTTCTTTTTTACTCTACAGTCACTGACATTTTTCATCAATAGAACAGCATATGTACGATCTAGATTTATACAATATATTTCAAGAAAATAGCCATTATTTGCGTAAATTAAATTTCGGAAAATTATTATTCAATTTGCCTGCTTCTGCAGCTTATCCGTATATTTTTTGCTCAATTTCTGCTTAAAATTTTTTATAATTATTACATTATTACATTATTATTAACTCTGAACGAAAAATGTATTTTTCCTATCTTTCCAATCATAAACTGCAACCACGTGCTAATTTTTCCATGCACAAACTGCACCAGGAAGCCAACCACGTGCTCCCATCCGTCGCAGTGGTGAGTGCAACCACGTGACTACCTGCAGCATGTTCAAAACAACGCGCACCCAAAATGCGTCCATTACTGTACGCAGCCCCCCGCGGGTACGCAGCATGCGAGAGCTACTTGCAGTCGAAAACAGAAAAAAACGGCCCAAAGCGCCCGGCACGGGTGCAAACGGTGGTCCAAGGGCAAAGGGATGGCCGTGGGAAGACGCGCGCACCATGGTTGGAAATAGTTGTGCGATGACTCATCGCCCAAGCTGTTGCGGCCCAGCTCTTGTGGCTTGCGTATATACGCTCTGCTTCGGCATCTTCTTCTCCTCAACGCAATAAAGGGGGAAAACAGGGCAACGACAACAACAAGTGTTGTTGTTTGATATCTCTCACCATCGCTCTTTCTCCCTCTCGCTCTCATTTTCGATCGTTCTGAGAAACTGAGGTGGCTTGGAGATAAAAAAAAAACACGAATCCCAGCCTACCAAGCAACACGGCTACGGAGCGAGCAAGCGGGATAGAAATAGCCAACAACGTATCCTCTCGCAGGCACAAACATAGAATCTCAGAACAAAATGATCTCAGAAGACAAAACAGAACGTAACAACTATGTGTGCCCGTTCGTGAGGTCGGCGTGTTGCAACGTGTTTCTGCTTATCTTTACCTCCCTCCCCGTCATCCTCATTCTGCAGCGGGGTGCAGCGAGAGAATGCACATTCCCTTGCATGCGCGCTTTCGTGCTTCGGCAACCTGTTTCTTCTCGGCGCAGAAGGCGCATTGGGATCGATCCACAGATTACGACCCGCTGCTCGAATGCTAACGCCGTGACGCTGTCCTTGAGCATTTGAGAGGACTGCTTGGGGAAGGGGAATGGTGAATGGTTGTTGTTTTTTGTTTGTGATTTTCTGTTTCCCTCCACGAGGTGCACGCAGTATTGATGGAATTTGGCCGTTATCCGGCTATCCCGTGCTCGGAGGCGTCCCCGGTGGCGCTAGACGGTTTGCGATAAGCGCAGGCAAAGGGACGGTTTTTCCACCCCTGCCCTGTTCTCGTGTTTATCCACGTTTCCGGGAGAGGTGAGTGAAGGCACAGACACAGAAACACAATTTATTTACAATCCAAATAAATGCGATTTACGATAACAAAAGGTTGGAAGATAAAAGGTTTCGTTTGAAACTGTAGAAGCTGCACAACGACAGCAAAAATATAACTAATAGTTTGTTTTAATTGCTTAAAATCTTTATCATTAAGTTTTAAAAATAAGGAGCTACTAAATAACAAAAATTCCATAAGTCTCTGCGGTCATAAAATCCCCCAACAATCTGCACGAACGAACTGCACTTGTGTGCTGCAAATTAATGAAACGCTAAAATGCGGCACAAAGTTCAACAAACTTTACGTTTCTTCCGGATTGTTTTTTGTTGCTTCTCCATTCGTTTGTCCACCAAAAAAGGGGTGACATTCGCGAACCACATACACACATACACGCAGAAAAACGTGTTGCTTGACGCCGCGTACCAGCGGTTGTTGTTCTTGTTATTGTTCTTATCATTAATTCCCTCCTTTCCACCCCACCACCCACAACACTTTGAAAAAGTGTTAATAAGCCTGCAAAAAAAATGAGAACGAACGATTCGAACCTCGATCTGTTCACAACCGGATTTGCCGGAGTTTCGAAGCTCTATCGGTAAAGCAAACGTGCTAACTGGACGCTTCATGGGCGACAAATCTGACGAATTGAACGAGTATGTGTGTAGTAAACATCAGCAACAAACGACATCGCACAATACACCCAACCCCCAGGTCCTGCTGTTGGTGGTGGTGCAAATTAGCGGGGGCGCAAATTTCAAACAGTACAGTGCGCTATGGATTTTGTTGGCACGTTGTGGGCGCATTTGATACGCAAGGGCTTGCGCAAATGGTGCCACTTTCTCTCGATAGTTACACTGCTAAAAACAACACTGAAGCTAAAGAGAAAAAAACCCGACTTGTGTTTATGTTTGTTCGATTGTGTGTGTTAAATGACCTCAAAGATACGAATCTTTATAAAATGTTCCTTCGAATTGAATTACGATCAACAGTTTATATCCGAACTATTAAACAGCTTCTTTCTTATTTAACTATCGGCGTATTCATTTAGAAAGGAGATATTCATACTGAAAACTAAGGGAAATAATATACGAATTACACTTAAAAGGCTATAAAAAGATAGAACATAAATATGTAAAAAATAAACTCTATTTAACGATTTGAATAGCGTTTTTCCAACGCTCGCGAGTTGTTTTCCAACAATACATCTGTCACAGATATAAGATTACTGTTGGGAAGCATATCAAAAGCCTATCGATAGAAAAGACCTCTTTTTGGCTTTTTGTAGACAAAATACTAAGCGAGACAATTTCTTTCCAAGAAGATCCTTTGAAAGGTAATTATTTAGCTTACTTGCAAAAATAAATCTACTTGCTGTTACCCGGAATATTCACCAAGGCGGACGAAGACATGCATGTAGGCATTTTTTTTTAATTCTACCTTCGATTTTTATCAATTCTCTTTCAGTTTATACGACAACTTTGTTGGAGTAGAGCTTTTGTTATTATTAACATGCTTTGCAGCTGGAGGACGTTAGACCGGTTTGCTAGCTAGGGTGTCATATTGAAATTCCGCCGAAATTCGCTTGAAATTCAGTTTTGGCGACATTGCTTGCCACTGTGAAATCAGTGGACGCTCTTACATGTTTGTTCATGTTTCCCAGGTACTATTTCACTGTTGGGCCGGTTGCATCCATCGCCCGGCCAAGATAACGCAGGAATGTAACGAGTTGTCCCTCGTTCTTCATTTTCAGCATCTTTTGGAGCTTCATGTCCCTCAGAGTCGTCAGCCATTCAGCACCGGACTTTCTTTCGATGCTCTGATTTTTGTCTAATAGTACCAAGCTGTTATTGATGCCGGGACAGGTTTATACGACGACCAAAAAACTGTCGCACGGAGTCCGTTTTAGACGCTACGGGATGCCGTTCTTCGATCGCACACGCTTGTAAACGAAGTTGCTTCAGTTTTTGGGCCATCGCGATTAGAGTTCGGTTGATAGAGGTGTCAAGTTTTGTGTGTCAACTCATGGGATACTATCAGTAGCGGATTAAGGGTGGGATTCGATCCCCAAAAACAACCATTTAATAAACAAAAATTCATTACATATTTGACAATTGTTTTAATCAAAATAGAATCAACCCAAACCGGATCTCCTTGTCCATTCTCAAAGCGTTACAAATCGTTCATTATGAATGATAAAATAGATTTAAAAAAAATTAAGTCTTATATGCATATCGAAAGTTTATTCAAATTGTTAAGAAATCAAGTTTTGCAATTAGAGCAGAAGAATTAAGAAAAGTAGAAAGACGATAATCTTTAGCAATATCTTCTAAAATTGCGATAACTCTTTTGATTGAAAATACGACCGAAGCTGTGATAATTGCAATCAGAATAAATAACTCTCCCGATTATATATTTTATGTGTTAACGAAACATACATTTAGCAACTCTTTGTTATCCTTCAATTTGAATTTGAATTGAAACATGCTGTTTATTAAATATTCTTGCTTCCAAAAAAACCTTCCTTCCCGAACATTCCACCAGCGCCTTGCATCCGTCAACTACTGTACGTCTCAAAAAAAGCAATGGTGGAGGGGAAGGAGGTAACAAAAAACCGGGAGTCCCATTTTAACAGCTTTCAAAACCCGTGCATACACGCATTGGCTCGGCAGCCCCAAACGCAGCACCGTCGGCGAAGGTTGTGTGTCCGCGCGCGCACCCGCACGCGGGATTTTGTTGTCTTCTTCTGTCTGTTAATTCTCTCCCGTCCCTTTTAATGCCATTCCGCGGACGAGATGGAAAGAAGCAAGCCAAACTGCCGCCAATCCCCAAAAACGGTTCCCTCCCCCCACAAACAGATGTAGGATGTAGACAAAGGGGCGTGAGTGAGTGAGGGCTTGTGAAAAACCAGGCGCAAAATTCGAACGGCGTACAACACGCGCGCCGCCAGCACCACCGCACACATGCAAAAAGCACGAAGCCTCCCAGCACGATCGTGCACGAGCGCGCACGGGTAGCCAATCGCAGCGCCGGTGGATGACGTTATGCGGGCTATTTTTAGCACCATGAATCATATGTTCCTGTACCAAACCCGCACACACTACTGTAGCAGCGCACGCACACCAGCAAACCGCCCCGTACGGGTGAAGCTTTCATCAAGTCGGCTCCATTTTTCCGTTCTCCATTCATTCGCTTTTCTACCTTCAAGCCGGACGGGTGTGTGTCTGTACGCGCGCGCGTGCGTGCATTTTGTTTTCCCTGTCGTCCCGACAGTAGCCGCCAGTACCACGCCAGAAAGCACGCGAAAGCCAACCGCACGGGATATTGGGGTTTTCCAACCACCGCTCTGGGGATAGGCGAAAGAAACTGAAACGAAACAGTGTGTGCGTGTGTGTGGTTTGTGATTTATGCGTGGTTTTGTGACAGCAAATTGGAAAGATAAGTCGAAAGGGTGTGTAATGTCGTCATCGCCCTTGTACGGCGCGCCACAGTGAGAAGGAATATTGTCGGAATAATAATCGCGTCGAATGTGTATTTCGACAGTCCCGTCCGTCCCAACAACACACAACGGTGACACCATCCATCCCGTCGTTTTTTGCTAAGTAGGCGTAGCGTGAATTAGGCGTAGGCCGCCCTGTGTGTGCATTGCGAAATATATTCCACACCCCTCCCGCCCTGTGCTCGCGTGTGTGTGTGAGTTGCCGTGTAGAAACGCGTGAAAAATCCACCCCACCGTCAAAGAGGCAAGGAGCGGCGGTGTGTGTGCTGTGGCGGAACATTCTGTGCAATAATACTTTGTTGTTTCGTATGTGTGCATGTGTGTGTGTATGTGCGGAGACACAAATCCATTATTATTGCGCGGTCTTTCATTGGTGTTGACGTTTGCACGTACGGGAGAGCGCGCGCGTGCACGTGTGTGTGTGAGTGAGTGCGTACGCGATAGCTCACCCGTGCAGTTGGTGTGCGCGTGTGTGTGTGTGCGACAAAGAAAGAGCAAATTGCAGATAAAAAAATAACCCTCCCGTACATTTCGCGACGCGTTTGAGCTCGTTCGCCAAATAGAACGCACTCTCGCTTGACGGGAACGATACGGCCCATAAACCTCAGCAAGAAAGAAAAACAACAACACCAACAACTACACACTTCAAGTGGCCTTACCAGGAAAAAGCAAAAAAGCAAGCAAGCAGCAACAACAAAAAAAGCAAAAGCAAACGACAGAGATAATCATTGTGTGTGTGTTCGTGTGCGTGTGCGTGTACTTGTGTGAGTGTGGCACTTCAAATTGCCTGTCATTTCCTCCTCCTCTGTGACCATCCGTTTGTTGTGATAAAGTATCCGTCATCGCAAAGGCTTGACAGTAGTGTGTGGTGCGATTAAAGCAAAGCAAAGCAGAAAAAAGCGCAATTCTTCCCTTGCCTCGGGTGTTGTAAAAGCTCGTTAACCTTCCAAGGTGAATCCGTAATTAAATCGAAATTAAAAAGCCGCGTCTGCACCTACCAAACAACACCCTGTTATTTCGTTGTACGTGGATGTGTTGTGTGTGTGTGCGTGCGTGTGAGAAAACAAACAAGTGTCAGTGCGTACTTCGATCCGTGAAAGGAACACGGAGGGCCCCGAAGGTTGTGCGTGTTGTTTATCCCTGTACGCAATTTGACATTTCTCGTTGTTCGTCCAAAACAAAACAACACGCTCGGTTCGGGTTTGGGAAAAACCCAAGGAAATTTGTGCAACGATTCCACCTTCCCAACAACGACACACAGCCACGATGCGAAACAACGTGCTGAGCAGTAAGCACGCCAACAACAACAACACGATGGAATCGTTCTACGAGGACGCAAACGCCCAGTTCCTTCCGGCCACAACGAACGGCGGTGGCGGTGGTGGTGGCGGTGGCGGTGTGGTAGTAGTGACGACGGGCAACGGGAATGGGTTGAAGCGGCCGGCCACCCTCGAGCTGAACCTCGGCCCCGGGAAGGCGCGCAAGACGCGGTACAACACGTCCATCACGATGCCGTCGGTGCTGCCGTCCCCGGACCTGCAGATGCTGAAGCTGGTGTCGCCCGAGCTGGAGAAAATCATCAGCACCAACGCGACGCTGCCCACCCCGACCCCGAGTGCCATCATCTTCCCGCCGTCGGCCACCTCCGAGCAGCAGCAGTTCGCGAAGGGGTTCGAGGATGCGCTGCTCTCCATCCACAAGAAGGACACGACCAGCAAGCTCAACACGAACGTGCCCACCAACACCACCAGCAACAACAACAACAACAACAATAGTAGTACGAGTAACAACAACAACAACAACAACAGTGCCAACAGTGTCACCCTCGTCGGTCCGTCGGCGATCGAGCGGCTCTGTCCAACGACGGCAGCGGTTGCGCCCGTGACGGCCATCGCGACGGCAAACACCGCCACCGGTATGGCGGCCGCGACGGTCGGCCATCACACCGGCATGAGCGGAGGGGAAATCACGTACACCAACCTGGGTAAGTGGGCGGCTATTATTTTCCGATAGCGAGCTTGTACGGCACCGTTTTCACCGTGACTTACATCCCACCTTTCCTTTTTCCCTTTCCCCACAGACTACCCCAGTGTGGTGAAGGAGGAACCGCAGCCGACGACGTCCGCCGCCAGCAACCAGTCGCCCCCGGTCAGCCCGATCGACATGGAGTCGCAGGAGCGCATCAAGCTGGAGCGCAAGCGGCTGCGGAACCGGGTCGCCGCCTCCAAGTGCCGGAAGCGGAAGCTCGAGCGCATCTCGAAGCTGGAGGACCGGGTGAAGGAGCTGAAGGCGCAGAATGCCGAGCTGGGCGGGGTGGTGTGCAATCTGAAGCAGCACATCTTCCAGCTGAAGCAGCAGGTGATCGAGCATCACAATTCCGGCTGCACGATCACGCTGCAGGGCAAGTTTTGAATGCACCAAGAGTGTAGCAATCTCGGTTTTTTTTGGGCTTGGCTGGCGGTCCCAATGTTCGTCCTCAACACGTCTACAAAAGCAACACGGTGTGCATCCCATCCTTTTAGGTGTCCTCTAGCAAAAAAAAAAAAAGGGAGAAAGTGCATGCGTGCGTGCGTCGTGATACGATTTTTGTTTGTATTTTTGTTTGTTTGTGAGGGATTTTTTTTTTGAGTTTGTGTGTGAGTAGAGAGAGAGGGAGAAAGAGGCGCCGGTCGTCATGAGGGCGACTAAAAAGAAACTACTAGGTAGTGTATACACGACCCGGGAATTGATTTCCGCGGCTCTCTTCAGGTTCAGGTCTTTCGTAGTAGGGGAGAGAGTTAGTTACTCGAAAACAAAACAAAACACATTTACGCGAACAAAGCTTATTGCCATTGTGAGACACAGAAATGCCTTATCGTATTAGAATTGATAGCCTATATATTTGGGTATGGAACGCCGCCGCAGGGGGATTTGGGGTGTTTTGGCGCTTCTTGGTACTAATAGAGGAGGACCATAGCGGAGGATGTATGTAAAACAACGGTGGATAATGCTAGTGTTTACCACTACTTGCTCTGTATGTTTGTGCAGGAAACAAAGCAAGAGGAGAGCAGCGATTTTGCGGATCGATGTTGTTAGCAATAAGTTGTTAAGTCTCCTTTAGGGTAGCAGGGGTTAGCAGTAAGTTCCGAGGTGTAGCATTCAAACGAGTCAGATTGTTTTTCAAATGCTTTAGACTTCGGTTGAAACAAAAACAGAAAAAAAACAAGTGCTTCTAGTCGTTGGAATGAGCCGTCCGTGTCTGTCTCTACCACCTACCCGTGGCGCGTGATGGGCACGGTCGACTCGAATTCTCCTGCAGCGCCGCAGCATGAGAAAGTGCCGCATTGAAAGTGCATCCCGCAATGCTAGTGTCATATTGTTAGTTTTTACATGATTTTTTATAATGTATAAATAGAGCTTTTATTTAGGTGTAACTGCTTTCTTGCACAGCGCGATAGATTGATTCTTTCCTTTTTTGCTTTCTACCGTCACTCCGACGATTCTCTATAGTCAAAACGATCTGATCCCAGTCTGTTGCGTTGCCTAAAACCATCCCGACCGCACAGTTTTACAGTTTCCTTTGTCACATTTAATTCTCGCTCTGTAAAAACTATGCTTGCAATCGAAATAACATGCCAGGAAGTGGTGTGATACATGCCATACATTTCAAAAGGGAAGCTGCTTTCCCATGCTTCCGCCCTCCCCCACCACCATTTCAAAGCAATTTACTCTAATGACTCTAACACGACAACACGCTTTTGGGAGTTGTCGGGTTTAGAAATGTTTCCTAATTTTGTGTAATATGAGAAGTGCTTGTGAGGTGGTTGCGCGTGCAATTGCAAGATATGTATATAATTTAGAACGGAAAGCGAGCGAACCCCGAAAGTCACAGTGCGTGCCAGTGTGAGCGTACACCGCCACGAGGTGTAGAAATGAATGCTAATATAAACAAACAAACAAAAGGATGCAATTTTTGTTTCAACTATTTACTTGTAGCTTGTAGAAGAAAAAATGGGAGAAAGTGAGGAAGCACCATGTGCGACGGCGTAAGAGAGACAGACAGATGTGAGAGTCATTTGAAGAAAGATATTTATTTGTAAGCGTTTATCGATTTCGTTTATCACTTTATTTTTGAAAATATTTACAAATAAAATCGACCATTTCGCTATTTAGTTTTGCCAAACGTTAAATCTTTGGTGGGCGTTTTTCATTATTTATTTTTTTACAACTACCAATATCTACGAAAAAGCGTCACACACACACATACATACAGTGATTGGGGTACGCGGACACGGTTGTTGGATTTTCTGCTGCATGGCTGTATGTGGCCGCCCTGCTTATTGGCTCTTCACTGTTGACGCAATTACGTCATCATCGATGGGTACCCGCGGGTCGGCCGTGGAGTTGTTGACCTTCACTCCCTCTCCCGCTCTCTCGACGGTTGGGATGGTAAAATCTTGGTGAAGCGCGAGATATGGAGTTGGCAGTGTTTTGGTGGTGTAAATACGGCGACACCATTAACGCGTTTGATAATGCACGCCGAAGGAATGAAAATAGCGTTATTTTATTTTGTTCAATGTATAAAAAACGGCCAAAATTGCCTCTTTGTTGGGGAAGCGGTGGCATTAAACTGTCTCTGAAAGGTATTGTACACGTGTGCTGGGCGGAAAGAAAGACATGAAAATAACGTAAGTATGAGCAAAAAATAAATTTAACTAACCCTTTTTTTTGTTATTTTACAAATGTTCGCTGCATTATCACAAGTTTCATCTATCTTGAATAATAAATGACTTGAAATGTGCATTACCATTTTTTTTGTGTGGATAAACTGATTTATTTGAAGGGCACTGTAATTATATTGTAATTGCATACTTTCGAGCGTTAAGAACGTGTGCATTTAAACAAACGTTGCATTGCATACTGTTAGGCGTATAACGGTCGAAATCAGTGCAAATCATATCTTGGACTATTTTACTACTCGATTTAGGGTGTTATTTCCACATTTTCAAATAATTATTTTATTTGTCGCTTGTTTTGCATTATTATTATAATTGTATATTATATATATATTATTAAAACAACGATATATGCTTAAAACGTACGTTTTATTAATGTAAATGTCCATTGCGTTTATAAAAAAAAGTACAACGAACCTGTTATTGACTAATAAATAATAATAGCCCCCCCCGCCCTCCCAACCACGTTACTCGTTAAACTCCAGCATATCAAAATCATCGTCCTCCCATTCCTGCGCCGCTTTCGTTTGCTTTGGGCTGACTTTCTTGCTTAAACTCTCCACCACCGGTACCGCAAGCATCGTACCGTCCGCATCCGCTTCCTTCTCCTTCGATTCCATGATTTCCCACAGCTCCAGATCATCGTCCGCCCCGTTCAGCGTGCTGGAATCGCCCACCGGGCCACCGTCCTGCGTCGACTGGCTGTTCGGCTGGCTGTTCCAGCGGGCCGACTGGTTTCCGGCCGCCGCATGCCCCTGCCGTGGCCGCTCCTTCCCTTCCATCGTCAGCTGGCTCAGCTCGAAGTACTGGTTCGGGTGGTTAATGCCCTCCTCCAGTTTCGTTTCGTGCACCACCTCAAAGTACTTCCCGCACGCGATCTGATAGTGACCCTTCGCCGCATACCCGGCCACCTCGTCCGCATCGATCGCACTCAGCCCGTAACCGGTCAGCTTCATCTTGAGCGTGCTGGCATCGAGATTCTTAAACGGACAGCCGTGCGTTTCCCCCGGCCCGATCGGTGTCGTGATCACCTTCATGCAGGAAAACGGCGAGTAGTTGATGCGCGAACCCTCCTTGCCGTAATTGTGCCGGATCGCGTACGCGTACTCCTTCTCGAACTTCTCGATCGGCACCTTGCCGCGAGTGAGCTCCTCGCGCCAGAAGCGCAACGCATCCTCCATCGTGACGCCGATCGCCTTCAGGAACAGCGTGTACTGCATGCGGCCCACGTGCTTCAGGTGGTGCGTCGCGCGCAGCGTATCGTGCACGTTGCGCATGCACAGCGCGAACGATTTCTTCGACAGCTGGTCGAGACTTTCCACCGGTACGCTGCCCGTCTTGGCCACCGTGTAGTTTTTGCCCGTGTACGACGTGTGGATCGATTTCAGCAGCATCGCGAACCGCTCGTCGATTTCCAGCGTCGGCAGCAGGCGCAGATGACCCTTCAGCCCGTCCTCGATCAGCTGCTGGTGCTTCTTGCCGATCACGTGCGTGAAGTGCTCGGGCGTGATGTACGCGACACCCGCCTTGAGGAAGCATTTGCGATCGCGCACCAGGTTCAGCACCTCGGTAAAGTGCACCGCGTAGAAGTCGGTCGTTTCCATCTTGAGCCGCGTGTGGTTGTACGTGCTCGCGCACAGATGCTCGGAAATGTCCAGCTTTTCCTCGTCCGACAGCGGCTTGTAGTCGAGCTCGTACACCTCGAGAAAGTCCTTCACGTCGCGCATCGACAGCGCGCCGAACTTGAGCCGGAACAGTTCCATCTCGCGCGCCACGAACCAGCGCCGCAGCTCCTCCGACCGGCAGTAAGCGAACCTCAGGATGAAGTGGGACAGATAGTCTCGTCGACGGGCCGCCTTGCTGGCATCGTCGTTCAGGTTGCCGCGCGCCAGCTTGGCGTACGTTCGCAGCCCCTCGTGATTGACCTCCGCCAGGACTGCCTCGCGCCACGCTTCCGAGGACACTTTAGGGTTTTTGGCCGTCACCTGCTCGAGCAGCCGCAGCATCTTGAGACGCTCCAGGGCCAGCTTCTCGAACTCGTCGATCGTCAGGTCCACGATCGGTGGTATCAGGTAGAAGCACACGTTGTGCGGGATGATGTGCTCCAGCGCCAGATCCGCCGAAAAGCGCTTCGCGTTCAGATAGTTCTGTCTCGAGTTGATCATTTTGCGGGGGTTTTATTTAAAAAACACTGACCACACACACAAAATCTGCCCCCAATGCGAGTTTCTTCCAATTCCACAACAAAGCGACGTTGTTGTGGCGCGTTTGGCGCGCAATTTTCACCCAACCGACTGACAGCTGTCAAAGGGACTGTTTGTTATTTTTCGACTTTCGTCGATTTTGAAAACGCCAAACGAAAAAAAAGTCGACCAACTCGACAGGCAAGCGCGTCCGCCCGGAGAGATTTGTTTATAAAGTGGCGTCCCAAAAAGAAATTTCGTTTTTTTTTGTAGGAAAAATCACTTAAATTAGGTTGGGCTGCGCCTAGACGCGAGCACAACCGGTGGGGCGCGATGGGGCAGTGAAAGGTTCGGTGAAATATTTGTCCGGAAAGGTTGGAAATTGTGGTGCAATTTGACTGCCTCTAATCTGCCGGACTGGAAGTGTACAAGCTTGCACAAAGGTAAAGTGGTCGGGCGCTGGCTTTTGGAACATTCTTCCATTTTCCTGTTGTTAAAATAAGCTGAGGATTGTTCTAAAAGTGTGTTTTCATTTATTTAAAATAATTTATTTTGTTTCTTTCCTTTGCCAGCAGAGCTACAAGCTAACCAAGTGGAAGAAAAAGAAGAAGAAGAAGAAGAAGTACTCCGATTTGCGGACCTAATTTTCCAGGAAATCTCCCATTCCCACCCAATCAACCATGCATATAAAACAGGTAAGAATGTCGCAATGAAACTGTCCACACATAATATAAATTACTATTTTCCAATCCCAACCGCTCCCTGCAGGTAATCATCCAGGGCTTCAAAAGCTACCGGGAGCAAACGGTGGTGGAGCCGTTCGACAAACGCCACAACGTGGTGGTCGGACGCAACGGTTCCGGCAAGAGCAACTTCTTCTACGCCATCCAGTTCGTGCTGAGCGACGAGTTTACGCATCTGCGGCCGGAGCAGCGGCAGGCGCTGCTGCACGAGGGAACGGGCCCGCGGGCCATGTCCGCGTACGTGGAAATCATCTTCGACAACTCGGACAACCGCGTCCCGATCGACAAGGAGGAGATCTACCTGCGGCGCGTGATCGGCGCGAAGAAGGACCAGTACTTCCTGAACAAAAAGGTCGTGCCGCGGTCGGAGGTGGTCAATCTGCTCGAGTCGGCCGGCTTCTCCAACTCTAACCCGTACTACATCGTGAAGCAGGGCAAGATCAACCAGATGGCGACCGCGCCGGACTCGCACCGGCTGAAGCTGCTGCGCGAGGTGGCCGGCACGCGCGTGTACGACGAGCGGAAGGAGGAGTCGATGAATCTGCTGCGCGAGAGCGAGGGCAAGCTGGAGAAGATTTCCGAGTATCTGCGCACGATCGAGGACCGGCTGAAGACGCTGGAGGAGGAGAAGGAGGAGCTGTCCGAGTATCAGAAGTGGGACAAGGCGCGCCGCACGCTCGAGTACGTGATCTACGAGACGGAGCTGAAGGAGACGCGCAAGCAGCTGGAGGAGCTGGACGGGCAGCGCAAATCGTCCGGCGACAAGCAGCTGCTGCTGACGCAGGAGATACAGAAGGCGCAGGACCGGCTGAAGAACGCGCAGAAGGCGCTGAAGGACGCGAAGAAGGACGTGGTGACGGCGAAGGACGAGAAGTCGGTGCTGGCGACGGAGCATCAGCAGCTGCTGCGCGAGAAGACGAAGCTGGATCTGACGATCTCCGACCTGTCGGATGAGGTGCAGGGCGACAACAAGTCGAAGGAGCGGGCGGAGCAGGAGCTGGAGCGGCTGAAGATCACGATCGCGGAGAAGGAGAAGGAGCTGGAGCAGGTGCGGCCCCGGTACGAGGCGATGCGGCGGAAGGAGGAGGAGTGTTCGCGCGAGCTCAACCTGAAGGAGCAGAAGCGCAAGGAGCTGTACGCGAAGCAGGGGCGCGGTTCGCAGTTCTCGTCGAAGGAGGAGCGCGACAAGTGGATCCAGGGCGAGCTGAAGTCGCTGAACAAGCAGATCAAAGACAAAATTTCGCACCAGAACAAGCTGCAGGACGACCTGAAGAAGGACATTGCGAAGCAGAGCGAGCTGGAGAAGAAAATCCAGGAGCACACGGAATCGTTCGAGCAGCTGCGCGTCCAGATCGACGAGCACAATAAGAACTTTTACGAGCTGAAGAAGAAGAAGGACCACTACCAGAGTCTCCGGAACGATATCTGGAAGAAGGAGACGGCGGTGACGCAAACGCTGTCCGGGTACAAGGAGGAGCTGGCGCGGGCCGACCAGGCGCTTCGCTCGATGGCGGGCAAACCGATCCTGAATGGGCGCGATTCGGTGCGCAAGGTGCTGGAGAGCTTTCTGCAGCGGGGCCGCGAGTATGCGGATATTGCCAACGCGTACTATGGGCCGGTGATCGAGAACTTCAATTGCGACAAGTCGATCTACACCGCGGTGGAGGTGACGGCGGGCAATCGGCTGTTCCATCACATCGTCGAGTCGGACCGCGTCGGTACGCAGATACTGAAGGAGATGAACAAGCAGAAGCTGCCGGGCGAGGTGACGTTTATGCCGCTGAACCGGCTGCAGGTGAAGATCCACGACTATCCGGAGGATCCCGACTCGATACCGATGATTTCGAAGCTCAAGTACGAGGAGCAGTACGATAAGGCGCTGCGCTACATCTTCGGCAAGACGCTGATTTGTCGTAATTTGGAGCGGGCGACCGAGCTGGCCAAAAGCACCGGCCTGGACTGTGTCACGCTCGAGGGTGATCAGGTGTCGTCGAAGGGTTCGCTGACCGGCGGGTACTTTAACACGTCCCGGTCGCGGCTGGAGATGCAGAAGAAGCGCTCCGAGTACAGCCAGCTGATACAGGAGCACGAGAAGGAGCTGGCCGACTTTCGGGCCGAGCTGAAGCAAACCGAGGCGAACATCAACTCGATCGTGTCCGAGATGCAAAAGACGGAAACGAAGCAGGGCAAATCGAAGGACGCGTTCGAGAAGATACAGGCCGACATCCGGCTGATGAAGGACGAGCTGTCGCGCATCGAGCGCTTCCGCAGCCCGAAGGAGCGGTCGCTGGCGCAGTGCAAGGCGAACCTGGAGGCGATGACGAGCACGAAGGAGGGGCTGGAGAACGAGCTGCACCAGGAGCTGATGTCGCAGCTGTCGGTGCAGGACCAGCACGAGGTGGACTCGCTGAACGACGAGATCCGGCGGCTGAACCAGGAGAACAAGGAAGCGTTCACGTCGCGCATGAGCCTGGAGGTGACGAAGAACAAGCTGGAGAATCTGCTCACGAACAATCTGTTCCGGCGCAAGGACGAGCTGGTGCAGGCGCTGCAGGAAATCTCGGTGGAGGACCGGAAGCGGCAGCTGACCAACTGCCGCAACGAGGTGGTCGCGACGGAGAAGCGCATCAAGAAGGTGCTGACCGACACGGAGGAGGTCGACCGGAAGCTGAGCGAAGCGCTCAAGCAGCAGAAAACGCTCCAGAAGGAGCTGGAATCGTGGATCCAGAAGGAGAAGGAGGCGCAGGAAAAGCTGGAAGAGGACGGCAAGCGGATGGAGAAGTGGGCGACGAAGGAGAACATGCTGCGCCAGAAGATCGACGAGTGCACGGAGAAGATCGCGGGGCTGGGCGCGCTGCCGAACGTGGACGCGAGCTACCAGAAGATGTCGCTCAAGTCGCTGTTCAAGGAGCTGGAGAAGGCGAACCAGCATCTGAAGAAGTACAACCACGTGAACAAGAAGGCGCTCGACCAGTTCCTGAGCTTTAGCGAGCAGAAGGAAAAGCTGTACAAGCGCAAGGCCGAGCTGGACGTGGGCAAGGACAAGATCTGCGAGCTGATGCAGCTGCTCGAGGCGCGCAAGGTGGAAGCGATCCAGTTCACCTTCCGGCAGGTGGCGGCCAACTTTTCCGAGGTGTTCAAGAAGCTGGTACCGCAGGGCAACGGGCATTTGATACTGCGCACCACGAACGATCAGGAGGGCAACGATATGGAGCGGGAGGTGGAAACGTCGGACGAGTTTACCGGCATTGGGATACGCGTGTCGTTCACGCAAGTCGATGCGGAGATGCGCGAGATGAACCAGCTGTCCGGGGGGCAGAAGTCGTTGGTCGCGCTGGCGCTGATCTTTGCCATCCAGAAGTGCGATCCGGCACCGTTCTATCTGTTCGACGAGATCGACCAGGCGCTGGACGCGCAGCATCGCAGTGCCGTGGCGGACATGATACACGAGCAGAGCGACCGGGCCCAGTTCATTACGACCACGTTCCGGCCGGAGCTGATGGAGAAGGCGCACAAGTTTTACGGTGTGCGGTTCCGGAACAAGGTGAGTCACGTGGACTGCGTCACCAAGGAGGTGGCACGTGACTTTGTCGACGATGATACGACGCACGGTTAAGCGGGGGGAGCGGGGGAGGTGTATTCTCTCTCTCTCTCTTTGTAAGGCATTCGTTTTATTTTTTAACACCTCTTTCTCGTCCTGTGTCCTGTTGGAGTGCAAGATTGCTCTTTTTTTTAATATTCCTTTTTTGATTTTCAAAAACTACCCACAAAATTATGCTTTGAAGCCAACAGTGGATAGAAATGATGCTCCCCAATGTCCATGTAACCAAATTTTTAAAACAATGACACACCACGCAGGCACAGGAAACGAGGTCCATTTTTACCGTAGTTACTACTTAATCGAGCATAATCGTAGACGCTAAGCAGACGGGCAGATCAAAACAGTGAAGAAAACATTATACACTAAAAAAACTCGGTAGCTGCTGGTTTGATGGGATTACTTCAGTTAGAACTTAGTATTCTGTGTATTTAAACGTCACGTCACATTACAGACTATTGTATTTTTTAGATGTCTTCTGGAGTAATAAAGCATTAAAATTACCAAGAAATCGATTGAAGATGCGTTTGTGAATTAATCGTTTGGATTGATGTCAAATAAACGCAAATAGAGACCTTTCCATCGTGATTGCCCCTATTCCCGATCTAGTTACTAAACCATGTGCGGTAAATGAGAAATTAAACGCCTGGAAGTATGCAATTCCATTACTAATTTCTCCTTTTTGTTACAAAATTGCATAACACCAGGGGTAATACTCAAATCGAACCGGTAAATTGTTTAAAAAATGTGTTTTCTCTGCACAAAAGGCTATTCTGCTTCTTTTACTCTACATTATTTATGAAGTATCACTAGATTAAATAGGTATGCCATAATTTTACGCCATTTTACATGAAAAATCAACAACTACAGGAGAAGTAGTTTCTTTTAATCAAGTAAAAAAAGCGGTTGAACCTCCCAATCGGTTCGAGGAACCGTGTAAATGATGCCAATTTAAAGACAAAAAATACAAACAAACGAAAAGATACGGTTAAGGGTAAAACATTTCCAACGAAAAGTATATATTTCCTATTATTTATTACATCATTAATCAACCAAATTGCAGCGACATTTGTGTCAGTAATCCAACGTACAATATGGGTAAGTGTTGTCGATCGCATTGACACCGTGTGGTTGAGGGGATGATTTCATGTTTCCAAAGATATTTACCGCTTCTTTGCAAAAGCTTACTCCGAGGCGAGCTGTTTGCCCTCGGGACAAGAGATGGAAGGGAAAAACGGTTTCTTTGTCGTTCAGAGCCCATTAAAACGTGGAACCCATCGATGATGGTTGATCTCTTTTTGTTTGCTCTTACGGGGATCTTTCTCTCTCTGTGTGTATGATGGTCCAGTGTGGCTGGATGGTATGGGTAGAACTGGACTGGACTATTTCCAACACTTTTGTTCACTAAATGGCTCTCGATCGGGCGCAACGTGGTGTGTAGTGTAAGTAGAGTTTAAACACTGACAATGACAGGGATTACAGGGAGAAACGAAACAGTTTTCGGAGGTTTGAAACGTGCCATGACGATGTTTGATGAACGATCGAACACGATAAACGGAATGTGTTGTGCAGACACGATTGGTTACAGGGACGTAGGGGACGAAATTATCAAGCCGTGGTGCTTTTAGGGTTCTCTTTGCGAACGGGGGCAAACACATATTTACATCGTAGGGTAAAAGCAAAGCTTTTTTGAGGGGGTAGTTGTGTAGAAGTAACAGCGGCCTTCCCACTGAATTGGTGCCACCCAAAGGTGCACCTGGTTGCACTTTGCCATGTGTGTGTGTGTTTGTTTTGGAGGAAGATGATATTGTGGGGCTGGTGGTTTCGGTGGACTTAGGCGACCGTCGAGCGGCTGTTCGCGTGGAACTGCTGGACGGAGATGACCAGCGTTAGCACGTAGATGCAGGCAGCAATCCAGCAGTTGTATGCATTCTGAAATAAATCAACAAAACAATAAGATCATTAGACAGCTCCAGCAGGGAGGTATTGCACGTTTCCTGACTAATCACCTGACTGTACGCGACGTCAGCGGCCGCATAAAACTCCTGCGGCGTTGGATAGTGCTCCTCCAGCGGCAAATCTTCGATCAGCGCGACACTGTTGATGTAGTAGAACACTCCCATCAGCAGCTGCAGGAGGGGGGAAAAGAAACACCGGAAAGAACATTCCAGGATGTATTGTAATTATCGATTACTCATCAGCGCTCCCTCGGCTTCTCCTCTGGGGCACGGGATGAGGATAAACAAACCATCCAGCGCCAGGGTCGCGCCTCCCACCGACGGGCAAGACAACTTACCAGCTGGATTATGCCCCAGACGGAGATAATCAACCCGCACAGGGAAAGTTTCGGTCCACAGATCGGCATTTTCGCGGCGTGTCAATACTGGGTACGGGAGGATGTGGTGCAAAAGAGCAAAATACGCCTGCCCGAAAAATTTCGTCGTTCACCCTCGAGCCACTGCAGAGTTGATCACAAGACTCTTTTTTTCTTCCCTTTGCTCAGCCGTCACTGGGTCATGTGACAGCTCGCCTACAGGGAGAGAGAGCTGTCATTTGGGCTGGGGTGAATGAAGGTGCGTATACACGGCTGCAGGCCAAAAACGCGGTTTTCGCGAGCTCGCCAACTCTCCAAGTCGGTGCGTTTTTCCCTCCCTGGCAATGCTTTTTGGAAGTCGTTGGGACGGTTTTTGACGTTTCGAGCGAGGGTTATTGAGGGTTCAAGATGGCCCCCACAAAGCTTGCGCTGGTTGTGTGATTGTGTTGGTGGGCAAAATTGAATGGAAAAAAATACATTCAAAAAAATACAAAAATACATGTCAGTGTAGTAAGCGAAGCATTATAGAGATGGCGCAAGTGTTCAACGTATTTTCATTTGACATTAGGGGACAACTTTTGAAACTCATTTTGTTCCAAGTGTCACGTCGGTTTGTCGGTGTCTGCACTGCAGTGAGACGGTGGTCACTTGCTCATACATATTCCGCTGTTGCATCAGCTGATTCGATGGTGGTGTGCCATGCCGTTTGATGGTTACGAATGTGATGCGCGTAAATTGTCACCAACACTACGAAAGGCTTATGGACAAAGGTGGACGAAGCGTTCGAAGTGAAATAGGAGAGGGGGGGGGGGGCACATAAGTTCACTTTGAAATGAGCACTGTCGGCAAGTAAAGGACGGCTAGAGAAAATGAGCGAGATGCAGCGATATTCGAACGTCAAAAACCCTCGCCATGTTGTACGGGTGCTAAATCGACATCTGACAGCAAAACAACGAAAACGTAAATATCGAACAGTGCCGATTTTTGCAAAACCTCTTTATCATTATCCCGGAAGGGGGGAAAAGCCGTGTTTTTTACCGTGTCACTCACATTCCTCTTCTGCGCCACACGCACCTCCGCGGTTCAATGTTTTTCGATGCACTTACGTCGCTGAACATTACCCAGGTGCTGTCGGACTATCTGCTCATTGTGAGCAACTCCGTGCGCAGGCAGTTCACGCCAGCAGCATCGTCGTCGTCATCCTTGCCAGGTGCGGCGGCTCCACCACCATCATCACCACCATCCCCACCGCCAGCAGCTGGCCCCGGGTACGAAGCGGGAGGTGAAAGTGTTGCTGACGGTGCGGGCGGCCCGTACGAGCTGAATCTGCTGACCGCGGGCTGGTGCTTCCTGTGCGAAACGCTGCAGCTGGCCAGGGTCGCGCTCGGCGGCGGTGCCCGGTGGCTCGATTTTACCGATTTCCAGCTGTTTTTGCTGCAGATTTTCGCGTCCCTGCTGCTGTCGCTGCTGGTGCTGATCGCGCTATCCTGGCGAAAGTACGGCAACCGCATAACGAACCGCTTCATTCGCCCGAGTAAGTATCGATCGGTTGATGAGTCATCGTAAAAATGCGTTGTTATTTTTTGTTTTGTTTCACCCGTTTTTTTCTATGGTGATTGTTGTTATCAGCGTGATAAGGAAAAACACGGTATAGTTTCATTAAAAAAAATAACACTTTCACTATTCCGATTTCCCATTCCCGCAGGCACTGCTAAGGAGATCGAAGAGCTGAAGCTCTCCGTGGCCCGGCTGAACCTGCCGAAGGAGCACACGCCGCGAATCTAAAGAAGCCAAATCCCACGCAAGATGGCCCCGAGCAAGATAAAGAACTTTTTCCTGCGCAAGAAAGCGGAAGCGAAGCTGAAGCTCGGTGTTGCCGGCCCGGGCCGGAAGCTCAACTCCGACGCACCACCACCACCATCCTCGAAAGCAAGCTCCTCGAAGCAGAAGGACGCGTACGTGCCGCCGAAGCGCAACGAGCTGTCGGCGGAAGCGAAAGCGGCCGCCAATGCCGCGCTGGCCCGCTTCGAGGGGAAAGACAAGAAAGAGTTCAACACGTCGTTAGCGGCAATCCGGGCGCAGGTGCGCAAAGAGCTCGAGGCGGAAAAGAAAGCCAAAGAGGGGGGCGGTCCCACAGGGGCCGAGCAGGAAGGGTCTGCGGAGGACGGCACCGCCCAGGAGGCACGCAAAGATTACGCGGTGCAGGGCGTGTTCTTCCGCTGCCCAATGATCGGGGACGAGATTCTCCCGTACAAGGAGTGGAAGGGCAGAATAAAGGAGTTTCTGTACGAGCAGCTGGCGGCCGACCGGGGCCTCACCGCCTGTCTCATCATCTACAACTGCAATCCCAAAGACAGGGCGGAGGTGTGCATCGAAACGCTGTCGAAATGCATCGAAAACATCATCAACAACCCGACGGAGGAGAAGTACAAGAAGATCCGCATGACGAACCGGATGTTCTGCGACAAGATCAAGGTGTGCGAGGGTTCGCTCGACTTTCTGCACGCGGCCGGCTTCGCCGAGATCGAGCTGGATGGGGAGCCGCACCTGATCTGGTCGGAGGACAACATCGATCCGGAGTGCTCGCTGGAGGTGCTGCTGGAGGCGCTGAAAGCGGCCGAACCGATACCGGTCGAGCTGGACCGCAATCTGCAGGTGCTGCTGCCGTCGCAGGTGAAGCGCAGCAACTTGCCGCCGGATTTTTTCCGCATCTCGCCGGAAGAGATCAAGCGCGAGCAGCAGCTGCGCACGGAGG
This sequence comes from Anopheles quadriannulatus, assembly GCA_000349065.1. Taxonomy (NCBI): domain Eukaryota; kingdom Metazoa; phylum Arthropoda; class Insecta; order Diptera; family Culicidae; genus Anopheles; species Anopheles quadriannulatus. Next base: position 992,679 of record KB667633.1, read on the forward strand.
CGCTCGAGCAGGCGCAAATCCTTAAAACGAAAGCGATGCGCGAAAAGGAGGAGCTGCGCACGATCAATCGGTACAAGTTTTCGCTGATCCGCGTGCGGTTCCCGAACGGGGTGTACCTGCAGGGGACGTTCAACGTGTACGAGAAGTTTGGCCAGGTGTGCGAGTTTGTGCAGTCGTGCCTGATGCACGAGTCGGCCGACTTTGCGCTCGTATCGCCCGGCGGGCTGAAGTACGACGATCCGGACGATCTGGACCGGTCGCTGTACGATCTGCGGCTGGTGCCGACGGTGGTGTTTAACTTTTGCTACGAAAATGAGTCGAAGAGCTTGACCGATTTCCTGAAGGAGGAGCTTATGTTACTGATTCAATCGTTTTAAAACCCGTTCCAGGGCGACGGGGGCAGCTCAACCGCGATGGCATCTGTCCTCCTACTCCTACTGCGTGTTGCACCATGTTAAATTATATTATTTTTATTATTAACCTTATTAGCACTGCTTGGAATGCGGGCGGAGCGCCGCAATGTTTCCGCGTACGAAGCAGAAGTGTGTTTTTGTAAAGAAAACCCCTTGGCAAGGTGTGAATATTTGTGATCCGTGAGGTATAATTGCGAAATAAACTACCGAGTACTGAGTAGAACCGAGTATTTGTGCTTGTGTTTGTATGATTTTGAAGCTATAATTTACGCTTAAAAATGTCTAAATGTAGACAAGTGTACTAAAGGATCTCTGTTCGATGATGATCGATGGTGAGTGTCGAAATCTGCTTAAATTTTAAAACTCCAACGATAGAAATCCTCCAAATTAAATTACGATATTTAACTAAATGACGGCTGCGTCCAACAAAGAATTGCTTCTAATTTAGGCCTTTTATCTATGAGAAGGATGCTAATCTTCGGCAAATATCCAAAGTTACGAGGACCATTCTTAATTGTATCATTACTGGATGGCATATACTTTATTGGAAGAATTTAGACTTAAAAACTGTCCCGTTATCTCTCCGGACTATGTGCTCTTTTGATCGCATCCACGACTCCGATCCGACTCCGGCTATTGTTAGTTCGACTCCGAGTTGGAGTTCTTCGGAGTCACCCAGAGTCGTTCGGAGTCGTAGTCGTCCAGACTCATTCGGAGTCGTCCGAAGTCGTTTGATGTCGGAGTCATCCAGAGTCGTCCGGAGTCGTCCAGAGTTGTCCAGAGTCGTCCAGAGTTGTCCAGAGTCGTCCAGAGTTGTCCAGAGTCGTCCAGAGTCGTTCGGAGTCGCCCAGAGTCGTTCAGAGTCGTAGTCGTCGAGACTCATTCGGAGTCGTCTGGAGTCGTTTGAAGTCGGAGTCATCCAGAGTCGTCCGGAGTAGTCTAGAGTTGTCCAGAGTGGTCCAGAGTCGTCCAAAGTCGTCCAGAGTCGTTCGGATTCGTCCGGAGTCGTTTGGAGTCGGAGTCGTCTGGAGTCGGAGTCGTCTGGAGTCGTTCGGAGTAGGGCTCGTTCAGAGTTGTCCGGAGTCGTCCGGAGTCGTTCAGAGCCGTTCGGAATCGTCCAGAGTCGTCCAGAGTTGTCCAGATTCGTCCGGAGTCGTTTGGAGTCGGAGTCGTCTGGAGTCGTTCGGAGTAGGACTCGTCCAGAGTCGTTTGGAATCGTTCGGAGAAAGACTCCTCCAGAGACGTCCAGAGTCTTTTGGAGTCGGAGTCGTCCAGAGTCGGAGTCGTCCAGAGTCGTCCGGAGTCGTCCGGAGTCGTTCGGAGTAGGACTCGTCCAGAAATGTCCAGAGTTGTCCAGAGTTGTCCGGAGTCGTCCAGAGTCGTTCAGAGTCGTCCAGAGTCGTCCAGAGTTGTCCAGAGTCGTCCGGATTCGTCCGGAGTCGTTTGGAGTCGGAGTCGTCTGGAGTCGTTCGGAGTAGGACTCGTCAAGAGTCTTTTGGAATCGTTCGGAGAAGGACTCGTTCAGAGACGTCCAGAGTCGTTTGGAGTCGGAGTCGTCTAGAGTCGTTCGGAGTCGGAGTCGTTTGGAGTCGTCCTGAGTCGTCCAGAGTCGTTTGAAATCGGAGTCGTCTGGAATCGTTCGGAGAAGGACTCGTCCGGAGTCATCCGGAGCCGTTTGGAGTCATCCGGAGTCGTTTGGAAAGGGAGTCGTCCGGAGTCAACCGGAGTAGGAGTTGTCCAGAGTTGATCGGAGTCGACCGGAATCGGAGTCGGTGGGAGTCCACGGGAGCCGTCCGGTGCAAAGTGCTTGTGACTAGGCATTTCATTTCGTTGTGTTTTTTTATCTTTTACTTTGTGCGTGAACTTCGTATACAGGCCATTGTTTCGAAGGTCGACTCGAGTCGACTCCGACCGACTACGATTCCGGACTCCGGATAATGTTGGGCGGATCTACCTTCCGGAGTGGGTTCCGAAATTATCGGAATTAGATCGGAGTCGACTCAGGATTTTTGCCAACTTTACCCATCACTACTCCTTCGTAATCACTTTCAGACCTTCGTAACTCTAATCATTTATGTACAATGTAGGACAATAACTTAATAGTATAGATATGCGTCGCCCTTCCCGTTTCCCCCACTACAATCCGGGCATTACGTAGGCAATGTTATCCAGCGTGTTCCTAAACAGCTCCCGCAGATGGTCCGAGTTCCGCTCCATGCCGGGTATTTGCAGTGTCAAACACATCAGTGGACCAAGCGAACAGATTAAACTGTCCAACAGAACGGATAAGCTGCCAGAAACGGTAATTTGTCCCTGCAAGTAAAATGGCGAAGATTAATTTCTCCAAACGAATGGAATGGCTAGGACAATGAACTCACTTCATGCTCTTTTAGTCGTTCTCCAATAATCGTTAGGCTATCTCCCAGCAGGCTGAGATGCGCAGCCACATCCGTTGGCATGCATCCGGCCGGTTTAGTGGGAACCGCTTTATCCTTCCTTGTCTTGCTCTGTGAGAATGAGTTCGTTTTGGTGCGTTTGTTCGGTTTCCTGCGCTTCGCTGCCGAGCTTCTGCCACCTGCTTTAGGGCTCTTGTTGTTTTGGCGTCTGCTTTTATCAGCCCTTTTCTTCGTCGGCTGTAATAGATCGGCCCATTGTAAAGTTGTGATTGTTGAGCATATTTTCACCCACTCTCTCCTTACCCGTTTCTTCGAGCCAGCATCAATCACCAGCTCACCCTCGCTCCGATCACCATCGTTCAGCCCAGTGTACACTTCCTCAATGTCCATTGCGTCCTCATCGCTGCTGTACGTTTCGCTTCCGCTCGATCCATTCGAATGCGAGTCCTCGTGCTCGTCCGATTCCGTGTGCCCATCTTCGTGTGGGGAAAGCAAATCATCCTGCCAAGCAAAAAGGACCAAAGCAAAGGTCAAAGAGGACAAAAACTCCATTGTGTTTAGTGTGCCGCACCTGCGAGGAGGACAGCTTGGCCGATTGGCGATGCGACACGGGCAGCTTCTTCTGCTTCGCTTCAATATCATCTGGCGACTGGAAGTCCATCAGCTTGGAGGGTTTCTTGCAGACGCGACCACTCCGGGACACGCCCGTCACCTCCTGGTCGTCTACGAAAAGGAAGAAATACATTATTACTTTAGAAAAAAGCACAAGAAAACCTTCTTTCAACAGCCTTACTGTGCGTTTTATTGCTCTCCATCGTGGCGATTTCTCCTTGCAATTGCAACCGAAAGAATGTTCCTTTTCGCTTTGTTATTGTTTACATCTGTTTGACGTGAATGTCGGAATGTCAAAACGGAGCGAGCGCGCGCCGTCAGCGTGAAAGTGGCACGTACACACGCCTGCACGCACACACTCTCAAGCCGCTGCCAACGGAAAATTTCTCGCGCGATTCGAGCGGGAAAATGCACCTTCTTTTTTGTTGTTTCACGGCATCACACACCCCGAGGAGTGACAGCGAAAGCGGACTTTCGTGTGCATTGTGTTCGTCTCTCTGTGCGTTTTGTTTTGTTGGCTTCGTTTTGCCTTGTAATCCGTTTTGTGCTGTTTTGTAATGCTTGGTATCGTTTTTCCTGTGTCCGTATTGTGTTCGTTTGCCGTAAAAAGGTTTTTAAATAGTGAAAAGTGTTGTAGTTGGTGAAACTCAAAGAGTAAGTGCTGGGTGACATCATCAACCTCTCTCCCGAGGCTTGTTTTCATCGGTTTGGCGTTTGTTTGTTTTTCAGGGCACCAGTAGAGACCCTCCCCGATGGCTCAACAGGGTACACCGCGAACCCGGGCACCGTTGGGCGAGCTGCCGATAGGGACGGGACACGCTACCGTGTCCGTTACCTCTCCTCCGCCGACACAGACGGCAGCCACGCCGCAGCGGAGCGTGCTTGGACCGCGGCCCATCCACAGCCCGAGTGCGAACATTCCGGACAGCATCCTGACGCCCACACTCTCGCCGGAGGAGATGGTCATCCGGCAGCGGGGAAGGCGCCGCCGGGCCGTCATCTGGTCGCCGGATCACGCCGATCGTGCCATGTTTCCTTCGCCCATGAAAACGCCTACGAAAAACGTCTCCACGATGATGCTGCGCAGTTCGCCCCGGAAGCGCTCGCTGATGCAGGAATTCTCCGACGTGCCCGCCTCGACGAGTGGCGGCGGATACTCATCACCCTCCAAAAGAGTGCCCCAAAGCTCGTCACGCATGTGGATGGGCGATTTTCTTGCCGGCACCAGCACGAAGAAGGTCCGGCTGGAGGAGACGGCCATGAACCGGGTGAACGAGGACATCCCGCTGGATATCATACTGAAGGGTTACAGCCGTGAACAGTTGATCGGCATCATCGGTTCGATGGTGGCAAAGAATGGGCAGCTAGAGGGTGCGGTACGGCGCGAACTACCACTGCCGGATATTACCCCGCTGGACGCGGAGCTCGGTCGCATCCGGAAGAACATCTTCGCCTGCGTGCCGAACCAGAAGTTTTTCAGCCGAACCGATGGGCACGGGTTTTTGCGGGCCGCTACCCATCTGGCCACGTTCAAGCAGACGGTCCACGGCCAGGCGCAGAATCTGTACGCATCGCGGCACTGGGACGCGCTGCTGGATTACGTGCTGATGGCGTGGACGCACGTGCGCGAAACGCCGGTGTACGATAATGCGAAGCACAACGCTACCCGGCGGTACTGCTTTAAGCTGCTGGCCCACCATGCGACCAGTGCGCTGAAGCACGGCGCAGTGGGGCTGGGTACGGAGCGGATCGCCCGGTTCCAGCAGAAGCTGCCCTGCATGGTGGCGGACTGGGAGGAAATTGGTGAATGCAGCAAGTGCATTGATTACATTACGAAAGGATCTTAATTGTGCCGATTGTGCTATTAATTGCGTTTTTTTCCCCTCCTATTACGTTTTTTAGATTTGAGGGATGCATTTTTTTTAAATTGATTAGGATATTTTGCTCTTGAAGGAGCAACAAAGAGCGGTGCGTATCGGTTTAGCGTATTGTTTAGTTTCATTGTAGTAATGCGTTGTGTGCGAATTGTGTCGTTAAATAAAGCTACAGCAACATTGATAAAACTCACTGGTGGACGTTTCGTTTCGCTTATTCGATTTTGTACCAGTATTTATTCCTTTTTTATGGGATTTGGTCCTAATTTTAGGGAATAGAAAGCTGCAATATACACTAACAACATCATTAACATCATTGTTAGAATGACTATGACCAACGACACTTGCCAGGTGAGGGTGGATGGAACTCTCTCAGAGCTTTAGTTACCACCAGAGGTCTGCGCTAGGGGGACGGGCTTGCCTATCTCCTATTTAACTTGGCGCTAGACAGGGCCATCCGCGATTCGAGGGTAGAAACTACGGGAACCATCTTCTATAAGTCAACCAGGATCCTGACATACGCTGATGCTATAGACATCATTAGTCTGGAGCTCTCCTATGTAGCAGAAGCCTACCAATGGATAGAGCAGGCGGCAGAGAGCCTCGGATTGCAGATCTACGTAGAATCTACGTAGGCGTGACGTACAGATAGGTGAACGCACTGTTGAAGTCATCCCACAATTCACTTGTCTTGGGTCAAAGGTCAGCAACGACAATAGTGTTACAGTTCAAACGGAGAGCAACTAAAAGCCAACTTGCTCGTTTGGTGGTTAACTATGAACTAGTTTATTATGACAGAAGGCATAGGCTACAATGCATAGGTAGCAAAGACAAAATCCACTGTTAGGTAGTCATAGCCTACTTCAAATCGAATGGTAGCTGAGTTGCGCGCAATGATGCTTGCTTGCTGCCAACCGAGCATTCTACAGCCTGAAAAATCAGTTCACCTCAAAGAATCTGTCGTGACGGACGAAGCTGGGACTATATAGCACCTATATAGTAACGGTACTCACATACGCCTCTGAGACATGGATACTGTCCAAATCTGACGAAAACCTCTCAGCCGCGTTCGAGAGGAAGATGCTCAGAAAGATTCTTGGCCCCGAATGAGTGGAAGGACAATGGAAGGAGCCGTTATAACTAGTGATGGGAAAAATGAAGATTTCGTCGGAATCGATTACGGTTAGCTCCGAAGTTTTCTGGAATCGATTCCGGATAGTAGGTCCGGAATCAGTCTCCAGAATTGGCTTCAAAATTGATCCCGAAAGTGGAATCGGCTCCGGAAACGGTTCCAGAATCGAATCCGGAATAGGAATCGGCTTCGGAACCGGTTCCGGAATCGACTCCGGAATCGGAATCGGCTCCGGAATTGATTTCGAACACGAAATCGGAATCGGGTAGGTCCGATTCCGAGCTCCCATCACTAGTTATAACGACGAGCTATACGAGATGTACGGCGACCTCGCCAGGCTCCGGTGGGCTGACCATGTAGTACGCATTTCAAAGGATGACCCAGCCCGTAAAATCTTTTTAGGCCGTCCACAAGGACAGAGGAGGCGTGGTAGGCCCAACTCGAGGTGGCAAAATGCCGTGGAGGCGTCCACCATTAAGGCCGGGATAACGGACTGGCAGGCAAAAGCACGAAACCGTGAGCGGTTTCGGACACTCCTGAGGCAGGCCAAGACCGCAAAGCGGTCGAGGCGCCTGATAAGTAAGTAACATCATTAACTGTTGGATGTTTTAAGGACGTGTTCCAAACTCATTGTTTATATTGAATCAAGTTTATTAAACCCTGCGTAAAATGCTTACAGAGAAAATGCGCAACGTAGGATCGTAAACCAGGAACCGGTTCTAACATACGTATGGCAGCACGGGGTTAGCTATCAAAATATGGAATGTTATTAGATTACAATTTTAAAATGTACAATCAAATTGGCTAACAAGAAGTTCAATACAATAAGAAAATGCAATTGTAAAAAGGTGAGCTAGCATTAAACAGGAATAAAATAGAACTTTTGAGCTGAGCAAATGGGGGGTAACAACCGCTAAGGGCAACTACCCGTTCCGCTTTCCACTCTGTGCAGTCTCATGCGTTGACTATTCTTAATCTCTCCCTCTTAATCTCTCTTTCGTTGCATTGCGTGTCAACAGGGGGCCCTATATCTGCAGCACCAGTCCCGCCCCGGAAATGTTATCACCCGCACCGACCGTTTGCTTCGCATTTTTGCATATCAAAACCGGTGCAACGCATAGCTCCACCGCAATCGTGCGTCCGGCCTCGCGCAGCTCGAGCGTTTCCTCCCAGCACGAAACCGGATCGCGATTGTTAAAGTGTATCCGCCTAGCGCCCGAACGGGCCGACACGGCAAAGCTTCCGTCCATCTGCAGATACGCCGCGTCCGGATTGACGATCGTGGTGGCGCACACGTGCCGGTGCGCCGTGAGCGAAGCCTTCGCGGCGGCATTCTTCGTGTACTGCCACCGGCTATCCTTCGCCACGATGAACGCCTGATAGGCGAGCGTGTGCAGATGTATGCGGGAAAGGGGCCGCCGGGTCGCACCATCACCCGTGCCGGATTGCTTTCGGTAGAAGTCTTCGTTGAGCTTGCGAAAAACGGCCCGCGCTTGGTCGAGCGAGTGCGCGACGCGTGGATTACAGTCCGCCACCAGGCTGATGCGGCCCGTTTCGAGCACTTGCTGCAGATTGTCCAGCTCCTGCTCGTTCATGCCGATCGAGTCGCTGTACGGGAGGACGGTGCGTAGGAGCAGCTGCAGCAGCTCCAGCTCCACGAAGCTGGCCATTTCGAAGTGTATGAGCGTGGCGGTGCGCGATTGGGCCTGCATCTGTGTGCGAACCCGCTCGAGCAGCTTCTCGCGCACTCCCACCGGGTACAGGTAGTTGTCCATCATCTGCAGGCCGCTCACGACGAACAGGTGTGGCTCGAAGCCGGCCAGCGCGCTGTCGAATTCTTCCAGCGAGCTCAGGTACGGGTTGTGGTGGTCGTTGTGTAGAATGTAACGGTTGGCGCGGGGTGACACGAGATCGCCCCAGCTGTCGCCGGTGTTGTACTCCAGTATCAGATGGATATCGTCGTCCTCGATAAGGCTGCCGGTGAGCTGCACCTCGGGCCGTAAGTGTGTCTTGAGCCTGTGCAAAGTAAGCAAGAGGAAGACGGTTAGCAAATACATTTGGATTTTTGTTTTAATCATTTCACTTACTTGGCGGACATTTTTGCGCCCAAAAGAACGTTAGCGCCTTCGATTGCCATGCGTGTCCCGATGACGGGAGCGTTGCCGCCCAGCGCCCAGTGATGCTGGACGGTGCTCGATTTCTTCGCTCGCTGTACAAGCCCCATAAACATTTCTCTGTTGGCGGTGAATCTCCTGAAACCCAACAGAGTAAGCCATGAGCATTTCCCCCCTAAAAAAGGCCCTTCCAGTGATACTCACTCGGCAGCTGCACCACGCTGAAAGTAGTAGGCAAAGTTGAGCAGAAACTCTTCCTCGTTCGTGATATCGTCAAACGTGTACTCGCTCGCATTGAGCGTCTGTCCAATGGTGTCACTGTACTCGAGGAAATCCGTAGCCCGCACGTGCAGATCACTGCAGGACCCGTACCCGATGGCCACCCGTGGTCCTTGGACCGGGTATTCCACCTCCAGGTCGCGCAAATGCTGCAGTATCACCGTCAACCGTACCAGCTCGTTCGAGGTAAGGTACGCTTGAAACACGATTGCAAACAGTGCGGTAAAGGCACCGAGCATCGTGGCGGTACTGAGCAGCGAGAACATGCTGTTGTTTTGCTTGCCACTGTGCCAATAAAAAGGAAAAACACACACTTTAAAGCATTACTTTCGGAGACAAGGCGACCGGTTTCGATCGATGTAGGGGCAGTTTTGTTGACGTTGGCTGCCGGTTGTTTGTTGACGGTTCTTTTTCCTTTTCTTCCCCGAAATGTCAGAACCCGCAAGCAGCGTTTGACAGCGTTTGACAGCGGGGTGAATTACGCGGAACTACCCTGTGGTCCTCTGCAAACGGTGAATGTTCCGCAGTTCCGCGAAAGGGGTTCAGTTGAAGTCGTGCAGTGTGATTAGCCAGATTGTAGTGGAAGACAAGCGTAACCAGGCTCAAGTGTGACCGGTAGATTATTTTGAAAAACTATTCCCTCGAATTCTGAGTTCCTGATAGCCAGCGGAGGCAGCGAAGAAATTATCTGAAGAAATCATCAACAAAATGGCGTACGACCAATATCGCCGCGTTCATGACGTGCTGCACGGAAATAATGCAATACTGGAATATATTGAAAGCGAACGGCTGCGTAATCCGAACGCCGAAACCCTGTACTGGACTGGGCTGGTGGCACGCAATTTGCTCTCCCTGTCCGGCTTGGCCGATGCGGTCCCGTTCGACGGTCGTCCAACGGCGGAACGGACCCGTTATCGTCGACCACGCCGTCCATCGCCAGGCTACCGAGCTTCCAGCCCATGCTGTCAACCTGGCTGGGTACTATACCGGCAGCCCGCACCACCGGTGGTGCACCACGTGCTCCAGATATACACGCTGGGTGATGTGTACTACCAGCCATGGTTTGAACTGCCGAGACTGTCGCGGATGTACTCGTATTCGAGCATTCCCTTTGGGATTGGGACAGCTTTTCCACGTGCTGGTTCGTTCAATCGCAACGTTGAAAATTGCGCGCAGACTGTAGCTTTGGATCTTGCTGCAGACAGACGAGCGACTCCCGTTGATGCTCCGCAGGTGACCCAAACTGAGGAGCTCGTCAACCGGATGTAATGGCGATTCTAAGCAACGGCGGTAAGTTCTATTTTCCTAGATGCATTTTTCTTATTGTCTTCGGGAGTTGGTGAAAATCTTGATTTTGTTCGCCATTGGTAGTTTATTTTTGCGTGGCTGATGTGGCTTAGTCATCACTCTCGAGTGTCTGCTTCCTCGAGTGCTGCCACGTTTCCGGTTTTGAAGTTGGTTTACGATCCACAGTCTCCACAGTTTAAACGTAGATGTCGCAAAATTGGAAGAATTTGAATCAGAAAAAGATGCCTTTTTGTATATAAATCCAGCCTTTTGTCTGGTATACAATTTTTGTTGGTCTGTAAGTTGCTTTGGTTTCGACACTTCAATTCATTTCATTACGTCGAAGAATTGATATTTCACCATTCATTTGATGATATCATGGTAACAGAAATATACTTGCAACTTCAGCACATTCGTGTCACCGTCCTCATCCGCACGAACATCACATTCCACGCAAAAAGGGAGTAGAAAAAGATAACGTAAACACACACCCGTGTCTCTTTAGTTTGCTGGAGCAAGATCACTTGCTATGGTCGTTTGCTGGAGGGTTGAACTTTGCTGCGCAAGTGTCTTTCGCACGATCGGATGTAGGCTCTTGCGTGATGTTCGTTTTTGGAATAGAAGAAAAGCGAGCAAGTAATATGATGCTCTGATGAGTTCCGGAGATTTGTCGGTTTGTTGGGGGGGAAAGTTTGTTTGCTTCTTTCTGCGCCTCTAGCGATCAAGCGTAATAAAATGTCTGATTTATTGCAATGAATGTGACCCGAATGGGTCGTATATTTCTTATTTATGAACTAACTTTATCGTAATAAAAACCGTAACAACACATTTGTCATTAAAATAACATTAATATAACAATTATCTACCCTCGGTATGTATCCCCCCAATGTATCGCTAACCTTGGCTTGATTGCATGTTTTTCTTCCACTTCAGACTTTCTTCAAACTATTCTTACGTGTCGCCAAAAAAGGCCTCCCCTTCATCGGACAGTTGAAACGTTCAAACTCTCGCTGCACCAGCTCCGTCTTGTTGCCCACCATGTCGATCAGGTTGTTCCAGTAGCTGTTCGCCGCGATCGCGTGCCCCCGTTGGCTGAAGTGGAAACAATCGACCGATACGATGCCAGCATCCGTATCCCCGTTCTGGAGTGTTGGCAATGTCAGCTGCTCCGGAAACGGTTGAAAGTTCACGACGAAATCGATGGCATTGTTGAACTCCTCCCGCTCGGCCACGGACTGCTGTATCCGGTTCCACTGGTGTATGATGTACTCTAGGCGTGGTTGGAACGATGCGTATCTGGTACCGAACACACAAGGACACTCGAAGGCGTGCGTAGTGACGCATGATGCAGGGCGTGGAGTGAACGTTCTCAATACGGTAACATCTGGTGGTGGTGGAGGAGGAGGAGGAGGAGGGAAGAACAATAGGATATAAGACATTGTCGAGATGACCAGGCAACACCAAGTAAACTTACCAATTGTGGCAACAATATTAACCATCGCTCGCGGTAGATACTTGCGAAGTAGTCGCAACGTTGTGAGCAAATTTTGCTCATGCTGAAAGAGCGCTTTCTCAGGCTTGGGCAGGAAGCAGATCCGGCTGCAGAAATCGTTATGCCCCATGAAAATAGTTATAAGTTTCCAATCTTTCTTGATGCTAACCGAGCGGTCCGCTTTCATGCGTTTGATAAGATTTCTTGCCTGATGCGGCAGATCCTGGCTCATTCCAGCAATCTCAGCGACATCAAATCTAATGTTTTAGAACAAAGACAACCATATCAAAATTGTACATTGGGGTAGATCCAAAGAGTAACCAAATACTACCTCGACGCCCTGTCAATCGATAGACTGTCCGCAACGACATAGCCATTCAGGTTAGGATTGAACACCTTCAGAATGTTCGGAAGCGTTAGATACTGACGCCAGGTGCCCTGTCCACCGATGCACCACGATAGGCCTCGATTTTCGATGATCAGCTCAAGGATGTCGGTCGCAAGTACTCCCGTGCCGGCCGTTAGGGAATCGCCGAGGGCTGCCACTACATCGATATCGCCCGGGCGTAGTTCGTGGACAGAGGTAGGAACCCTTGCACTGCGCATACCCTCGGTAGGACAAGGAAACGGTTGATCAGGTGGAATGGGGAGTTGAATTTTCTACAGTACAAAGGTTAGAAGGCAGGAATTAGCATTATATTCGATTGTGTGGCCATTTCCAATGTCATTTCCGTACCCCTTGCGAGCGTGCCTGTTTCAATCGTTCCGGATTTTCACTGTTTGCACCGACATAGTTAAAGAACTGCTTGTGCAGGTTACGGTAAACTGTTATGATCGGTTGATCATCTAGAAAGGACACTTCTTCTTGCGCGAGTGTAGCACTTTGAGTGTTTAGAAGTAGGCACAGCGGAAGAAATAGCGCAAACCCGTACATATTGGTACTGGCAAAGCAAACATAAACACAAACGTTCCTTAGCTTTTGAATTTACAATGTCAAACATACAAAAGAATTCAATCTATATTATATTGAATATACAATGCTAACAATATACTTACTATTTCTGAAGGTTCGCTCAAACAAACCATACGCCACTGCTACGTTGGAAGTGCGTCTGCAGCAACGAGAATAGAAACTGAGAAAAAAGATTGCCTGTCACGTATTTTGTACGGTTACGGTCTACGTTTCTTCGGTTTGCGAGATGAATTGGATTTGAAGTTGGTTGAAAACGAAGCCGTGGTTTTATAGCATTTGTTCACCGAGCGCAACAAGGACGATAAATGAGGTATCATTAAATTCATGATTCATAACCATTCGCATTCGTTTGATGCACAACCGTGGATGGTCAATTATTTGCATTTGTTGCTCACACCTTTTAAAATTACAGTCAGCAGGCAAGTTATCCAATAGCAAAAGCTACCACATTATTATAAGATCTATCTTAGAACATTGAAGGTACAGTGTAACTAGGATAAGAGAGAATCTCAGGGACAAGGAACAGTTTTTATCGCTTTTGCTAGGTCTCTTGATTAGGCCTAGTTCTATACTTAAAGGTGTAGGTTTTTCATCGCATAGTATATGTTTGCTGACAGGCCAGCTCTGTTCACTTATGGGGTCTTACACTAATCTAAAGAACTGCAGTTGTACTAATACACATACATTTGCATCGGAAGCTATCCCAAGTAGTATCAACGAGAGGGAGAAAGAATCAAAAAAGGACACAAAAGTTACTTTTGTTACAGATATTACAAGATTCGTTGTGTTCTATCCTGCCTAGCTTGCGTGTCTATCGGACAAATTCTGTTTTTAGTAGTAGAAGGGATAGATACTGGAATAGATTCCTTCGAAAATCATGCAGCACTCCCTAATCGCTATCAGCACACGCGCTTCTGACAGGTTTATGTAACATTTGAAGAGATCACATTATTTTGGTGTTTATTGATCTTTACTTTCAATTCATCCAGTTTTTCAAGAAACCATTCTTCGCTATCACTGGAGTATGGTAGCGATTGGATAATCGAACCAACGTACTCAAGACGCCCCATTGCTCCAACCATTGCTTTATTGTGTACCCTTCCATTAGTGGATGAGCTATTGAGATGGGATACGCTGCATTATGGGATGGTTAAGCTACCTCAGACGCTGAATTCGGCAAATACTGTATCAAAGGACCGTTGCATGGTTGCACTACTCGAGAGCGGCCTACCCTACAAACAGTAACAACATGTTTTAGTGATCCTGGCAGCTATATACTTAATATCAAGAAATCAGAAGCGACAGCAAATGAACAAGATTGTTGTACTGATTAGGGGTAGCTTAAAATGAATTTTGAAAATTTATATATCGTTAAAATTGAATACACAGCCGAAGTAACTTCCCTCGTTTTCCACATTCGCACGCGTCAACCTATCAGGCTAAGACAAGATAGTTTATCAGGAGAAGTCAATTACTTATTACGGTGAAACACAGTTAAAAGAAAATAGTGAAAACTCTTTCGTACTAGGACGTTCAAAACTCACGCCTTTTTGTATAATAAAAAAAAGAAAAAATTGAACATATTAACTACCAAAACTATCCTTGGGTGGTCGAGCAAAACCGCCCACTTTAGTTGTTGAGAGATCATTTAAGGATAATGTTATTCAAATTTCTATTTTTCAATATTTTAGGACGAAATTCAAAATGTAACAATAGCATGAAATAATCAAACCTAGATTTCAGCGATTAAAATAAGCTAAAGGTAACGTTTTGGCCTTGAACAATACTACTTCTTGGATAACGCGGCCCTTGAACTTGTAAAAGCATAGAGTATATACGTAACCAGTCATGCAAGGTTTATACACTTATAACATTCAAGATTGCCTAAAACAGGCAGGGCTATGTTTCTTCATTCACAAATATCATGCAATAAAATACAGCGATTGAAAAATCTTAGGCTGGATCAGCTATCCTCCATGGCGGTTGTATTGTCAAAAGCAAAGAAAGAAATGCACCTCAAAGATAATGATGAGGACCTCAAGTATGAAATATTTTATCATTTTTAGTTCAAAGCAGAATCTCCAAATGAGAGCTTTTGCTTCAAAAAGTGTAAGCTTTGCGTTTATGTTGTTGGCATACACGGACTGTTGTCTGACTGTTTTCTCGTTTATAACGATTTCCTTGCCTTTCCAGGAAACACTGAACTCTACAATCACCAGCTGAACTCATGTTTTCGGATGCACCAATGTAATACCATGCAAAAGCAAAAACAAACCACCACTGATAAAGTTGCGTAAAATATGTATGTAAAACTGTAATGAAATCCTTCCGGAGCAGTGTGCATTGTATGAGTAAGATGAAGGCATTGCGTAAGCTTCGACGGCAGTGTTGCGGTTGCGTAGTGTCCTGCCCAAGGTGAACACAATGATTGGTGGGTGACAAGTGATTCTTAAAACTTAAGCCCGTTAGCGTGTCTTAAAAACGTAAAATTGCACATGATGATTGATGAGTGTGGGGAATTCGGATTCCTTCCATACCCCACCGGTGTGTAAGTAGAAATAATATCACATTTTTTATGAAGTGCGTCAGCTTTTTTGGCCCCCTTTTTGTGCCCAGAGTGCCCTAGCTGTTTCCGGGCGTTCGCAGGAATGGCATTTCCGCACTCGGACACCTAAACAGCGTAAACTCGCGCTCCCAGTTCATCGATTTACCCCCCACCGGTTCGAGCATATTGTTCCACAGTGCGTTCGAGGCGAGCGCATAGCCCTTCTGGCTAAGGTGGAAGCAATCGAGCGACATGTACGTAAAGTCCGTATCGCCGCTGGCCGTTTCCGGGAAGGTAAGGTTCATCGTGAACGGCTGATAAACGACGGCAAAGTCGGGCTTGCGGTGAAACTCCTCCCGGGCGGCAATGTCCATCTGCAGCATGTTCCAGTCCTCGATCAGCTTGACGAACCGTTCGCGCTGCTTGCGGAACCGTGTGGCCAGCAGACACGGACACTCGATCACGTGCATCGAGACGCACTCCTGTGGTTTGTTCTTGAAGCGTGCCAAGATGTCCACCTCTGCAAAAGAAGGGAAAGAAAATGGAGATGATCGTATTGGAGATCACGTGAGAGCTATCCCGGCATCGTACTCACTTGGACTCGCCGCCAGATTGACGAAGGTGCGCGGTAGATAATCACGGAAGGTTCGCAACGCACTGACGATGTTCTTCTCGTGATACTGCAGTATCTTTTCGGGCGTGGCCATGTAGCAGATCTCGGCACAGAAATCATTGCCACCGATCATGAGCGTAATCATCTTCCAGTGGTTGTTGATGTCCACCTTCCGGTCGGACAGCATCCGTTTGACGAGATTGCGGGCCTGGTAGGGAATGTCCTGTGACATGGCGCCACCTTCTGCTGCGTTGAACCTGAATTGGAAGTTATAATAATGCGTGTTAAACACTTTGTCATGTTGTTATTAACAAGCCTATCTATCTTACAGTGAAGCCTTGCGTGTCGACAGACCATCCTTCGTTGGATAGCCGTACAGCTTCGGATTGTACTCCTTCAGTATGTTCGGCAGCGTTAGAAACTGTCGCCACGTGCCCTGCCCACCGATGCTCCACGAAAGGCCCTTGTTTTCGATCAGCACCTCAAGTATGTTGGTCGCCATTGCACCATTTCCCGCCGTCAGCGAATCCCCAATCGCACCGATGATATCGATATCGCCCGGCCGCAATCTGTCCACGGAGGTCGGTACCGTCTCACTGCGCATGCCGGTCGTGTTGCAGAAGAACGGTTCCTCGGGACCGAACTGTTTTTGAACTTTCTGGATAATGATGATACAATCATTCATTTTTGGGTAAGCATGAGTGTTACAAATTGAGCCGTTACCGATGCGTTACACTTACTCCCTTTTTCAGATTGATCAGGAACTTGTTCTTGTTGTTGCCGGTTTGGCCGATGAAGTTGAACATGATCTCGCGGAAGCCCCGGTACTTGGTGGCGAGCAGTGGCGAATCCAGCGGTGTGATCAGTGCCTGTCCACCCCCGGGCGTAATGGTGGCGGCGAGTGCCAGCAGCAAAAGCGTGAACCCACCGAGTGTCCTTGGGTATACCGATGCCATGGCCGTGCAGTTGCGTGCGTGCGTGTGTGTGCGTGGCAGTGTGTGCGTCTGTGTGTGCGTAGGTATTTTCGACTATTTCGTTGCAGTGCTCTATCCAGCGGGATTAAAGTGAAAGGTAAGTGAGAAGAAGTAAGCGAAACCATCTAAGCTGTGTGCTAACTGCTAAGCGTGGTGGGATTTTCTCGCACCAATTCATTATATTGTTAATTCCGTCGCATTAATTCTCTTTAACTCGCATTAAAATCGTCAAAATTGTTTAATATACCGTCGAAATCGCTTTCCGGTAGCTGCGGAGCGCCACATCGCGCTGTCAATCAAAGAGACCCGCGGTCGCGAGCGATCTGTCTACGATGAACTGTAAATTTTGATCGCGCATAAATTATCATAATAAGCAGCGAGCTTGTAAAAAAAAACAAATGCCGGGCTTCGGCTACAAACTCCACGCATTTGCCCTGCAGCAGCAACGACGCACGAAAGCGAAACTTCGGGCAACCTGATTTTTAACCTTGAAATGCTTGCACTGCTGCCGAGCGGTAAACGGAACATGAATATCGGTCAGAATTTTGGGGTAGCGGAGGAAAGGGGACGAATCATCTGTTGAATTAACGTAGAAATATCTTGCGGTAAATACATAGCGCAGGGAAGGATTTTTTTTTATTCTCTCTAGAGAGGAGGCGTTTAGAACACGTTCCAAGTGATCGTAAAGTTGGTTTGTCAATTCGGGTGTACTTGTGGACGTGCTTTTAGGGCGGTTTGCTAAGCCAAGAACAAACAAACGCTCTTTGTGTTTCAAATGCCAGCAAATGTGGTCGGTGAGATTAAACGTGGTGGCTAAAAATATATCTCCGGATTGAATTTGTCAATACCCGTTTGTGTGTGTGGAAATTCGGGAAGTAAAACGGATCAGATAACCTGTGCTTGTATGCACAGAGATTAGCAAAACGTGGGCTGTTGGTATTAGTAGAACGTTGACTGGTGCCGGTCCTGTGCAAAAGTCGTCTAGTCACACGACTTAACAACATTCCTGTGAAGTTTCGCACAGACCGAGCCTCCCCGCATATTGAGGACTAATTATGCTGCTATAGGCTCGGTCTGAGTCGGTGGCTGCGGTAGAATATGATTGTAGCAGATCGTCAAATTATAATAAGAAGAAATAATGATAGACCCATCAACTTCTGAAAAGGCTGGATGTGGTTAGGTTCCAATCTAAATGCTCTCTAAACTCTCTCAGTGGTTAACTTGACTTGGCTGTCTGCATATGGGCTCCCAAGAGCTCATGATAGGATAATTTCGCCAATCAAGAATCAGAATGAAGCAAGACGTTGTGGGTTGAATATGAAATCAAATTCAACTGGAACTTCGAATATTCTAAGTTTGATTAAGTGGGGGAGCAAATGTTATGTGGTCTCAAGAGTAAGATAACAATGATGTTATTCTCTTTCGAAGCAAATCGCGACTACTGACATGCTTTGCTTTGAGATGTGCAACTAATTGGAGTAACTGAACCCAATGTCAAAGGCCAGTATCGTGTTGCAAACGTCAACGCGCATGACTTAACAACATGCCCGCCATGGTTTCAAGTCTCGAATGGGACCGTACGCTCATACGTAGGACTGAATGTCCTACTATGTGTAATCAATAAGTCACTAAAAGCCAATCCCGTTAGTGGTACAGGCTGGCCTTGACCGACAATGTTTGGTTGTGCTCAAGAAGAAGCAGAAAGAAGAAGAAGAAGAACTCAATGTAGTAATTATGAGATCAGAAATGAAGAATTCCTGGCTGAGGTTGAAATCTGAAGAAGGGCGACAATACAAATATGTTCTTCACAGATCAACGGATTAACGCATTAACCGAAAATTCCGATAGTCACTGATAGTCGGTGGTGTTAAATATAGCAACAGGCAACAATATGCTCTATATTAAATAAAAAATTTCATGTGGCATTATTAAGCCATTTTCGTTACTACAACCACATTATCCAGCCACATATCTAGCTCTTTTTTGCCTATTAAATTTAAAAATTCTTCATAATGACGATTCATAACGAAAGATTCATAACGACGAGGTGTCAAACCCGTTCCTTCTCATCGCAACTCCAACACGATCACATCTCCGTGAACATCAACGGACCGTGTCTAAAACCTACCAGCCTGTTACCTTGAGTAGCCTTTGAATATTCCGTTGACGCTGCCCCGTGTCATAGTTGGGCGTACGTTTCCGCACGCTGGTGACTGTTCGTGACATATGCCTGTGATACGACTTGCGTACCGCTACACCGGCCAAGCCCACGGGGCATCACAGTCACAGAAGCTGATGCCGCGCTGGAACTTCCCCATATGATGACAAGTGGTGGCATGAGACATCGTCTTCCCCCTCCCCCAAAAACCCAGCGTCCAGCAATTACCGGCAAGCACCGTTTTGCAGCCTAGCGATCATGAAATTAATTCCTCTCATGCCGCTGGTCAAACAATCTACTCCGCTGGAATGGTAAATTCGGAATAGTGTGCAAACAGTCCAGTAACCAGCACCGGGCGACGTTTGCTAGTGGGCGCGACCGGGTGTACCTTATCTATTCTAATCGATCGAACGGTTTGATGCTATTTGCATAAACTTCTATTTGCACGTAGCAACAGCTTTTGTTTTTGAACCAAAAAAAAAGGAAGTTTTCCCATGGGCGAAGCATGTGCCTCGGAGCAATTGGATACGGACCATCTTGGGTGGAGGTTATCGGGGCTGTGGAGTTCAATGCCAGGAAGCCAAGCACGGGAAGATCGTGATTTCATGCCCGGTCCGACAAGCACACACTACATACCTGCATGACCCCATAAAGCATATTGAACTTCGGACCAGCGTGTGGGGGGGGGGGGGGGGGGTGCAATTTCTTCCAGAAGCGGAACTGGGACCGCGTAAAGAATCCCCCGAAGTGTACGCTTCTTCCTGACTGTGCTAGCTACGACTCGAAACGGCTTGATAAATGTGTTTAAGTGCATTCCATTGCGTGCAGAAGAACGAGAAGTAGGCGCTTACTACTCCAGAAGAGACTTCGAGAAAGCAACTCTCGCAGGTCAACTCGACTAGCCAAT
Source organism: Anopheles quadriannulatus (assembly GCA_000349065.1). Lineage (NCBI taxonomy): Eukaryota > Metazoa > Arthropoda > Insecta > Diptera > Culicidae > Anopheles > Anopheles quadriannulatus. The sequence goes on from KB667633.1 coordinate 1,012,448, forward strand.
GGTTCACAACAAACGGACTGGATTCTCGGAATAACTGTTGTATCTCACTCTCTCTCCAGCCAAGGACGAACGTGCTGCTAGCCCACAACGTTTATTTTATTGCATTTTATGACCATATTATTATTAATGCGCCTCTTGCCTTTTACTGCCTGTAATGTGTACCTTTTTGTTTTCTTCCCTCTTTGGGTGTTGAGTGTATGGTCGCATAAAGAAAGCTTAATCGCTAGCGTTGATCATTGTTGCATTGTTATTGTTCACTTGCTTTTTTGTGTTTTGTTCTATTTTATTACACTTTATTACCTTCTTCACAACGTCATATATACTTTATTCCGATTTAATTTAGATCATTCTCGTTTTGAAGGCCACAAGGCTAGATAAGTCGTGTCTTCATGACAAACACGACCTGACACAGTCAGTACCTGACACGCTCAACCTTATCGAGAAGTATCATCGGTCATCGTACCCTGGTGTCGTTTAACCTACAAAGGGCAAGCATCATCAGTAGCAGTGGAGACAGCAAAAAATAATTCTCAATCCCCATAAAGGATTAACATGTTCGCTGAAGGCATCTTGCCTAGAAGAAATGCTTCCGTATCACGAGATTCCGCATCCTCGCGGTACCATCCGACCGAGCAGACGATCAGTTCATTCGCCCCAAGGGAACCAAGGGAACGCTGCTATCATCATTCACCTTTATGCACACCCCGTACAATAATCGACACCACCTTGTGAAGCCTTGGCCGCTGGCACGATCGTATAGGCGAGGATGATCATTTTACCATTGCAGCTTTGAATTAAGACGCGTTGGTATAAATTGTTGGGCTGTAGCACAAGCGCACGCGCACGCGCGCACGTACTTGCTGCTTTATGATAAATTGATTACGATACGCAACTCATTAAGGGTGTGTTTCTTGTTAACGCTTCTTTTGTTCGTCTCCCTTCGATCGTGTTTTCCTCCCCCCGATATACAGTACGCTACTGTCACTGAGGATAATCACAAGACAAATATTTGATCACTTATCACACGCGGCGACGCACGGTTTCGAGTGTAATGGATGTGTTCACTATTATGGGTGTGAGCTACTTTTGTCTGGCCTGTCTATTTACACCACTTACCAACAATGATATGTATACATATCACTGCTGCTGAAGGAAATAAAATGGCTACAAATGACAAACATGTGCTATGTGCTTTGTGGGAGAGCACAAGAATACCAAACCTAACCCCGCGTTCTTGGCGGGTAAAACACGTCACGAACGGTGTGCTTCTGGCAGCAGTGGAGGGGACTGAGTGTGTTTGCCCCTTCTTCTAACGTTATTTACTACTCATGGTATGTTGTTCCATGGATATGGTAAGATCAGGGTCTAAACAACTAATTGTATACTGCGGCGGCAATGTGCAGCCCGGTGACAGAAGGACCCGTTTTGCACGAGCATCTGTAAAGGGTGTGTTATGCCTAGAGATTCCATGTAAATAGGATTAAAGATTATAAGGAATCATTTAGTTTTTATATATTTTTTTTTAAATCAAAATTTAAGAAGAAAATTGAAGAATATTGTAGGAAAATTCCACTTATCTAGGCATATTCCAGGAGCTTATCAATCCACTGACTTTGAACTACATTCTCTGATCATACCCCATATCGAGTTAAAACCGGACCGTCAAGGTGTACGTGTGCAACGATGATGATGATGACGCCGACGATGCATCACACATGCAAGCCGATACGGCAAGGCTAGTTGCATTGTTTACTAGCCGGTGTGGAGTAACATATTACCCCATTGACGTCATGATCCTTGCCCTTCCAACCTGTCACCACTACCTGCCTATTCGGTGAGTGAGTGAGGTACGCATTTTCACTATTTGGCATTTCTACTGCATCTCCCCTGGGGCAGGGGGACCCTTTTGTGTCTTTGTTTGTACATCTGGGAAGGAAGTTACATAAATCTACTCGCCCCTGTGTTGGCAGAGCTATCCAGCCACAATAGGCTCCTGAAAATCCGCCCACAAACAGAACGCCACCGGAAACGGCTCCACACACACTGGTCTGCTAACTAAATACAGCCGTTTTACCGTACCGACGTTGTTTGGTGAATGTTAAGCGAACATCCCGGCCGAGCGGGCTAGGACGTTCTACGCTGTCGTTGTGCATCCAGCGTCATAAATCATGCGGCACTGATGATGCTGAACGTGCCGCCACCGGCCAGGAGTAGATGCAAAACTTGCCTTTGCATGCATAAAACACACAAACAGAACGTGGCGGACGTCATGCCAACGCTACTGGACGGATGGACTAGGAATTAGTCAATGAAGGTGGAAGCTCGGTTCGCCTTCTTCGTGGTTCGCTTCGGTGTTGATAATCCCGACTAAGCGCCACCGCGGCCAGGTTTGAATGGGGTTTTGATTGTGGGACTTTGGGGGGAGGTAGTGGGCTCGGTGTACACCGGTGATGCTTTCGAGGGAAAAGCGGGAATCACTCGGTTGGGAATTCGGCTGTACGTCAATCAGCAAGGTGTGGTGTAAGCGGCTGTTTTGCATAAAATGAGTGAACCTGGTTAGGGATTTCTTTAAAGGTTCAGTTTTCGAGAGTATTCTGTGCTTGGTGTGCACGGCAATATAATGAATAAATTTGATTTATACACTTCCAGCGTAAGGGTTTTCTTTGTTTCTTTGGCTTTGGCTGGGCATAAAGGGCTCGTTTTATTGCTCTAAAGCTGAAGAAATAGCTTCGATTCCTCACAATCCAATAGGATAGCACCAAAAGGTATTATACATTCTGATTTGAAGTGATCTGACTCCCTTAGCCTCTATCAATCAACATCATGTAGATCTTTGCTGAAGAGTTTTATGGTCGAACTATCATTTATTGTTTGGATTCTTTTTTAAATCAAACATACACCAAGGAATGGTTGATGCTGGAATGCTTGGACATAGAACGGATCGGATTCAAATGACGTGACCACTCTAAAAATTGACGTCAATTCTGATGGATTCCTTGCGTATTATTAAAACACCTCCAGTTTGGGTTCTTGTTCCATTCTTGTGTATTGGAGAGACTTTTGTCCCAATTTGGTGTGTTGTGTTAGTTCTGAATCTGGAGGCAGATTTTGTGGATCCTTCTTGTGTGATTCGTTCGTTCATTCAAATGGATTAGGCGAGTCTGATTGACGTTTACCCAGTACTTTCAACTGCTAGAAAACTTGGTACGTTTTATGCTATAGACGTCATACTCCTCAAAATTGTAGAAATATGTTTAGTTATCTCAAAATAATCCAACAAGTACGCTACAAATACAGCTATTTTCCCAGGATTCCTCGAAAGTTTCTGAATTTAAAGTAAAAAACTGAACTTAATTCCTTTTTGAAAGTTTTCTAAGTATATGTGTGCATTATTCCTGAGTTTTGTTGACATATTTGTTGTTAAATTTCATCAAATAGTAAATTGTTAGACAAATTCAAAAACCTTCAAGAAATATCCAAAAACTTTTGGGGAAAAAACCCTGACAATACACAAAAATACAAAAAAAGATAAGCAAGTTTGCCGATTAAACAAACATTGCATAACTCCCGTGGGCTATCAAACCTCTTTCGCATGTGATTGATGTGATTGAGCGTAATTGCTAGGTTCGATAATCCCCGGCAGCCGGCTCGTACACCGACCTTGACCGTGAGTCCGCCAGTCCGTCCACGCCAAATGGTTGTGTCGAGAAAAACACATAATTATCGGTACATGAATCATTGCACAGTACAGCTACCTCGTGGGATAATACTGTACTACGCATCCCTATCATGGAAGTATACGGATGCACATCTTCCTCTGCATCGTGATGATGCACCCGGTTGCTCTTGAACTGGTCTGGCCTGTGTAGATTCCAACGACACACCGAAGGAGCAACAATTATTGCTCGTTCGCGTGCGTCCGGAAACTCCGTTACACCGGTAAACTGCGGTGCTTCCGAGGAGTGGTGAGATAAGATCGGACGGACGGACACTTTACGACATTACACTCACACGTGAAGGTATTGCTGGTCGTTTGTATCGCTTTCAAGGCTGTGAAATAATTTCGCCTATCGATCCGGACCGATCGTTGGCCCGGACCAACGTGCTGGCAGGTGGTGTGGACACTTCCTTAACCTGCCACCAAGGTGAGAATGGGGAACCATCTCCATCTCCAGCTTTATTTTAGAAGTTTATGTCTTCTGCTTCTTAGCGGTGTTAGAAGTTTATGTAATAGTAATAAAAACACAAAACCAAATAAAAGACACAGAGCGAACCATCAAACGTATCCAGCTCTCCACAGCTGGTGCCGGTTTGTTGTGGCGCCGGGGGGTTTTTTTACAGACGCACACAACCTTGACAGTGACCAATCATAACAGTCCATTGCTGAATCAGTTAATTCCAACCGCTATTCAAATGTGTAACTTGTGACCGAAGGTGCAAGTGTGAAGATGCTACGCGCTTCCGGTTTCGGCGAACGGAGTGTAAAATGGCAACGCGGCGAACATTACTGCACTTATCGCCCCATGGGGCTGTCTCGCGAACAAAACCGATGATTGATTCGTTGCAGAGCGGTTTTGTAAATTAATTACATACAAAAAAACAACCAAACACACTGAAATTATTGCCACAGTACGGTCAAGGTGAAAGTAATAAGCGTGACGTATGCAAAGCGGCATCGGTATAACAGTTTTAGATTGTTTGTTTGTTCTGTTTGCCAAAATTACAATCTTTTTTTGAGTGTGCTACAACTGTGCACGTTCAATTGAGTAATCGTGTTTCGTGCTTTGCCGCGACTATGAGGGAACGGTATATTACCGAGCAATATTCTTTCCGGTATGGATGAGGAAATGGTTTTGGATGCGAGATAGTTTACCAAACAAATTAACGCGCACGTGTGAAATATTCCGTTGCCAAGGGAAGCGGTGTATGTTGCGGCGGTACGCAAGCGTGGCCGTGTGTGATGCATGTGAATGGTGGATGACACTGCGTAGAATGAGAGTACGAACAATACAAGTGATTGTGCTTTAAATGTTTGTGTATTTGCCTATAAATTGAAATGTTAGCATGATTAGTTTTGTTTACGCGGGAGTTGTACCTTCGGGCTCAATCTGTTGAATTGATCTGTTAAAAAAATGAAAAAAATATATAAAACTGACATAACAGCTCTAGCCGGTAGAACAGCATAAAGAGAATTATTAAAAAGCTCTTGTAAAATATACGATATAAAAAATTCTAAAATTAATAACACAAAATTTACTCTTTTCATCTTATTGGGCTTTATCATATTTTAAATCAAATTAAATATTACAAAATCAGTGTGTAACAACAAGACTCCTACAACACATGGGCTGATCGCTTACTAGTCAACTGATCCTGTTCCTAAAATCTTTACAGCAACTTCTATAGAGTTTTCATATTTGCTTGTGACTTTAGGCTGGAATTCATTATGTGTTGTGAGTGATGTAGTTCAATCTGTCAATATCTTGGGAATAGTGTGAACTACTAGAGTATGTTGAAGAGGACTTAGGTTAATGATCAATTGATGATCACTTGACGATAAATATTACGATTGTTTAAGCCCAATATTCTGACTGCTATTTTGATTTATAATTAGAAAAAAAGAACAACATTATAAGAAACCAAATTCTCAATTCTTGTTCTTAAAAAAATAGGACATCAAGCTTTAACAGAGTTGTGACACACAATATACTTCTGTTTCCTGTAGTTAGTGTTGTTTGTGTCTATTTTCGATTTTTTGTGTAATTCGAAGAATACGTTTATCTTCCGTCCTAGGGCATGTATAGTCGGTCTATTAAATGTTATGCCATTAGAATCAAGTTTTTGTATACCTGCGCACTAATGGGTTAAGATGCATTAGTCGTGAGGTAAACATGAGTGGAGCAATGATAAGAAATAAGTAGCAAAATAAGAATGTTTTTTACTGCATTTTTTTAAACAATTATTGCCAATTTGTTTTCTGCTGTAATTTAACATGTTTTTCAAGAGCTAGAACAACCAACATTGTTTCCATAAAATGAGACCAAGTCGGCTTTAGTCTGAGCACATTTAAGCTTCTGATTGATCCATGACGCACAGCATCTGATTGTGCTAAGACATCCATACATACCTTATTCCAGCGCTATTCATAGGATTTTCGCACATCGCTCCCTGGCAACCTGACGCTTGTTGTTAGATCCCATTACGTATCGGTGACCTTTTCTCACACATGATAACCCGTGTGATGGCGTAATATTTGGTTTGCGCACCAAGCACCAATACACCAACACAGATGCCGATACGAACCTTTATCATTAATCAAATCCACCGCACCAGTGTATCATTAATCGGTAGCCCGGCCGGCCCTAGCCCATCGGAGGGCAGCGTTAATTGCTGCTCTCAGCACGGTAAGCAACTCCGCGTTGAGCTTTCGTTCTCGTTTGAGGCATCGACCGGTGCCTGGACGAAGTGCGCGATCGGACACCGAAACGGACCGATCATAAAACGTCACTTACACTACGAAATGCAAAGCAAGTGGACAATCTCGCTTTGGTGTGCAAGCTGGTTGCTCCAAACTAGACCTATTCCAACCCTCCTTCGCCCGAAACCTGTCCGTGGGGTCAAGTGTGTGTGTGTGTGGTTCGTGGGAAAACACAGCGGCGCTCATTTTACGAGCATTGACCGGATCGGACGCAATGTCAATTGTTACCCTGCTACGCCCGTCCTCAGCCCCGAAAACATGTCATTTGACTGGTCGCGTTTGACAGGTTTGGTTTGATGCTACTGTGCCCACAGACAGCCGGACATTACCGTGCGAGCCCTTGAACTTGCAGCGCCGCGTTTACTATCAGCTCCTAGCGATGAGGTACGCGAGCGCAGCACAAAACGCGGAAGTTGCCGCACATCCAAACGACACAGTTTAAAAGATCCATTAGGAATGGGGGACTTGTTTTTATCTTGGTGGGTAGGTTGGGATTTAACAGACACTCTCAGGTAGCTTAAGTGTGGCGCAGGATTTGTAAATAGAAGAGGATTTAGCTTCTTTTTTTAGCACTCCAAAACTCCTTGAAGAACCGTAAATTTTGGCAAATCATTTCTAAGACACAAACGACGTCATCCCAGCACATGCTTGCCCGTTTGAGCATTTTGTTTGCAATTGATGAAGTACTCAAACAAACACCTGTCACGGGGCACGGCGGCTGGAAGATCTTGAGATTCTAAGACTCCACGCTGGAATTGCTGAAAAGATGATGAAATCCAAATTACCGCCCGCCGGCAAGAGATAATCTTTCGCTCTGGCAAAGGGGGGGGGGGGGGGGAACAAGGATCGGCCGTTCGCTAATGTTGCCCCGGTTTATCCGCGTGTGTCCCGAGCAAGCTGGTTGCGTCAGATTCGCTTTTGCGAGTAATTGAACTGTTTGAAGTGGCGAAGCGCTTTGATGGCATTTCAAGAGCAGCCTCTACACATTAGAAGAGTACCGGCGTGGCAAGAATTATGTACCAATGTGAACAATGTAGAACAGCGTTTTGGGGGATCACACCGCAACATTCCACTGTCACTGCTGTGTTCCGGTTTGATTTATGGTGTTACTTTGGCATCGCTCTTTTTTAACGTTTCGTTAAGATCTTGAGATTCGTGATAATGAATTGGTGGTTATGTGCTTTTAAAAGGTAATTTGCACAGACGGATTAGGCGGGCAAGGGAAAGAGACGATGCGGCGAGAAACCTTGAGCACTGCTCGATTCTGTTGCTCAACTGTGCGAGTAAAGTGTGCGATTGGTGCAAAAGATTGTTTGTTCTAGATATGGTAGGACGAGAATGATTGAAGCTTTAAATGTTGATGAATGGATGGGTTCAATGGGGGAGGTGAGCTTTTTTCCGGGCTCAATGAAGTAAATCAATCAATCACACAAAAACTGCACTTAAGACATAGTCATTGCGTCTTGGTTGAATGTTTCACACACAGGCACACTTATTAGCTAGACAGTTTGCTAGTCTGTTTCATAGATCACTTACCAATTCTTTCAAAATCTAAGAATACACTTAAAATGTTCACTTTAAACCTTATTGAAGGTCACAATAACTGTTAATATAGGAAGAAGTTTTCAGAATAAGATGAGATCTTCAATCGTTGAAGAACACAGTTTAAAATTAACACAAATTAATTTACTATATTTTATATTAACGATCGCTGTACGTGATCGTTTATAGGCCTTTTGTTTCCAGAGTCCGTAACAGAACAGAACACAGTTCCCTTATTCAAAAGGAGCATTAATAAACGATTTAACCACTAAACGATCGATCGATGCGGTACGTGCAGCCGAACGTTGTAATTTAAATCACTTTATCAGATATTCACCAGCTCTTTGACTAGCCACAGTGCATCCCAACGCACTGCCCCGCAGGATAGGAAACCACTTTGCGTCCCGGTAAAGCCCAGCAATGCTTACTCGCGCGCTCGCTTAAACGAACGACCGAAACGCGCCTCTCACACTGTACACTAAACTGTCGCCGGCAACGTCCGAGAACGGAATGCTGATCGTGTGGTCGCGCTGGGCGCTTCATATACGCACTAAACCGCGACAGTACGCCCGAGAGCGCGCGCGGTTCTGAGTGCTACACATCGTGATCGTGCCCCAAGGAGGAGCAGTAGTTGCAGCCAGTTCAGTTCAGAGGTCAGCTTCGGGAAGGGGTGGATGATACGGTTTTTTGTTTTTTTTTTTGTTGTAATCGGACCCATGTTGGATGCTGGAAGGAAAATGGGTGGGAGATAAAAATTACCCCTAATTGTCCACGCCCGTGCGCGGCTCGCCCACCGGTAGTCGTGCTCGTGCGTGCGGAAGTTGCTGTGCGGTGCAGCCGTCACGTTGGAAGGCAAATTAAAATGTTTACACACTGAGCAACATACACGCGCGCGCTCGCGCCGCTGCTTACCAATTTGAGCGGTGGCAAAGTTGGTGGTTGTGGTGGTGACGTGAATAATTGATCGTGGTAAGGAGATTTCTGGCCCGATCAACCCCATCGGTCAGATGGTTGGTGGTGATGTTTAAAGGATAATAATTTAAAATTGTGACCCCGTGCGGTGCGGTGGTTTTGCATATGGTGATGAGATTTTTTTTGGGGTTTTGCGGATATTGTTTGCACTGTCGGATTGTCTTCAAACAAAAGTTCAATTGGTTGAGTTGAGTGCAGTTTGTTGGGCCGTTTGTTCAAGGCCTTGAAGATGGCGCTAGGCAAATGTTTGTCATTGATGCAAAAGAATCTAGAACGTTCTTATGATTAGTTTTACCTTGATCAAACTAATTGATGTGAGCCAGTGGAAATTATGTTTCAAAAATAGTGTTGTTAGGGCAAAACTACATCTATTTGGAACATAATGTGCATACAATTTGGGTTATCTTATAAAGAGATATTCATCTAATAATTTGTATACTTAACAAATGAAGTACATTCATCTCAAACCTGATAGGTAAAACATGCCATTATATTTTCGTTTCACTATTTTTATTTTATTGAATTTATATTATTCTGTTTAATACTTTTTTCGAAGGATTTAATAAACTGGGTAAATATTTTTTTCTTTTTGCTATTTCTTTAATTCGTTGTGAGGATAAATATTTAAAGTTGCATAAGTAAGTAATTAAAAAAGCTATTAAATATAATTTGAATGGCTGATCTAGAATCACACAAGCCATACTGAGCGCACTGAGAGACATTTCCATTGAACTTGAACTTGTTTTCCCCACCCTCTGGGGCACGTTGGAGCCGAAGCCGACGGGCCGGCACTTTGCTTCGTGAAAACCCGACCGAGCACGTGGCGCTACGAACGGCTCGCATGCGGACGCATGGTGTTTTTGTTTGGTGGGGATGCCCAGTTGCTGGTGTTGGTGTGCCATGATGAATGATTCGGGGCAGTTGTAGGTTGGTTGAAAAGTTTCATATGGCGAATCAATGAAATTTATAAGAAACTTTAACTACCACGATAGGTTAGAGAGGTTAGGGCACTTGAAGTGAGTAGAGCTGTAATTGTGGAATATGATTTGAGTGAGAAAGCGTAAGGGGAACGTTCTAACAAAGGTTTTCCTTCATGGTCAGCAACATTTGAGCTTTCCGAATCACTAATGTACATTTGACACATTTAAAGAATTAAATAAAAGACAAATGTATGGTAACAATTACAAGACTGAATCGATTCAAGCTGTCCTCATGATACAGGGTTTACCAAGTCACTTTGCGATTTGAGCTGCACAATTCATCTCACTTGAGACGTATTTCTATTCTGACGTACTACTTCATCTGGCCCGAAATAATTTTCTATTCCACCGCATTCATTTTCATCCATTATATGAAGTCTTTTCACAGGAGATGTTATGTTTACAATTTTTTCAAAATTAAATTTTTGGAGTTTTAGTACTGATTTGTGATACAATTATATTGTTTAACAAAGATTAGAAGTTTATCTTTGATCCGCAGCAAAATTCAACCCGAAACATGCGTTATTCATTGAGTTATTAGCAGATTTGACTGAGCAGGTTCAACTGCTAATAACTCAATGAATAATCCATTTTTCGGCTTGAATGCTACGGCAGAGCAAAGACAAACTTCTAATCTTTGTTAAACAACATAATTGTATCACAAATCAGCACTAAAACTCCAAAAATTTAATTTTGAAAAAAATGTAAAAAAATGTAATGTAATCTCCTGTGAAAAGACTTCATATAATGGATGAAAATGAATGCGGCGGAATAGAAAATTATTTCGGGCCAAATGAAGTAGTACGTCAGAATAGAAATACGTCTCAAGTGAGATGAATTGTGCAGCTCACATCGCAAAGTGACTTGGTAAACCCTGTAAGTAACTTTGATGTTAATAATAATTTTATTATAAGTGTTCCGTGGTGTCTCAAGCTCCGCTAAAAGTAATCGATTGCTTTCAACCAATCTAAAGCCTTAAATTGATTTCACTAAAAAGAAAAAAGAGTGTGGCACATTACTGACTGGCTCTGATACGTAAGCCGGCGATGGAGATGAAGAAGTAAAGGAATTGGTCATGAAATTTGTGCTAAAAAGTTTAGACGAGAGTGTTAATTGCTATAAATTTATTTAACATTGTCTAACTTAATAATGGAAACCTGATAGACCTCACTCGTTCTGGTTCATTCTTCACTGGACCAAGTTTTTAGTTTAAAATAATGTTCCCCGCTTCGATACTCAAAATCATTCGCTTCGTATCTTATCACTCACTCAGACAACTGTAGCTCCACAAGACCGATATCGTAAGGTTTGGGCCTTAACTTCTGTTCAATATCAACCATCTGATAAGCCCCTCAAAAATCGATAACATGTTCTGGTAGGTGTGAAAATTTGCACACCGATACAACTGCCATCAGGAATGTGATTTCCTTTCTTTTTTGGAGTTATATTGCTGAAACATGCCCTCGTTTGGTACCTATTTCTAACCCCCTGTTGCAGCGTTTGCTGTCCATTCACTCAATATTGGCTATGAATCATTCAAGCAAATCACCGTATGCTGGGGGGCTGACATATTACTATGAATCATTCCACCAAAGTGATAACACGATAAGCGCCTTTTGTCTGTAGTTGTGGCTGACAAAATTTGATCAGTTGCAACCCGATTTCCTGTGACCGTTTTCTACCTTTTCCCTAGTAGTGGTAGTGATGGGGCACTTCACCCAAGCGTTTGTGCATCGCGATAGAAAGTGTAACAGAAGCTCGCGGCTGTGGTAGTGAACCGTTTTCCGATATCAGCCCCCGGCTCTTATCAGTGGACAGCTTTTATTTTACACTTGCTGCAACGTCCAACAGCTCCAACGTGTTAGTCAAGAGCGACAGTCGGCCAGAAGCGGTTGTACACTCGTGCAAGAACCAAGACCCAAGTGTGTTTGTCAGCTGCAGCATCTTGCTTGTTTATTCTATTCCAAAAGTTTGTGTTAACATATCCCCTACAAAATGAACACAGGTAAGAAGATTGCGCGTTCGTTGTTGTTCTGCTGCCGCTGTTGAAGATACTGTGCCGTGCGGTGTTTTATTTTATGTGGAAGTAAAATCATCTATTTAAATAGTTCGTTCTGAGGTCAGTTGTGGGAGAGAAGCTAGCACTAAAAAATAGGACCATAATTAGGAAGCTTTCAAGTGCCCCAAGTAGTCACGTAACTAGAATGGGCAAAAAAGCTCGTTATCTATTCGCAAACACATCCGCTATTGCCTGTCCCAACCAACGCCCCATTGATTTCTTATCAGCGCGAGTGATAAATGAGTAACGGAAGGTTACAAACAAAAAAAAAAGGAAAAAAGAGGTTCTCTTACTTTACACTCTGATACCGTGGAACTGGTCAGCTATCGCGCAGGGTTTTGTGGGATTTGCTGCGTAATGGCATTTTATCGTTTCCCCTTTTGTCGCTTAATTACAGGATTTAACTGGATTCCGTGGACCTCGCACCAGGGCATTCCGCCGGCGGCAGTGTACGGTGGAAACGATCAGGACGGTTCGCCTATCTATATTGGGCGGGCGTACCATGAGGGCGATCAGCTGCCCGCGAAGGTGATCCCATCCAAGCAGGCGGCGTACGTGTCGCACAATGGTATGGAGATTTTCAAGACACACTTTGAGGTACGGAAGCGTTTGTTTGCGAGGAAATGGTTGAGTTGGGAATTAGAAAGTGGTTTTGATCGTTTCTTCTTGTAGGTCCTCACTGGTACTGGCTTCACCTGGGTTAGCAGCGGCAATGGACACGTTCCGGCGAATGCTGTGCTGGCCGGTAATACGACGACCGGCGAGCAGCTGTACATTGGCCGTACGCATCACGAGGGCAGCTTGACGCCGGGCAAGATTCACCGGTCGCACGGATGTCTGTACATTCCGTTCGGTGGGGCCGAGCAGAGCTTCCTTTCCTACGAGGTGCTAGTGGGACAGCAGCGATGTAAGTGGCTCTGGTGCTTCTGACGGCTCCTGAAGGCTAAACATTAATCCTTGGAATCTTTATCTTGCAGCGAACTGGCAGCACTGCTCCGCACACGCCCCGATGCCACCGAATGCCGTACTGGCCGGTAACGATTCGGACGGTTCGCCGATCTATGTCGGCCGTACGTATCACGAGGGTGATCAGCTGCCGGCGAAGGTGCTACCGTCCAAGCAGATTGCCTATGTGTGCCACAATGGGCAGGAGATTCCGAAGCACTCGTTTGAGGTGCTGACGGGCGGCCAGGTGTCCTGGGTACCGTCCGGGTTTGGAAGCGTTCCACCCAATGCCGTCTTCGGTGGACGGACCTCGAGCGGGGAAGCGTTGTACATTGGCCGGGCGCACTATATGGGCAGCTTGACGCCGGGCAAGATCCATCCGAGCCACCAGACGCTCTACATCCCGTACGGTGGCAGCGAGATCCCGATCAAGAACTACGAGGTGCTGATCGAACACTGAGGTGATGATGAGACTAGATGGATTCCCTTTTTTATTAGCTTTTTTGCATAGTGTCACACACACAAATAGGAGTAGAAGTTGACGTGACGTCGGTTTTGTGTCAAACTTTTTTAGGTTGAGTCACCTTCGTTTGCTAGTCACATTCTACAAAAGATCAACAAAGAATTGGTGTTGAATTTGAACGAGGTTGTTGTTTCACGTCATCTGTTACTGCTGTACTGTGTGTTACTATGTGACAAAAAGGGTATAGAAAAGGTACAAACAGTGTCTCAGTTGAAGTCACAAACAGTGTGTTCGAATGGTTTACCCCGTACACAAAGTTGATTCATGCCATTTCTTTAACGAAACTATAAAACGGTCGAACTGTAAACTAGTAACATAGTTTTGCATTTGTTTATTTGCTCACAAAAAATATAAGAAACATACGGTGAAAAACAGCAGCATGTGGACATTGATAGGTTTTTTAAATTTAGTTCGATTTCGGTGAGCTTAAAAGTTGCAGTCCCTTGTAGTGTCGGGAGTTTTCTTCACCTGATCCAGCAGCACCAGCTCGTAGGTAATGATCGTACCGGCCATCTAGGGGGAAAGAGGGGAAAGATTGTAAGTGTAATAAATGCATCATTGGCGGAAAGTGACCACTCCCAACTTTTTCAAGTTATTTGTTTCATCAAACAGTACAAGTGGCGGGTTGTGATAATCTAGAAAAAAGCACCACAAAGTCCAGCGTTAATAGTGTTTGTGTCGTTGGACTCTGATAACAACTGGGCGTTCGATCTACTTTGCGGCCGCTGCTCTTTGCGTGGTGGTACCTGTGGCCCGAGCGGTGCACCATGAATCAGCCCGATAAGCGGTGACAATAATACCTGCGGTACTTTACCATTGTGCAATGCTGCATCATTGCGCCGAAAGCTATCGCTATCGATTCATCGTCGTGATAAGAATGTTACAGTTATGGGTGAGCCTTGTTTTGGAGCAGTCAGTCTTCGTGTCAGGCGCTGCGATTTAAACTCATTGCGATTAGTCGGATTTGCATCGGTGCCCCCTGACGAGCACGAGTTTCTCACAATTAGACATTGTCATTGGTAATGCGAGTCGTTACCCCCGTACGTAGGACTGACTATCCTGCTCTGGGGCATTCCATAAGTCGCTGAAAGCTCGAAGAAGAACCGAATTGTCCCTTCAAATGGCCTCATCATTTCAAGCTGTACGACAATGCTCCTACATAATACTTAAGCATTGGGTCAAAATTTGTATTACTTTGTGATTTTTATTTAACACGAGACTTGGTGCATTGCAGGGGTTTTCAGTGATTTTCATAATTTTGGAGCACTGTCTGGAAATTCCTATACGATTTCAAATGATTTTATCCGAAAAAGGTGCCATAGAGTCATCCCCCTTTCATGAAATATTTCATTTCCAGTAAGAACAAATCAAGCAAGTGTCCCAAAATTATGAGAACCCTTGAAAATCCCTGTTACTCTCAACGACAAAGATCTGTTTCACTCTCATCTAATGCTCTTCTTCACTAAAACAAGCATTGTACCTCATTTTGCATTTCATTGAGCCAGTGCCTAGTAAAAATCTGTCTCATTTCACTTTCTCGTTGAGTTCTTGTCACAAAAAATTCTTGCAGCATTCTATAACCTTAGCACTTCATTTTCTTCCAATTATCGGTACGTGACGGTGCGCTTCCTGGTTCAACGACAGTGCCCAGGCCGGAAGTGTCTGTTAAGTAGTTTTATCTACCATGGAATGCCCAGGTCCATCCGCATTGCTATGACGTTTTAAAATGCCTTCAATGTACCATTGAGATAACGATTTGTGCTGTGGTTATTGTGATGTTTTGACACTTCTCTTAAGAATACAGCTGTTTTTTTTGTCAGTTAAATAATGGGTACAACAAACCTGTCCCAA
Organism: Anopheles quadriannulatus; assembly: GCA_000349065.1. Taxonomy (NCBI): domain Eukaryota; kingdom Metazoa; phylum Arthropoda; class Insecta; order Diptera; family Culicidae; genus Anopheles; species Anopheles quadriannulatus. The sequence continues at coordinate 1,027,798 of KB667633.1, forward strand.
AATAGTGTTATTGCATTGAAATTTGGGGGGAAAAACCAACAGCTTACCGCTAGTATGAGTGGTCTGCGGACGAAGAAGAACCGCTTGCCGGACAGGGCATTCTCGGACGTGGCCACCGCATCGCAGAGCCGCCGCAGGTCCAGATTCCAGTTCGTGCTCGGGAAGCGACGCAACGTTTCCAGCGGTTTCTCCGACGCGCGGCTTATCGAGGACACCACGAACAGCATCAGAAAGCAGCGTCCAATCAGGAAGCCAAGCGAGTACCAGAAGTAAACCGTCGTCACTGTGGTTGGTTTGAGACTGAAAGGTACAACAGTGAAAGTTGAGGATCGAATTGGTCCATTATCGTCCTTATTGCTTACTCAAAACTGTTGAACAACTGCACGGTAATGAAGAACATATCATTTGCACAGCAAAACAGAATCAGCTTCGAGAACCGCTCGTCGACAAACGTGACCAGCTCGGACAGCCGCACATAGTCTAGGCGCAGTGCACGCCAAACGCCTTGCGATTGCGGTTGACCGTCGAGCCGTTCCAGTCGCTCGTTGAACTGCACGAACCGGCGCTGCAGCCCCAAGCTGAGACAGATAATAAACACGTCCACGTAGTGCCAGGTAAACTTGGCAATGCGCATCGTCAGCTCGATCGTCCACCCAACGACCGGATGGTACGGGATGACGCGCAGCACGTACGGATGTTCGCGGTGGAAAAAGTTCTTCCAGAAACCGGCAGTGTGCGGGCAGTAGCGTATGTGCAGCTCGTTCAACCGGTACGCCGACACGAAGTTAAGTGTGTCCTCCACGAACGCCAGCAACATGACGCCGAACGCGATCAGGTGCACCTTGCGGCGGAAGGGCAAGGTGCGGCTCGGTGGTCGGTAGGGATCGGTGCGGAACGGTGCCTCGTCCGTGTACCAACGGCCCATAATTTGGCTCCAGCTGCGGGCGAGCAGCATCAGCTCCACCATAAAGAACACGATGATGGCGTAGTAAACGAGTGAAGCTGTCCGGAAAGGAAACGAAAGTCCTTTACAAACACTGTAACCATGTTAGACAGCCGCTGGCTTACTTACTGGCTTGCTGCACTCCAAACGAGGGCTGGTGGGCCGTATGCACACACAGCATTATGATAAGTGTCAACATGATAAACAGCGTCACACAACCGTACACGAACTGCACCGAACGGAGGCGCATCCGGACGTCCCGCGGATCGGTGGACCGGGCGTAACCGACGATGGGTATCAGCGAGAACAGCTGTCCCATGAAGATGACCGCGGCAACCGCTTCGTGCGTACTGCATTCCCGTTCCGCTGCACCGTCGGCCGGTGGTGTCTCTTCGGCCAGCGCAGTCGAAGGTGTTGATGGGGGTCTGCTCACGCCCGGGAATCGTTTGACGGGAGTCACTTCCGGTGGTGTCATGTTAAGCATCGCGCACAGATTATCAGACTGTAACCAAACAGGACGACAGTGTGTCCGGTTATCCTTGTTGTGTTGTCAAAGCCAGACTGTCGCCGTAGTCCTTTGCTGGAGGTCTGCCCCATGGTCCAGCGAAAATTGAATATTCGTGACCGACCGAATGTAAACAGAGCAATTATCCGCCATCGTTCAGTCCGTCAACTTTCACTTTACGCGCTGGGAACGGGCACAGATGCTGCTGGCATGGATATGGATCAGAATGGAGCCACCGGGCTAGCCAGTGACGTCAGGTCCATGGTGGACACGGTGAAGGAGTGCTCCGTGATTGAAAGTCAACAGTTGGGCTCGGTAGGGTTGACTTTTGGTCGGGATGAGTCAAACTTTACGCTGCTCGTTATGCTGGGGAGCGCAATGCAATGCAACGTTGTTTCGGGGGAGTAGTTGAGGTACGGTTGGTTGCTGCCCGTTTGCTAATCGAACGAGCAAATAAGAGCTCGGAAAGGGATTTGTAGAGCTTAAGCGAGCATATTAATTTTCTGGCATGTAAATATTGGTAGGTTTAATGAGGTGGTAACCATTGGGGAGAGATTAACAGGGATTCATTTTACATTGTAGTTGCATTAACGATGGCTAATTAACTAGCTGATTGGCGGATGCTTTTCATACTGGGCAGAAAAGATTGATAATGTGTTGCTTTCCGTTTCATTTTGATAATTTCTATCTCTGTTGTTGTGCGCCATTTTTGGGCCATCTTTTCACGTTCTGATGGGAATTGCTTAAACGAGATACATATTATTGCAAGCAGTAAAGCTTATATTCTTCCAAGAACTTCATTGCAATGCATGTAAAACGGCGTTTTTTTGTTCATGTGGTTTTTGCTTTCTCTTAAAGAATCTCATCTTTATAGCAAACTCTTATTTGATTGTTCACTGGAATCGCAATTAAATACCATTTTCAATCCCAATAGGCTTCCCAATCCCAAACGAATTTCGATCGAATCCCAATCGTATTAGAATCTTTAAGGGATTCTGATACTCCGGATTCAATGGGATGGAAAATGGGGAATGTCGTCCGATCTGATCGAATCTTTCGAATCCCGATTCTCCTGACACTAGTGCTGACCCATACTATTCTTGGAACTGATTTTGAACCCATATAGTTCCTGGAACTGATCCTATAACATAACCTATCTATCCTATCCAATACCATTCGTGAAATATATCCTGAACCAATACCAATCTTGGTAGTGATCCCGAACTGATACTAGTCCGGACACAGTATCTGCACCCATACAGTTCTTGGAACTAATCTTATAATAGCACCTTTTCCTGGAACTATTTCTGATCCTTTACCTTTACTGCAGCTGGTCCTCAACCCATTCCGTTCCATTCCTAATTGCTTGGAATTACTTCTATCCCATACGATTCCTGGAACTGATCCCAAAACCCGATTCCGCCTAAAACTGATCCCTTTTCATTCCGGCTCTAAAATAGTAGCTGATATTTGTCTCTTCGAAAGAACGAAAATCATTCCTGGAACCGAACCTGTCTTAGTCTATGAACCGTTTCAGTATCTACTCCGATCCAGTAACTGATTTCCCTTATATAGAGGAACAAATTCTCAGCTGCCTAAATAGTCTTGTTTTACGCAACACATGTTAAAACATTGTTAAAACATAATGACTATTTTGCTTTATACCCGGATTGAGTTCAGTGTAAAAATGTAAATTCCTTGCAAAGAGGAATATTTTAGATTTTATACATTAGATAATTGATAATTTAATGAGACAAATAAAACAAATAAGTCCAACATTTTTGCAAAAATAAATTACCAACAAAATATTGCTTGATTTGTCTGCAACCTACATGCAACTTGTACGCAATCTGGTACTTCCATCTCCCGGCAATAGATGGCGCTACATGTATTGCCGCATCGTGCTCACAGAACACTCACGTTTTGCTGCGCTCGAACGAAACACACTCTGATTTTGGAATGTTACGGCTCTGTTTGTGTACTATTAAATGTAGTGCCTACTTTCTATAGTTTAGTAGTAAGAAAGTGCTCAACAAATACAAGACCAGTCAAGTGCAGTACCATCTCCAGCGAAAACCTCCTAAGAACAGCCCAACATCGTGAGCCCTCCGCTGCGGAAAACGCCACGATTGCGGTCCCCGTAAAGTTCATCGACATGCTTCCCTATTTAAGATGCCGCCCGTTCCCAGTTCCGTTTGGTTGTCTTTTCTTTCGCTTCCGTTTCATGTGCGCCCGAAAACGCGACATCGGGGCTGCGTCGGTTTTTTGATGCCAACCCGAACTTTGGTCGGATTTCTTCATCATCATTATCGTCAGCATCATCATCATCATCGGCGGCGCGTTCCAACGTTACCGCGACACAATCACGCATCACAGGGGGGTGGTAGGGGAGGGCAGAGTTTGGGAGGGGAGAGAGAGGTTGGAAAGCAAAAAAGAAAAACCAGGTCGAGCAGCGGAACTGAACTGAACGCGCGGCCTGTGTGCCGGTCGGAGAGCTTCCTCGCCCTCTCTACCATGCATCGAGCGCCTCCCCACTCCCTCCCCCCTGTGTCCCCGATCGACTGGTGTGCATTGGATGACTTGCGCAATAAAGCCAGCAACAACGATGAAGCCAAAGCGCACGAAACGATGCGAACGAAGCGAACGGGCAGGAAATGTTTAGCAACAGCAAGCAAGGCCTACTCTCGGCGGCGACTGACGGTGCTGCGTTGGTTGTGATGCTTGGTGGATTCGAACGACAGCGGAGGGTGCAGTGTGCGGGACGCTCCGTGGCGTCACTCTATAGAAAGTGCTTCCGAAACGAAACCCACCTCCCCGGGACAACAACGATGACGCCGGCAATGATGATGATGATGATAATGATGAGGCTGTTGCCAAGAAAGCTAAAAGGTGTGTATGTGTGTGTAGAGAGCGGCCCGTTTCTTTGCTGGCTCGCGGGTCGATGTGAACCACGGGGAAAATGGATGGGCTTCTTCTTGCTATTCAATTGTATCAGTGTCTTCCCTTTTCATCCCTGCCTCCCCCCCCCCCCCGGGATTGGGGTTGGTGGAAAAAGGTCTCCAAAAGGTTTTCTTTCGCTGGGTTTGCGGGGCCTTTTTCACCTTCTTCGTGTTCGTTCGCTCGTTCGGTCCCTTGGAGTGGTGGCGTGCGAGCTAGCAAAAGTTTTGTACGTTTTCGGCGGAGAAAAAAAGGGAAACATTAAATGGAAAGAAAAGCGTGGAGGAGCAGAGGTGGCGAAGGGGATGGCTGGAGTGGATCCGAACGCTGTGGGTGGAAGTAATTAGTTCCATCTGGCTGGAGATATGTGTTTGGCTGATTGGATGGGAATGGTTTGCCGTTTACAGTTTTGAAATCAATTTCAATGAGCAACAGCCGAACAGGATAGGATTGAATTGGGATGATGTTTTCATGGCGGGTTGAGATTTCATAGTTTGAATGCTTCAACATCGCCATTTGACTATCGTATTTTATAGTCAAGCTAATATTTCATGACAGGGCTTTAATGAAGAGAACGTTAAGGGAAGGCTTTCAATGGGAGTATTTTGTAAGCTTCTGTTATTGGAGCTTCAATAACAACAAGTGAGAGCTCTTGATTCTTGTTGAGATTGATAATGTTTGAGTTGTTTTAATCGGTTTACATCTAAACAAAGTTTGGAGCTTATACTACGGTAACTGTACCAGTATTCGGCAGTGTACCTGTTATGTTAAAAACAAATAATTATTCACTTTAAATGCTGCCGAAAATTGGTACACGGTTAATGTTGATTTTTGACAGTTCAATGCTGTGGGCTCCTGCCGAAACTTGAAACAATAACACACTTTTGATTTTGCTGCATATTCATTTATGACTAGATCAGAACACTACAATACGTATGTTGACACATAAAACCACATTTCTTTTATCAAATATCACCACTTTCACTATAAATAATTCATTAATTTGAAAGAAAAGTTATAATTTGTGAGCCAGTGGGAGCCGTAGTCTATAGCCGTCAGGCAGTCACATTTCCCCAATGCCTACTTTGTTTGTAACTCACATCAAAGTGACTGTAAAAACTGCCAGCAAATTGACCAAAATGGGCACCAAAAATTTAATAATTTAAGTACTTTTAAGCACCATTTCTTAGGAAAGCGAAAGTGTAAAACTGTTTTAAATAACAACTGTTTGTTTTGTTTACCTATTTGCATTGATTAAAACATCCCGCCATGCAATTGACAGCGATTTGCGAGGGCACGCGAGGGCTCGCACGCCATACAAGTTTTTTCACCCCTAGTTTTAGCAGTTATAATTATAGCACCCCGAGAGCAGGTATAACAGTGCGATTTGTAGCATACTAAACACCTGAATTTTGACAGTTTAGTTTTCAAAAATCCACACAAATTTAAATAGTGATCTTTTTGCCAAATACTACCGCACAAAAAATAATCTTTGAATAAAAATCAACGATTTTTTTAAATACCATAAGATTTCGAGCACATGAAATCTTTCGCAACCCTCGCAATGTTTGACGGGATTTTCCGAACCGTATTCACGTTGCCGAAAATAGGAACACAGCCCGCCGTAAATTGGAGCAAACTGCCGAAAATGAGAACAAAATCAGTGTTTGCATTTTCACGAATATCTCTAAAAAAACATTTCAATCGGCAAATAAAAATAGCACAACATAATACGATAGTTTATCGTTCCAAATAACGCCAATTTCATGAAAAATAATACAAATTGTAAGTGTACCAGCAGTTTTAGTGAAACTGCTGCACTAACCTGCCCAATACTGGTACAGTTACCCTAGACCTAGCTTAAAGTTCACCCAGAAGAAAAGCCACTGGAACAAAACAGTTTGTCAAAGCAAGATTGTTATTGTTGCCTAGAACTGCGGGATGAATTTATGTAAATAACTATTTAATTCGATATCTAGATCCTGCAGTCTAGAACTTCCATTACCTAGAAGATAACATGTAATATTTTTTATCATTTAAATGAATACATCGGTTTCAAGTGTTATTCATACAGATATATGTAATATTTATGCTTCAACCGGGTTGACTTTTAATTAAGTAACATAATCGATACATTCTTGTTATAACATTCAATTAAAACTAGAACTACCGTCACTCTACCTACGGTTAATCTAAGTAAAAGAACTCGACAACAACAAACTTTGAAGGAAGGAAGTAAGGACTGCTAATGGCCATGGCTTCCAATAATTCGAACTTCCTGTTATGGGACAACCTGATGGTCCCGTAGATCGCCACCGAGGACACTCATCGGGCGTAGATCGAAGTGTGTGTGCGATCTATCGGGAGGTCAGCGAACGCGCGCTCGGCACGATGCGTGAGTGCCGATCGGGAGGGAGAAAGATATGGCGCGCGCTTGAGAAAGGTCGTGGTAACAAAGTGGTAGCAAATCGTTTACGAGTTATTAATAATAAACAAGGACTTTCCAATCCCATCGTTTTGAAGAAAGTAACGCGTTAACGTTTCTTAGCGTTCTTCGAAAGAAAACGAAAATATAACACTTCCAACAAGTAATATTTGGATGAATTTCTCAAAAATCATTTCAGCAGATGTTGAGGGTCTCTCAATTTACTAATTTCCTCCCGACTGTCATGTAAGGTGATTTGTTAACAAAGAAAGGGTGTGAATAAAAGGGATGAAAATCTAAAGACTTTAGATTATTTCGTTCATTACGGAAGGGTGTAAAGGGAGTGAAAGATCGTTATCTTTCCGATGTTAGCACCTAATATTTAGTGTTGTAACCTCAGCCTGCTTCAAATCTATACATCTTTTCAAACAACCTTATAGGTAAGTGTCAACATTACAATCTATGTTATCGTATGGATAGATCCAAAAGAGACCGACTTACACATTTTTCATCCCCATTTATAATTTTCCAATTTATCGTCATTTCATCGCCATGCTTTCGTATAACAATTCCATTGCTTTGGCCGATTATCTTTCTCTTCTGGCATTTTTGCTCTTTTCCATCTCTTTCTTCTCTTGTTTGTATTATTTGGAGTAGTAATCTCAAGTAGAATACATGCTTAGTATACTTTAAAATAGAATGACTATATTCACGGTTACGTGTTTAGTATCCTGGGCAAACAATTGTGTGCGGAATGTGCTACAATTCTTCCAATGTATGTCTCTAATTATCAAAAAGTGGATAGCGTATGCTAGCTATCAATAGCCGTGAATAAGTATAACCTCGATTGTACTTGCTCCACTAAGTGGCATTTAGTACTACTGCGGCATGAAAAAGAATAACTGCACAATCATCAAAAGGCATGGTGCATTTCGCAACAAATGCCCAAAATTTCTGGTCAACGTTTTGAACCCCTCACCTCCCCCCTTCCCACCTCGTTTGGTTGTTTGTTTGTGTGTATGTAATTTAGCACATCATCGATTATGATTTGACCAGCGTATAAAATAGCACAATCGTCTCTCTAATGATCCAGACCCTTATCGGGCATCTTTTAAGCCTCCCCCTACTCCCCCTTTCACACGCTATCCCGCCCAATTAAGCCAGTCCTCTTCATCCTCCTACCCGCGCACACCGATAAGCAATGCGCCGATGCGAAACAAAGCAAACCACGACGACCCAAACCCCAAACGGGGCAGGCCGAGGGTCCGACACAAACGGCCGAAGGTGCTCGAGTGATCGAAGTACGTTTGCCGTAGTCTCCGGGGGGACAATTGGCTCTGGGCTTGGTGCCGTGCGCAAAAATGCTCGACGAGTGCTCGCGTTCGTTCGTTTGCGCACGGCACCAACAGCGTGGCGCACCGGGGGAGCCGCTACACATGGGGCGACATCTGTTTTGACGCGCAAGATGCGCTAGAGATGCGCAACGTTACATGGGTGGTGCAACTTTGACGCTAGAACTGTTGTACGAACTCAAATAGAACATTAGAAATTGGAAAATGTTTTGAAATTGCTTAAAACTACTTTGTGGTTTGCAAAATTGTGGTAAATAAATGGAGTATAAAATAACAACAAATCAACAACATGTTTACATACCAGTGCATTGAAAATGATAAGGTTCAAAATAAACATTTTTGTATTTTTGTATTTTTGATCAGGATTTCTTTCTCTCAAATCAGACTTTAAGTCTTTGTCGTCTAAAAGATACACTCTACTTTGTTGCATTTCAGCTCTGCTGCCGTTGATTGTAGCGTGCTGCAGAACCTGAGGTACCAGATTCCTGTCCATCAAGCAATCGGAACAATCTTATCAGATGCCTATAAAACGGACCGGCATTGCATACGGCAACAGTTAGTACGGCTACAGGTACGGCAGGCTTACGACCGGTAACGCGCGGCAAGTGTTCGACAGCGACAGTCCAGAGCAGAAACGAGACACTCATGAACCGTTGGGGCGCTTGGGAGGCTCTGCTGAGCCTGCTGCTTATCCTGGCAGTCGGTTCCTCGTGGAGCCAGGTCAAAGGGCACGAAGAGCACGATGCTCACTACTGGAAGCATATGGCCCACGAGCTGCTGTACGAGAAGAAGGACTACACGATGCAGAAGATTGTAATTATCGTTTTGTGTGTGTGTGTTATGCGATTAGCTATTACTTTGTGCTGTGAAAGTGTGACTCCTTTGCTGTGACATACACGCAGTGGCGTTAAACGTAGCATAATGATTATGAATGCAAATCATATGAAAAGTAGCTCCATTCTGATGTGGTGTTTATGAATGAATCCACTCATTCAATGAAGCACATAACACTGTATCATACCAACAAAAAGATAAGAATGATGTACATGGGGCGGGTGATTGGGAAAGAGCGTATCGTGATAGCAGCTTAGAGATATGAGTTTACCGCTGATTTCTTCTCCCTCAACTCCTGTACTGCTGAATAGCGAACGGTTGCAACGGGGCATATCAACAGGCAATCCGGTGTGGTAATATCCGATGATCCAGTTTGAAAATTACCGATTCAATTTCGATAACGGACAGCTGGGAATGGTCGTGTCGTTTTGCTCCTATCGTTTCTTGCTTATCGCGGAAAGTGAAGATGTGCATTGCGATCGAATGGGTCATAAAGGAATTGAACTGAATTAAGCGTTGTTATCAGACAATCGGTAGAGTAAGGGATTGAGTAAATGTATATTGATACGTAATTAAAAATGAATTAATAGTTTGTGTTTGATTGCAAGAGTTCAGGAACAGTAGAAACTAAAGTTATCGTTTGTATTGATAGAGTGGCTTTGGGAAACGATTTAATAATGGTTGGACAGGTGGAAACTGAAAGAAGGTACTCGTTATCGTCTTTCTTTGGGAAACTCCTGTATGTTATACGGGGTTGAATGTTAAATAGTCAAGAAACTTCCCAGTTTATGGGTCCTACATACTACTCTTATGGAATTTAAACGCTTTTCTACATACCATTGGTATAATTTTGTGTGTACAAGCCAGTTGGTGCTGATGCAAGCTTCAGAAATTGAGCTTGAGAACAAGTTGTTGAACAATTTTTTCATAAATTTAGCCAAAAAGTTGATTTTTGTGTATCGTAACCAATCGAAATGAGCTAGTTCTACTCTTCAAACAACATATCTAATCATGGGTTGAATGATAAGGACAAATGCGGAAGACTTGCTTCAAAAAGCATTACACAGAATCAGGCCTTAAATTAGATGATTTAGACTGTGCCTTCATACAAATGGTTCTAAAAATGGCCGGATTTGTGACATTGGATGAAAAGCTTTCATTCTGGGATGCAGATGGCTATTAGAACAAGTTTTTCAATTTGATCTGTACACAGAAGATACACTATTAAAAATGTTATATTAAATAGGAGCTAGTGTCTTCGATGATAAATTAAGCGTAGACTTAACACCCATTCGTATGAATGATAGATGTCATTAAGATTCATCTACAATATGCATGAAATTACAAAATATCCTTAAATTTACAGATAAGCATCGTTCGTACGCACCGGTGCGGTATATCGTTTCGGTCATGTAATGCAAACCATTCCTCTCTCAACTCTTTCCACCAATTTGCAGCCATATGAAGTTTATATGACCAAAGCGATATGCGGCACCGTTGTCGGTACACAAATCTTCGTTGTGTTTAGTTTAAAATAGACCATATAGTTTAATTTCATGACAAAATCTTACCAATTTATTTCATTCAAATCTCTAATACACGTTTTTCTTATTTCCATCCTCCCCGCAACTGTTTTTCTGTGCTGCACACCGACCGATTTCCGCTTCGTTGGACCGCATCCTTTGGGCCGCCACACCATGCCGCGCAGAACATTGCCAAAAACATCATGGTGTTCGTCGGGGCGGGCATGTCCCAGACAACCGTGACTGGGGCCCGATACTACAACGGGGGCGACAATGAAACGTTTGCCTTCGAGCGTTTGAAGTGGAGCGGAAATGCACGGGTAAGTATTGGATGTTACTGCATTGCATCGTTTTTTTTGCCTGCTCTTTTTATGTCTGCTGGGAATTGGGGAAGACAGCAGACAGCCGTGGCCTGGGAAGTGTAGGTGCCTGGTTTTGAGTGTAGGCACCATCCGGTCTCATGAAATCCAGTTCGAATGAAATTGAACTTGTTTTCGATTAGACTGTTTCCTTTTATCGATATGATGATTGGGTTGGAAAACGATACTAACTAACAGGATTGGATTGGATTTAAAAATGGAACTATGAGGTGATTGTGGTTCGTTTGAACCACATTAAGGAGAAGGTAACAGGAATCGATTTATTTTATTTTATCTTACAAAAAGTCGTTAATTTCAAGTGTAGATAGATTTGAAAGGAATCTCTCTTGAATGACTGTTTAGAATAAGATTTAAAGATTTCTTATTTGACTCACCTGATTCGATGAAATGCTCACGTATGATAAAGCGCTGAGAAGTTTTTCAATTATTGTTCATACATTCTCAGCTGGATTTGTCGAATGTACTATTTTATTGATAGAAAATAAAGCATTTTTTTTTTAAATTATGAAATGACCGAAAGATAGATACAATCAATACAGGGTTCGATGAGCCACTAAGCAATGTAAGAGGCTGCTTAGGGTCCTGGTAGTCCCTTAATCAAACTTCCGCATAGACGCAGCAACAGGACCTTGATTAGTGTGACCACTTAGGATATATGAAATATTAATCCGTCCCTGGCAGTACAGAATCTTAGCCTTTTTTGACAGTTTCTAGTGTGGCATTCGATTTGAGTTCGAATTGTAGGATACATCGTTTGAAAAACAAAATAAAAATATTTATTTTTTCGCTTTTTTAAAGTGAATCCTAGGAAATGTAATCGAATTCTTGGAAATGATTTATTGATTTTGATTAATGTTATTGTTGGTCAATTTAAATGATAATGATGTTACGTTGTTAGTTCAATTTACATTTTTATTTTGGAAAGTTATTGCTTTTTTTTTAAATTAATGTCATTTTAGCAGAGAAATTCTTCTCTATTTTGACAATTTTTTACCCCAAGTTTCATGGTCCTGTTGGACACAAAAAATAAGGATCATTGTCTGCCCGGAAGCTTCATTCATTTCGGGTCGTTTTGGAACCGTTCCATGCGTGCTGGTTTAACTCAACCAGAAAAATGCTCAATACCACTGGTGCACGTTTTCTCGCATGAAGGGAAACACGCCGCCAGAGGGATAGACCGAACGAGCGAATGAGTGCTGGTAAGAGCGAAGAAAGCTGGATGGGGTGGGAAAATTGCACCATGCCCCTCACACACACACGCGTCCGGTAAATCGATTGGGGAAAATGTTTTCGATCGACGCGAGGGCAGAACAGCACACGAAGAAGAGCGCGCACACGGCGGGAAATATGATGGGGCCGGCAAAGCAATTGTACGATGACACGTTGGAATGGGACCGTGCCCGGTGCGCTCCGGTGGGTTCTATTCTATTTTTCCGGTTATTGATTGGAAACACATGGTTTTCGAGTACGGTTCGGAAACGGGGGAAGCGTTCGAACAAAAAAACGGAATGAACGGAGTGTACGTGCACCAGTGGACCATGATTTGTAGCGTCATTCTCCGCATTTTCCCGAACGAATGGTGTGTGAGCAAGAGTTTGAGACCGTTAAAAATCCCACCGGACTCTCTCCAGCTCCGTAACGTAGGATGAGGCCACCATAAATTGGCCACTTAGTCGCGCTGGCGTTTCGTTCGGATGCCCAACCCAGCGACCCGGGTGTTGATGGGCCGCGCTATTTCCCGAGCTGTAGTAGTGAATGGGGAAATGAATGGATTTGTTTTGCTTTTCAGCTAAGCCACCCGAGCCCACCCAGAATGGGAAGGGCATTATTTATCCCAGTGCCATGCACTGGAAGCGTATTTCGTACTGGAAAGGCCGTTTTTATGTAGCTTTCTCTCTGCTTGCTTTCTCCCTCGCCACGACAGACGTACTGCGTCGATAGCCGCGTGCCGGACAGTGCCTGCGCCGGGACAGCCTTTCTGACGGGTGTGAAATCGAACCTCGGCACGGTGGCAATGGACCCGACGGTCCGCCGGGGCGAGTGTGCCATGGATCCGGCGAAACAACTGGCCTCCATCGCCAAATGGGCGCTCGAGGCGGGCAAAGCGGTTGGTAAGTGTTTTCGTTTGACGCAGAAGTAGATTTAGTGTTGATCGCTTTGGGGTAGTGTTGTAACTCAATACTAATATACTGGCGGGTTATAGCAATGTTAGTGATTTATAGAACATCAATTGCAGTTAAACTGTTCAACTGTGTAATATTTCTTCTTGGATAGGTACTACTTCCTGCAGTAAGAATCAGCACAAGCAAATCAGTCTAATAATAACTATGTTTTAGCAGGCATGCGCAGACTGACTAACTATTTATAGAGCGATTGATTGAAGTGAATGGACTGAGCAGAAGCGCAGCTAACGCCTCTGCTTGTTTCATGAAGCGTATCAAAGATGAGATCAGTAAAGCAAACAAACGCTGATCTAGTACGTTGTTAGAAATTGGAAAGTAACAACTCCCATATTGTCTAGTGGTTAGGATATCCGGCTCTCACCCGGAAGGCCCGGGTTCGATTCCCGGTATGGGAAAAGAGGATCTTTTTGTGATTCTATCGTTGTATCACGCTGTTACGATTGAACAGATGATTGTCTCCTGTGGTAAAACACCATAACTCGCTTGTATTGTATATTGACGTACGTCCTGACGCTTTTTAGTTGTAAAAATGAATGAATTAATCCCTACATTCATTTAAAGTTTAAATTAAAATGAAGAATGAAAAATAAACATTTAAGCAAACAGTAAATTCATTCAAGTTTCGAATATTTAGAAGATTCAGAAAAAGCGGACTTATAATGTAAGAGCGTAAAGCAAAATAATAATATAAGATCGGAAGACTAAAGTAAGAAAACAGAAAGTATTTATGAAGTTTGCTGTTCCTTGGTGCATGCTTTTCCTACTTCCTATAACTAAATTGTTGTAATGCTAATGTTTTAAGTTAAGTAAAGTTTTGTTTGTGTTAGTTTTAAGTTATTATTTATTATGTTCATTAAGACTTTTTCCGTATTTATAACAATAAAACTACTTTTATTTATAATACGGTTTTATTTAGCTGTTTGACTTTATAAAGTTTCTGTAAAGTTACAGAACAAAACAAAATGTTTTGATTCCAAACCACGTTATAAAACACACTCTTTTCCTCCCAAACCAAAGGTTTTGCGACAACGTCTCGCGTGACCTCCGGCTCAAACGCAGCCCTGTACGCGAACAGCCCGGACAGTCGGTGGGAAAACGATGCGGACGTTGGTGCTGGCGGATGCACTACCGCCACCGTACCGGACATTGCTCATCAGCTCATTCACGGTGACATTGGCAAGCAGTTTAAGGTGAGAGACAAATTTTTGCTGCCCCACTTGCTTCGCTCGTGCTTTAATGTGTGTTTCATTTTGCTATGTTTTTTTTCTTGCTGCTTCTTCGCAACACGCTCAATAGGTGGTGCTGGGTGGAGGGCGCAAACATTTCTTCCCCACCGTCGAGACGGACCCATCCGGTCAGCGGGGACTGCGCACCGATGGCAAAAACCTCATCAACGAGTGGAAACAATCGAAAGCGGGAGCGAATGCGACGTACATCACTACCGTGGTAAGTAAGACACAAGCGCACCTTTACTGTAGCTACCTTGTCTACTATCAGCAGTAGTAGCATCATTATAAATGATGTAGATTTCGTGGCAGAGCTGTTCCAAACGATCGTTTTTCGTTTCCCTTTTGCTGGAAAATCCATTAATTCAGCTCGCCAAACACATAATTCATCCGTGTTATTATGACCTCCCGAGCAAATCGCTCTCGAGAGAGAGAGACACACCGTCCTCACAACCATTGAGGCATCATAAAGTGAAAAACTTTTACGACTACATTTCGGATGTGCATGGAAATGGCCAACAATCGATGCGGGGAGTAGAAACTGTGTTTTTATTTTTGTTAGAAAAGGGACCATTCCACCATTCCAGCAAGCGTTCTACTGAGTTGGGGAGTCCGGGAGTTCCAGATTTGGAGATGCATTTTAAGAAACGTAGGAAAATCACGTACGAAAAGCCATTATCACGTGCACAAGTTTGTCTCGAATCCAATTTTTCTACACAAGTGGAAGAAGGCCCGCTTATCGACACCAAACTCCCAAACAAAACACCATTAACGATAAAGAGAGAGTTCCGTGGGTGAGTTCGATCTCGGAACTGCACTGCGGAGACACAGCCGTGAAGAGCGATTTGGAAGGATTATTGTGCTTGTTTGGTTTTAATTTATCATTCCACCCGGAACTGCTTTCTTTTTGGGAGGCTCTTTGTGTTTTTGTATCGTGCCAAGTGATTCCACTTTCGAGAG
This sequence comes from Anopheles quadriannulatus, assembly GCA_000349065.1. Taxonomy (NCBI): domain Eukaryota; kingdom Metazoa; phylum Arthropoda; class Insecta; order Diptera; family Culicidae; genus Anopheles; species Anopheles quadriannulatus. Next base: position 1,043,066 of record KB667633.1, read on the forward strand.
TGGAACCACATCACCTAATAAAGACATAATACGCGCCTGCTGTTCGCCTCGCCGTATCTTGCGCGCTCACCAAAGCCCGACAGTTTTCGATAAAATCCTCCATGATTTATGGGCTGTTGGATGTCTGTATTTTGAAAAAAAAAAACCAACTCAAAACTCTTTTGAAGAACGATACCCGACCTACGGGTAGGTATGATGATTGTACGAGACCGGTTCGTGTAATTTATGTGCCTTTCGTTTGCAAATGATCTAAAGTAAGTTGTTGGGCAGAAGGATTGATGAATGGTGTTTGTTTTGTGTGCAATTTTGAAACCGTGTGAGCGAACGTGTGCTCGGCAAGGAGCTTAAAGTTGATGTTGTTTTAGTAGTTTTGGGGTTGGAAATTTTGGGAGTTATTTCTCGTACCAAATTTGGAGCATTTAAAGTGCTTTTGAAGACAATTTAGAGAGGGAACTAGAGATGGGGAGAGTGAACGGATCAGTTCACTGAGTACTTACCAGTGGGAAAGCGAAGTGAGTTGAATTGTTTTAATGCAGTTAGTGTTTCAACGAAAGATTCCAGTTCGTCGAATGAAAAAACGAATGAAAGAACCTATTTGGGTAGGTTTTGTAGTGTAAATTGCCCTCAGATTGAATTGTGAAAAGGTTTAGTCAAACTGTCCATAGATATATACCCGAGAACGTGATAATTTGGAGAAAAGAGTGTAGTTGACCCATTTAAAGTCGGTACAGAAGGGCCAATTTAGTGTCTGCCATTCCTATTGAGTTGTATTTAGGATAGAACTTATTAATCCTTAATCATAAATATAAAGTATATATAAAGCTTTTTAATATGGTAACTGTCTTCAAGGCATAGGAACACGAAGGTATTAAATTACCTTATAAATTGCCTCCGCTTGGTTCGTTGGGCGTCTGGACGCTTAGAATTTTCCCAACCTGCACCTTCAATAATTGCCCAATCGTTCAAAATCTTCCCTTATCGCTCAATCACTTCTCGTGCCCAATAGTCCGGCGCCTATAAACCCAAGGACAAACCGATCAAACAGGGCATAACAGGGAGAAACCGATATAACAAAAAAAAAACCAAAACAAAACCCATTCCCATTGACTTCCCATCCCGAACCCGCGTTAGCATTGATTCCAAACGGGACGGCTCCCTGGGACCCACACGCAGGACACGGTTTGGATTTGATTTATCTTGCCGATGCGTTTTCTGTGTTCTGGCTCGGTTCGGCCGCTGAATGTGGCTGTGTTTCGGGACGGTGTAAAATGGCTGATATAAATCATTCGGCACGTCAATTGCCGCCGCCACTGGCGTGCACATCGGTCGGTGGTGGTCAACGACGAGCGAACGTGCAAACCGAACCGCAGCATGGAACGGATTGGCACACCTAGCGCGAAGGTGCAATGCGCTGGTCGATTTAATTCGAAAGATATTGGCAGATAAGGTTGGGAAGGGGGGCGGGGGGAATGGAGTGGGGACAAACGGGAATGCATGAATATGCGGTAGGAAAGCTAAAGCGGTCTTGATGAGAAGGGCCACTCTCGGTTAGGTTCGGACTTCCGTTGAGGTTTTTTTTTTATTTTGATTACAACATAAAGTGTTGGGAAAAGTGATAAAAATATATCGTTTTTGAATTTATAATATTTAATTTCAAGTTTCTTTAATGAATAATAAAACCATTTTTGTTTAAAACATTTTTACTAATTTACATACATTGCTGTTCCCATAAGGCTTTCTGTTGATTTAACTCTACCTATTGGTTAATCTTTCTCCAAATATTCTAGCAAAAGTTCACAAATTTGCAAACGTACCACCAGTACGCAGTTTTTTATTACAGTTTATAGAGGCTTTTGGGAGTTCATGCCGCCTTCCCCAGTCGTCCGGATCGTACGTTATAATAACACCGATCGAACGAGCTTTGCAAACTGCACACGAATTGCACCGCAAGTGCATTTCACACGTCGTTTCCTTGTTTCCATTCTCGGGTTTTTGCCCGAACGTGCCACGCAAACGTGTCGCCAAAGAGGAAGAACGGACGCTTTGGCCAGTCCGCTTTGGCCGCGCCCCGGCTGGTTTTGCGCTTTCCGTTTGAAGGTGGACGCGTTTGAAGTTTATCGTCACGTTCTGCGGTACGGCGAACGTTGGGAAGGACCGCAAAAAAAAGAGAAAACCAAGCGCATCTCGCACACTTTATTCATTATTATTATTACTTCGACCGTTCGTTCTTTCGGCAGGCAGTTGCATTCAGGGTCAGCGACTGGCATTCTAATATTTGCCAGCCAGCCATACACGATCACACGGTCTTTATTGTCAATCATTCGGGTGGGATGAGGGTGTGAGATTGTTATCAGATTTTTATATTCCCTGTGTCAATCTTGCGGTGAGTGCTATTGGAATTTATGTTGCGAAATTTGTTGCTGCCCGATCGAAAGTCGTTGCTTTTTATGGATACGACCATACCGCCGTTTGAGTCGGTACTTTTGGGCGGTGTGCAGATGTGCAAGAACAGTGTGTCGTGGTGAATGAAAACTGTTAAAATGAATATTTGGAGAAGAGAATTATTTTTTTATCAGAAAAAATATCAAACAAAGGGAGCTTGATAAAGATAACAAGCAGCATGTACAGTTTTCAGCGGGAAATTACAAACTTTTGCTTGGAGTTTAATTCTTACAAATTATTAAAAAGTTCATAAAAGCTCAAACGCTTAAAGACCTTTAAAACTATTAAAAAATCAAATTCTGGTCATTCAATTTGTAAATTTCTGATTACAAACTTTTCATTTGTTTTATTCAAATAAACCGATAAATAATTTCCAAAACATGCAATATTGCTTCTAAGCTAGAAGTTCAAATATTATAGAAATCATCAGAAAAGTGTATTTGAGTCCTAAAACTTCTAAACAAAATGCTTTAAAAAGTAACAAACAATCAAACTGTTCAACGCACAAGTTCGGCAAATGAGAAAAGCGCGGCCAACACGTCAAAATCATTTAAATTGACCTCAAATTACTGCCAACGTTTACCTCCCCAATCTTTATTTGCCTTGATCCATTCTTGCGACTTCGCGGGAATTTATTTCACTTTTTTAATTACTCTTTTTGCCAGTGTTACATAATGTTCAGGTTTTATAGGAATCAATTAGAAATGTCTGTTTTTTCCTCGCCATTCCGATCCCCAAAAGTTCCTGCTTAATGGCTTGCGAGCAAATTTCGCACCAACCACAAGAACAACAAAAAAAGCACAAATGATTGCCTGGAATCCTCCTTAATTGTGCCTCACCCCGCCCGAGCAGTTACAGTTGTAAAAATACTTTTATTCGAAACTTTGGCATTCCTTGCGGTGCTACTCCGAAGCGACACAGCACACCGGGCGCAAAGCAGCAACACTGCCGACAGACAGAAAAAAGGGAGGAGGAGGAGGAGAAATTCATTAAATTTGATCATTGCCATTAATTAACGGTATAAAAGTGTGGCTACGGGCCGGCCTCGTACGCCACCAAATGCCGCCGACTTTTATTGAGACATAAAACTCTCCCGCTACACACACACACACAACCCCACACAACCGTCCACCATACCCATTCCCCATCAGTGTGTTTATTGTTTTCCGTGTTCGGGCGCTGTTTGGCTGATGTTATAAACAACGAGCTTCTTTAATTTCTTTTCGCAACTTTTGCGCAACACTGAAACTGCACGCAATGCAGCAGCATCCCTATGCGACGATGACTTCAGTTCGGTCTGGTACTGGTACTGTTTTCTCGAGTTCCTGCCCCGGGCACCCACGAGATCGAGATTAGACCACAGAAAACCAATTAAAAGCAAATGTTTGCACAGAGGGTTAAGGGTGCGGCACACACGTGTGCGGCTGTACGCAATCCGGCCGATGGCTGTCCTCGGCACGAATCGCGGCTTGCATCGATTACCTTCGTGGCTGCGGTCTAGCCCGGCTGCTGGTGCATTGCGGATGTGTGAAAGCTTCTCGATTAAGTACACTTCTGTACTGAATTGATTACAATTGCGTCAGACGGTGTTGGAATATGTGAGTGTAAAAGCTGTATTTCTTTAAGTTGAAATGGACGGATGCTTCAGTTCGTACTACATTCGTGTATCGATTCCAACTAAACGTGTAAGGAATCATTAATAGTGTAAATTCGCTCTCAAAACTTTTGTCTATTTGTAAGATAAATTAACAATAAACTATGATAATTATTGTGCTTAATTTCAAGTTAATTGGGTGTTAATTTGCTGCAGCTTAATTTTGTTGTACCCTACAGACATGTTAATAAGCGTATTAAAGTGTGATAAATTGATTTGATATGGTTTTGGAATAGAGTGATTTTCACGAACACTGTAATATCATTCTATAGAGGTTGCATCATCGATAAGGGAACGAAGTTTAGGACAAAAGAGAACAAAAAGCTCTTTGTTAAGGGTAGTGTATGTACCTAACTCTTTAGGGGGACGCTCGACAAGATGTACGATCCAACAAAACATGCCCGTCATGACTAGAACCCCGTATGGACCTAACTCTCAATACGCAAGACTGACTATCCCGCAACGGAAAAAACCAATTAGGTCTCTGATAAGAAGCCTGCTAATGGACAAGGCATCCCTAGACTTACTATGTTAGTTTCGTCAGAATGAATTAAGGACGGATGGTGTCGTAGTATTCCTTTTTCTCTTTGCAATTGGATCTGAAATCGTTGTCTACTTACATGATTTATATTTCTTTAACACTCTTAGGATATAGTTTTTGCTTTTAAGTTGTTCAAATAGGATTATTTTTGTATTTTTTTTCCCCAAAAGGGGAATGACTTTTAATAATGAATTATTTAACCTATTAATGATTTTTAAACTTCATAAGCAAAGCGGATGACACTCTACTATAAAAATTTACTTTATAATACAAATGCAACGTAATGCTATGCGACCATGAATTATACAAAAATTAATACTACAACTAATACTTGTACCATTACTGCTACTACAACTACTACAGCAAGTACTGAAACTTTTACTACTGCTTCTGTTGCTACTACTACAGATACCTCTACTACTACTACTTCAACTACTACTATTAACTCTGCTACTATTGCTACTACTTCTGGCACTATAAATTATAATACTAATACTTCTATTATTTCGACTAATTCTTTTACTGGGGGCCTTTCCGTTTTAAGTTCATAGGCTGAAATTTCAGCCTGTCAGCTGTTTGCATTGAATAGCAGTTTTCGAGCAGCTATCAAAGTGGGTATT